>CM021110.1:421501809-421637621 GCA_007115665.2 Sequoiadendron giganteum | reverse complement strand
TTTAGTAAGTATTCAATTTGGGACTATTTTATCGAGATTTTGGAATTCTGTCAGTTCCACCACAGTCAGGCAGCTTCAGAATGCCTACGCGCAAAATTTGAATAAATTCTGACAACTGGCTATTTTTAGCAATTAAGCCTTCAGAGGCTGTTTTCAGGGCTTAAACATACAATTCTCCAATGAATGACAGGGGAATTGATCTGGGTTTTTCAAGACCTTCGCAATGATATGACATGCAGATGGATCGGGTCAGTTTTCAAGGACTTACTATTTTTAGCCAGTGCCAAAACTTTGTCCAGTTTTCTGGGTTTTTTGAGATCCCATGGGCACTGTGACATGCAAACTCGCCCGACATCCGGGTGACCACTTCCCAGGCACTTACTATAAATAGCAGTATCATCCCAGCAGCTACCCACCACTCCAGCCCAACAATCAGGTGCAATCAGGCACGATCAAGGACAGCAAGGAACAAATCGGAGCACATGCAGATCAGATTAGGGTTTCCCCTGCCACGTCTAAAAATAGATGAAGCAAAATGCAGAAATGACAGAACGAAGCACGTTGCCGGAATCAGCATTCTTCGGGCTACCTGCTGGTAAAATTTGAACACGATCTGAATACTTACTATTTTTAGCAAGTCACCTCATCGCTAAGAATGGCACGTCTTTGTCAGGGAAAATGTGTGAACGAGTCTCTTGCAACATCAAGTACAAGTGGAACAAATTTCAAAGCAAACGGAGATACGAAATTGATCAATTCTAGGGTTTGCCAAAATAGCAAATGGCTAAAAATAGCATGTACGGTGCCAAATCAGGTATAAACGAGGTGATACGGGTCAACAAGGGCACAACCACGCCAATTCCAGTTCAGAACAGGGTGAAAATCAATGAAACCCTAATTTCTCCGAATTTACTAAAAATAGAAAGCCAAAATAGGGTTGGGGCGTTGGAAATTTTACAAACATAACTGATAGGTAAACACCTTCATATGCCCCTAGGAGGAATGAAAGCTTCGAAATTCTCTAAGTGTGAAAATTTCCCTGAGCAAGAATGAAACGCGCCCTTCAAAAGCATGATAAAATTTCCAAGGCAAAGGGATTTTCCTCTTCATACCCCTATATGCGCCTAGAGAATGTGAAAGGTCACCAAAAATAAAAATAAAAAATTCGCCAAGGCATCAAAATTTCCTATGACATCCTCAAGGGCACTCAAAAATGGAAGTCTACAAGGCAAAATGTGCCTAAAGGAGCTGAAGAGTCACTCAAAGAGGGCGGAATTCCTTGACCACATAGTAAATGCGCCTAAGATGGAAGTATCATGGGCTATATGCGCCTAGAGAAGCTGAAAGGTCACCAAAAATGTGAAATTCACTAAGGCATAGCATTTTCCTCCTAGCACTAGCAAATGCGCCCAAGGAAGGTCAAGAGTCATGTCCTAGGCGTGGGTTTTCCATCTCACATGAGGAAATGCGCTCAAGGATGAAATAGAAGTCTACCCCCGGCCCCCCCCCCCGTATATGCGCCTAAAGGAGCTGAAAAGTAACTTGGAAGGCATGGGTTTTCCTTGACCACAATGAGATACGCCTAAAATGGAAGTTGCTTGGCCTATATGCGCCTAAAGGAGGTGAAGAGTCACCCTAGGCGTGAGAGTTCTTCATGGCATTTGTGCCCCAAGTAAAAGGTAAGGATGAAAGGTAAAAAGGTGAAGGTGGAAGCTACACTTGAGGGATGCGCTAGAAGGATATGAAGGGTCACCTTGTGAAACATGCCTAGAAGGGAATAATACTAAGAGGGGCATAATTTTATTTTATTCTTCTCCTCTTTACTATGTGAATTGTGCTTGAAGGTGGGAATTTATTGTATGAAATGCGCCTATGGAGTTGGAATTTGAAAATAAAAAATTGCTAAGCATGAAAATTGCTAAGAAATGTCTAGGCGTGGCATTGCCTAAGGAATCAAATGAAACTCATGACATATTCAAATGCGCCCTCTAGAGATAAAATTTTAATTTTCAAAAAATTCCTAAGGCATTTTCTTAAGGGAAAATAAATAAGGAATACGCCTAGAGGATGATGCCAGTTGCTAGAGGTACAAAAAATCTTCAGAGGAAAATTCTTCAGGGAAAATCAAGATAATTTGCCAAGGCCGAGAAGATCGAAATTGTAGGAGTGAAAGACATCCGGAAGGGGAAAAATAAACATTAGCCTTTTTATTATTTTAAATAATAAAAATTAAACGTACCCCTTCGTCCGGATACACATGAAAACAATGGATTTCAGGAAGATTTTTCTTCTGGGTATTGGACGTTTGCAATTCGGAAGTGATCCAGAGTTACTCCACGCCCCACTCACGTCGTTTCGATGGATATTTTGCCCAGTACCTATTTTTATAAAATTCCTAAGGCAAATTTAAGAAATTTCTCTAAGGCAAGCGAATGAAATGGATGAGAAATTTCACTAAGAAGTTTGAACTTGATAAATTTTGCCAAAATGCCTTAGCCAAACTTTTCGAAATTGTTCGAAGAAGTAAACGATTTAACATTTTAAGAAATCAAACGCAACGAGGCAGGCCTGTGCAGAGGTGATGAATTCATAATTCTAGAAGTCTGAGATTTCGATGCTTCAGACGACAAGTGTTGCGACTGGAAAAGAGAGGGAAAGTGAATTCAAAATATTTGCTAAGATTAGCCTCTGCAGGAATTCGCCCAAGCTATAAGTTTTGAAGTTCTCTTCATTTTTCTCTCGCAAGTTGAGAAGAGCTGAAAGTGAGAAGTTTGAATTTGTGAGAAGAGCTGAAAGTGAGAAGTTTGAATTTGTGAGAAGAGCTGAAAGTTGCTGAGGATTTCGAATTTTTAGAGAGCTGGAGGTTGAAGATTTCGAATCCCTGAAGGACTGGAGTTGCTGAAGTACGAATTGTTGAAGTCACAAACTTGCTGGAGAAGTGCGACCTGCCTTGTCAGGATTTCAAGTTGCTAAGAAGTGAGTTTCTAAATTGCTGCAATTGTGAGGAAGTTCGAATTTACCAAAGTGAAGTTGCTGAATGCTGAAGTGCGACTTGAGAAGAAAGTTTTAAGTTGCTGAAAGTTGCTAAGTTAGAAGGAAAAGTGCGAACTTCAAAGAGGAGGTTTCAAATTTGTTAAAGTTAAATTGTTGCAGGCAAACATTTCCAAGTATTGGGCATTGTGCTGCTGCAACCCAAAGGGAAACTTCTAAGAACGTTGAAGTAAACAGGCAATAGTTGAGGTTTGCAGTTGAAAACATCAAGAAGTGTTGCAGCCTTTGTCATTTAAAAGAAAAATCTGCTGACACCCTCAATGATGGTTATTATTTTATTTTAAAAATCTTGTTTGCTGACTATCTTACCCTTTTTGCAGAATGGCCGAGTCAAGCAGAAGAGCTGCAGGCAAGAACGTCCACGCTGAGTCCAGATAGGCAGTAATCAAGAAATTAAGCAAGTCTTTCCTGCCAGAATCAAAATTCACATCAAAGTTGGGCAGGCTGGCAGACACAAACCTGGGCTCGTTTAACCTGGAGGCGTTCAAAAGAAGGATAATGGGGACTGGAGGCCATCGCCCATTAGTGACTTCACATAGTATTGTCAGAAGTGGGTTATATGCAGCTGCAAATTTTCCACCAGCCATCCGGTGCCCGGAGCTCATTATGGAATGCTCTCACCACTACGATTCAGAGAAGAGGACGATCGTTGCGCCAGATGGCAAGGTGCTGGCTAACCTGACACCACAAGCAATCGGAGAGGCATTCGGGATCCCCGCCCACGAGAAAATGATTTACAAAATGAAGGACAGGGCTGACAGAATGTATTCATCTACAACGGACCGGTGTGCTGATGTAATAAACACTAGGTGGATGATCAAGCCCAAACCAACTCGTACGAAGTTGCCCAAACAGATAATTTCCGAAGACTTGAAGCAAGAGTTTGGCGACCTGATTATGATGTTGAGTAGAGTTGGAGGGTGTCCCCAAGCGTTCGTCTTCGAACCTTGGATGTTTTACTTTATCAACTTGGTACTGGAGGGCAAGGATTTCATGGATTGGGCACTGTTAATCAGTGATGGTCTACATGAGCAGCTCCGCAATGTGAGGAGGACTAAAACATTTTATATGGGCTCTTACCTCATCTATATGCTGGCTCGCATGACAAGATATAGGGGGATCTCTTACAAAGAACCAATTGGTTGCGGTTCTCAGCAATTCAAAATATTCGAGGCTTGTCCGCAGTTGCATTTGACAAGCACTACTAATTACAAAAGAGTCAACGATGCCTTTACTATGCACATCACGAGGACCTTGCAGCAAAGGACCCATCACAGAATATCGAGGGAGGCACAAGAAATGATTGAGAAATTTGGATGTTGGTTTATCCAATTCCCAAAATTCACTTACATAAGGCTGCAGGGATTCTCTTCCTACCCATACAGGTTGCCCCGATATCCCACGAACAGGGTAGTGATGCTGGAAGTTTCTAGGCAACTAATTGCCTACGATAAGATCCAAAAGAAGAAGAAGAAGGGCGGACTTGGGTTCCCGATTGCTATGGGAAATTCAGACGAAGTATGCCCATCACTGCAGGCAGCAAGGGAGGCAGAGGCGGAGCTCCAGTTCTTTCAGCTTTCTTACCATTCCAGCAGGCACTACTACGATCCTCATAGAAATATCAGGTGGGTATTGACAGAGGAGTTTAGGCACAAGGCACAAATAGAAGATTTTTGGGCAAGTGCAGTAGATGAGGTCGAAGTCAGAAAGAGGATGTTTTCCCGGATACCATTGGCAATGATCAGAGAGTGCGAGATTATTCCTGTACCAGATCAGATTGAGGAAGACATAAACGTTGTACAGGTTGATTACGACATAGTAAGAAACACGCCCTTGCCACTCCCAGATTGGTCAGAGCCAGAGATCACCGACTTGGATACACTTTGTATCCCAGTCCTGACATTTACACGGAGTTGGATAGAGAGACATGTCAGCCGACTAAAGGGAAGGTCAATTCCCCTTACCTACAATTTGATGGGAGACAGCAGGTTGCAGACAACTGATCCGAGGAGACGGAGTAATCCAACTCCAGAGCCTAGGGGAAAAGAGCCAGCTCGACCGGAGCCTGTGATAGTTGAGGAATCCTTGCACATGTCGGTTCGAACACATTCTTCGAGCATACAAGAAGTGTCCCTATTTGCTGATCAAAGGGAGAGGTTGTAGGCAAAACAGGCAGAACAGGCAGTACAAATAGAAAGCCAACCACTTCGCAGGGAGTCCGTGGGCTAGAGCATCAACGTGCCCTGAGAGGATAATCAACAAGAGAACCGGCAGGAGACTGATGAAGGCACTGCCACAGATACTCAATTTCAGCATGAGATTGAGGTAGCTCTTGAGGATGATGTTGCTTCTGATCGAGATGCCCAGAGCTCAGGAGACACTGAGTCCATAGATGATGATGAGCATCATCAGAACGAGGGCCATGAAGTAGAGGCCGAGGTAGAGCAGCCTTTCATCATAGCAGACGCACGACAGGAGGTGCCAGACTAGCTGAGAGATAGGATGAGGCGTGATCCTATGGATGAGACTGATCCTGTAATCGAGATGGAGGAATTGCTGCAAAGGATCAATGCACCTCCCACGAAGAAGAAGGCTAGGAAGTTTTCCAAAATATCCACAGATGAGGATGGATCCCAAACCTTGCATATGGCAATTCCACGGGAGGAATGTGATAGAGACAAGGCCTTTCCTGAGAACTATATTGTGACAACCATGGAACTAGGCCGCCCTACTGGGGCACAGGTGGTAGAGGAGTGTGATAATTCCTATCGGGCACTCAAGGACAGATTGTCCCATGTTGAGGGCAAGTACAAAAGGTTGAAGGTAGAGCATCGGACACTGATTGGCTACGTGCAGCACTTGTCCCGTCCTTGTGGGCAAGAAAATCCTGCAATCGAGCTCCCCGCTGAGTTTTCCAGGGAGTCAATCAGTGGATTAGAAGATTTAAGGAGAATGGCACAGCAGGTGGACACGTGGGTTGCCAGTGTGCGTACAGAGACAAGAAAGTTTATGGAAGATCTTGCACATGCCTATGGGCAAGCTTCCGATATTATGGCTAGAGTGGAGGCAGTTAACCATGCTTGGGGTGAGGCTCGCATCTATCAGACGAGAGTTGTTCTCCGTCTAGGGGCTTTGATGAGCATACCTCAACACACTTTGGTTGAGGGAGGTGTTATCCAACAGGGAGATAGATACGACTTCGCCAGATGGTATTCTTCAGTAGTCACAGGCCGGGGATTCTATGATGCATCACAAGCAAATTCTGTCAGGGTCAGAAAGGCCATGACGAACATCTTAGATGGAGTCCTCAACACGTTGGAGGCAATTTTTGCCAGGAGGTTGACTTCTGAAGAGATAACTGCAAAAGGAGTAAAGGACAGATTGACGCCATTCTTCTCTGAGGTGAAAACCTTCACTCAGGATGATTTCGAGAACACTGCCACGTTCTCTAGCATCATACAGAACACCCAGGATGCCCTTGTTGCCTGGAAGAAATCATGTTCCCGGCATGGGAAAACAGTTGCAGTTTTAGAGTTTCAGTTGGATCGCATTCCTCCTATCTCCGATCAGGAAGTTGAAGAAGTATTGGCCAGATTCACCAGATTTGCAGCCAGTGAGAAGGAAAAAGGAAACACTCTTCTGGATGACGATCTGCTGCAGGAGGACGATGTGCATTGATTGCAGGTAGTGGGCCTGCAGAGGAGTGGAGAATATTCTACACATTCATTGCCCCACTCCTCTCAGTGGCGGTTTTTAGGGCATAAACCCTAATTAGGGCATGGGTGGCTCAATCCGAGCCCTTTATTGTAATCAGATATGAACCGTCCACTGGATTGGGTTTATTATAAAAGGGGTATCCCCCCTCATTTGTAATTCATTAGAACTAGAATTGAATCAGAGATAGAGTTGAGCTAGAGAATAGAAGGCATATAGCATTTAGCTTAGAAGTTAGCTTAGATTGAGGAGGAAAGGAAGTTTTCCCATTGAGGACTTTGTAAGAAGTTGTTGTGAACACTCTCATAATATAAAGATTTATCATTGTTTGGTGGTTTTATCTTCTATTGTGAGTAGCTAGCAAGGCTTGTTCGTCTTTCCAATTCGAATAGAGTAAAGTAGAATAGATTTTGTTTCCATGCAAGTAGCGTTAATTGTGGAATGCAACATTGGTTTGAGCATATCTCCCTATATCCATACCACTAGCAGGCTTGCTGACGGTAAGTCTGCCCTGCGTGGTCAACTGGAATTTCAGCACTTAACTTCGGTTGCGATTTGTGTGTCCACTTGCTTCGTGGTGAAGGGGTGTGCATGTTGAATCTCGATCTGAATATCTACCTATCCTTTGAAGATTGCATCAGCTTTGTCAGAGTTGTCCGAAGAGGAGACAATACAAAGTTTGGTTTGGAGATTGTTAAAGCTAGTTTTGCCTTCCATCCTTAGAAATAGATTGTAGGATTCCTATCCCTTTCCCTTTAATTCAGTATTTCCCGATCGATTCGAACATCAAAGCAATATCGTCAAAATCATTCATTGTTTCACTATGATTGAACAACTACGTAAGTCCCCTTGAAATAACCAGCATATACACATCAACCAACTGAGTCTATTCGCGATAAAAGGAACCTTGGAGTTGAACGCATGAACTTTCACGCAATCTTAGCATGCGGAATACTTTGATCAAGAGAGAATAGAGTGACCGTTGGACAACTTTATTCTATGTTGATGTCGTCATAAAAAACATGTCAACAAGTGGTAAGACCATTTGGCAGCTTATTGCTACTCATCTGCACAATCTAATCACCATACTGATTTTGCAACCCAGACTGATTTCTTTCAAAAAATTATACCTCCTCTTATAGAAAATTCACTATTTGTTGGTCACTGTCAAAGACTTTCCAGTGATCTTGATTATCTGAAATAATAGGCCTCACCAGAAGTTTGATATGATGCTCCTTCTCACTTGCAGTATGTTCTGGTATGTCAAATTGAGCACCGACTGTTGCAAGTCTATCAACATGTTTATTTTGATCTCTTAGAATTGTTTGAATGTTTAAACCTTCAAAGTCCTCAATTAAACCCCAAACCCTATGCTTGTAGGATTTGAGCAGATTGTTCTTGGTTAAGCTTTGAGTTCAGACTTGATGAACAATCAATTCACTGTCACCAAGAACCTGTAACAATTTGATTTTTTTTTGCGCAAGTTGGAGACCTTGGACAAGTGTTTCATACTCAACCATGTTGTTAGTGCAACTAAATTGAAGCCTGAAAGAGAAATAGTACTTCTCCTTGCTTGGAGATACTAGCATAACACTAGCACCAACACTAGCGCCATTCCTATTTATAGAACCATCAAAAAACATTTTCCACAGTCCCCCTACATCCTCTTGATCTTTAATGAGATTAGGGATGCGAGCATTCTCCTTATGAATGCAATAAGTGCCAAGACCTGTCTCCTCTAATTTAACATCAACAAATGGATCAAAACATAAATCATTGCCCCATTCATCCAACAAACAATCAGGTACTTCCTTTAAAGGATTTGTAGGCTCATGACTAGAACATCCCTCTTTTTTATCATGTAATGCAAGGTTCATGTTTATTGGACTAAGAGTGTAAGGCTCTAGATGATCCTTTGCTATAGGCTCAGATTTGATGGTTTCTTTAGTACCATATATAGTTCTAAATATCATGTGATACCAATCAATAGACGAGTACCCACCTATCTTAGTTATGAAATCCCTAAACAAGCAAATGGAAAAATGAGCAGGGAGGTCTATGACTGAAATGTCTTACAACACATCACAACTAGAACATGCATGCAACAACAAATTTAAGTCCCTAATTACCGACACGGTATTGACAACAGTGCCATCTAATTGTAAAACTTGTCTAGTCACCAGTTCGTACTTTATGCCAAGCATGTCAGCAATCCCCTTAGGCATAACATAACTACTTGCCCCATAATCTATCATACAATTATGCACTATATGATTTGCAATAATTAAAGAAATATAGAAGGGAGGTGGCCTATTGATTTTTCTTGAATTTCCTTCTTCTTTTTGGGGTTATACTAAGTTGATTGATGGAGCGGGCTGCTCTTTTTCTTGCACATCCTCTTTTTGTTTATGTTCCTTTGAAGATTGTTGTAGTAAAACCCTTTGTGATGGGATAGATAGCGTCTCCCACATAGTAACATTCAGATTGGCTTTATTTGCTCCACTAAGTTGAAAGGAAGTTGAATAGCTTTAGAAGGAACCCTAGGAACAACAAAGTCTATTCTCGTTGCTTATGTGATCTTAGATTGCTCCACCACTTGTTTAGGCCTATTAAGAGACTGGCTTGATTGTGTAACTTCTTTTATTCTACTTGTTGGTCCACCACTTACAATATTTTGACATGGTAGGGAAGCTGATGGTTGCCCAACCATGGAAGATGCACCACCCTCCATTGCTCTTTTCTTTGATCTTATATTATGTGCTATTGCATCGGTCTTCGCTTGATTTACACCACAAAAATCCTCAACCCCAAATGACAAATGAGGATTCTTCTCATGCATGATTTTGATTACTAGTAGTTGTTTGGCTTGTGCCAACTTGTTGCTCTGAAGTAGAGGTCTCATTTTGAGCTACAAAAGTTTGTACAAACTTGTCATTTTGACAAGCATTTTGATTATGAGCTTGCTCACAAGGGTAACACCACTCTTTCTCTTGTGCTAGGTTATTTTGCACTGAGCCCAAAGCCTTAGAATTGCTGGCAATAGGCGTATGCATGTTGTTCATGGGCTTAGTATGATTCCACTATTTTTTCCCTTGATAAGGTGGCCCATTTTGTTGATAACCCTGATTTTGAGGTTGATAAGGCCTATTGTTTTGAGCTTGCTGCCTATCCATTGCTATTAACATATTTTTCATTTTTTGGATCAAGGTGCCCCAATCTTCTGGAAGTGCAACAGAAGTAGAAGGTTGGCTGATGGGAACCGCTAGAATAGGAGTCATTGAGATAGGAGCCATTGTTGGTTGCGTAGGAAGCTCTGGAAATAAGGGCATTGATGGTCTAGGAGCTATCTTTCTAGCCCGAATAAAAAAAATATGCCCTTATGGCAACATCATATGCATCTAGTAAGGTGTGACCTCTCATTGACTAAACCATAATAACTATATCACTATTAAGAGCTCTTAAGAAATATAAGAAAGCATGCTCGGGGGAAGGCTTGACCAAAACAAGAATTCTATCCCAAGTCTTTTGAAATATGTAGCTAAAGTCATGAATTCATGAGGTGCTCTTTTAATTGTGATTAGCTGTTCTACTAGGGATATGGAGAGATAAATAGTAAGAAAGTCAATTTCTTGAAACTTGTCCAACTTTGGGACTGGGAAAGAATCATCCCTGGAGGTTAAAACTCCTAAACCAAAAACTCTTAGAGAGAAGTCTTTGGATTGTGAAAGGAATGCACTTGGGCTAAGAAATAAGGTTATCTCTATTGATACAAATGCTTAATTGGAGAAATTAATTGAAAGCATAATAAAAAAACTTCAAGTGAAGTAGAAAATTAAACATATTGTGAATCATAACCAACTAGGGAGGTATCCAGAAGGTAGAATAACCTTCAAACAATCCTGATTCAAAAATGAGAATAAAATCTAGCAATGATCATTGGAATCAAGAATAAAGGATGGCACCTTAGAGTAGAGGTCGGAGACTAGATTGGATCAAAATAGGAAGCAACTCACAAAGGTGGAGATGAAAATTGACATGATCCCACCGACTAGAATGGGCATGGTCAATTGGGAGTCAAGACAAGAAAATGAGAAAAGAAACCAATTTTCCCTTGAAGTGTCTAAGATTATGAGAAATATGAAATCACCAAAAATTATGGACAAAAAAATTACTTAGAGAGTTGGTTGCAAGGAAAAAACTTAGATAGTAAAGAAGACTAACTAAACAAAAGCTCGGGTAGAGTAGTGTTGGTAAAAGTTCACATTGAGCTCCTAAGTTGGACAAATGAAATAAAATCTATCTTAGTCCCTTTATGATTGAATTTAAAGATGTTCCAGAGATAAATTGGATATGGAAAGAGACTATGTTGCCTAATCGAAAGAATAATTAGATAACCTTGGGAGCAAAAGACATTTGCAAGATATACCAAGGAGGGAAAGAAGATAAGTATATGGATACAAAATGTACCCTATTCATCGAAGTTTGATGATTTATTCTCAATCTAAAAAATAAAAAAAACTTTGACTTCTCCATAAGACATGGTTCTCGGATCAAAAATCTTATATCCAAAGTTTCTTATAACCACAATAAAGTTGTAGGAGTTGAAGGTTAAGCTATATGAGCTATTATCAAAATATTTCAGAAAAAGTCAAGTCTTTGACCAAATAAGAGTGAAGTAATTACAACACCAATTCTATGAGTACCTGATTTAGAAGATCAATTTATGATTATCATTAATGATTTGGAAAAGGTTAGGCAACATGTTTGTTGAAGAAGGTCAAGTTATTACCTATAATTTTAGGAGATTGAGGATATATAAATGAAACCATGCTCCACATGATTTTGAGCTATTAGAAATCGTTCATGCTTGGTAACTATGTGAGCATTGATTATTTGGATAAATTTTGGAGTTAATAACAAATCGACATAGTCTAAAAAGAATTGTTACTCAACCAATTTAAATGCTCATTAGAGGAGATGGCTTGAGATGAAAGTGGACTATGAATTTTAAACTAACTATATAAATGGCAAAATAAATTCGAATTATGGATGCCCTAAGATGGAGTTATATCTCCTCACAATATCTAATGATTATATTTTCAAGAATCAAATATGGCATAAGTCCAAGGAAGATATTTCATTTAATTCGAATGGACTACTAAGAATCAGAGGAAGAACCTAAGTACTAGACTCTGAGGAGTTAGGGAATACGGTGTGGTATGAATTTTAATCGGTGCCATATTCAAGACAATCGAGAGTGACAAAATTATTGATTGATGTGAAACCACTACATTCGGGAAGGAAACAAAGAGAGATGCTACAAGGATTGTAGCAAGTTGACTAGAGTGCCAGAGGGTGAAGACAAGATGTCATCACTTGGCAAGACATATATTCTCAAGAAAATCCAAAGAGGAAGTGGTGGATTATTGGTATAGTTTTGATCTTCCTATGTCAAGGATTTGGCATAATGTTATTTAGTAGTGGTGGGTAGGCTCATCAAGGTAGCCAATTTCATATTGGAAAATTTGATAGGTAACTAAAAATTTGTGTAGAGTAGTGTTTGATTGCATGGTGTTCCTGAGAAGGTTATCTTAGATAGGGACACACAAGTAACGCTAAGGTTTTGAGTTTAAACCATAATCACCTTGTTGAAAATTTAATTGAATATAAGCTCAACTTATCACCCTAAGACTAGTTGGATGAAAAAGGTAAACCGAGTCCATATGGATTTGTAGAATACTTTTATTACAATAATTCCTATCATTCTGCAATAAAAATTTGATCCATTCGAAACATTGTACGGAAGGAAGGGCTGAATTCCTATAAGTTGGGATAAGCTAGGAAATAGGATTAGCCTTAGTCTGAAAATGTTGTTAGAAATGGAAGAGTAGATCAAGATGGTCAAGGAAAGAAATAAGCAGAGAAGAATTATAGGTAGGAAAACTTTGTTGATACAAAGCATGAGTCAAGGATCAATATTATTATGATCGATATTGATAGGTGTTTAGGGGTAGTATTAGGCTCAATACGAATAGTAGTCAAGAAGCAATACTATTATGCTCGAGATTGATAGGTATCTAGGAGTAGTACTCTTATGCTCAAGGTATACATTAGTGCCAGTGATGGTCATTCTTAGTTTTTGAGTTGTCTAATGGTGTAGAAGTCCAAAGAAAAGGATGGGACCCACGGTCTAGTGTGTAATGCAACGACATTCCTTTTCTATTTGGGTTTTAGTAAGGGAAAGTGTGTGTTAGTCAATGTGAATGTGTTTTTATAGTCACTGTGGTACATGTGATGTGTATGAACTAGTCACTATTGTACTTGTGATGTACATATTGAGTCATTACTAATATACTTGTGATGTATAGTTCTCAAAAGAAAAAAATTTCTTGAAGCACACAAATTCTTCCAATGCGTAAAGTAAGGTCACTCAATGCAAGGTAAATTTACCTATTTATTAAGATTATTATAAGATTAATGTAAATTTACCTATTTCTTACACAACTTTGAAAATTGAAATTAAAACCTTTATTTGACTTTACCTATATGCTATGATACTTTACATCATCGGGGACAATGATTCTTAAGGGAGAGGGTATATTACACCCCATTTCTAAGTTACTAGATTACTTTTACCTTTATGAGTAAATATGTTTTTAATACAAGATTATGACATTAATGTGTTCAATGGATGAATATGCATTATGATAAATTAATTTATAAATGCTTTAATGATGATTATGGTATAAGATGAATATGATTTAAATGTATCAGCTGACTATGCACTTGTTGCACTAAGTTGGATGCAGGAAAGGTTCAAACCCTCCAGAGGGGGAGGGAGAGTATCACCAAAGGGAGGAAGTTGGTATGGAAACCATTGGTATGTTTATCTAAGTAGACACACACACTCATTCACTAGGTTAGACAACCTTGTCAAGTTAGTTGAGTTGTGTGTCGGTAAGTGGTAAACCATGTTGATAGCTTTTCAAGTTGATAGGAATATTTTGACGATTGTCTTTGATTGTTTAGTCAATTTGAGTCATAGAGTTAAAATCCTTTTGATGAGTATATGATATATTTTGTATATTTAAATATATATATAAATGGTTACATATATATTAAATATATATGTATATATATGGGGTGACTCGTGTATATGAGCGTATGTGCATATGAGCATATGTAGATAGAAATATTTACTTATACCCATACGTAGATACGTCATACATATGTATATTCACATAGGATATATATATATATATATATATATATATATATATATATATATATACACACACTTTATATATACATATCAAAATATATATATATATATATAAAATGATGTTAAAAATGATGATAATATATATACATATATATTAATATATATATATAGTTGAAGGATATAAAAAATATAATTATGTGAATGTATATATATATATAGATATATATGCATATTATACTAAGAAGTTATTATAATATATATACATATGTAAGAAATTATGTTATGCACATATTATAATGTGACGGAATTATAAATAATACAACATAATATAAGCATGTTATTGTTGTTATAAAGTATGCAAAGGCAACCACATTTTGGCTGAGTAACCACGCTTTTGAATGAGTCAAAATGCCACACCAAAAGGCAAGGTGGCGTGGATATTTCTTTGTTGTTTGGAAGCATTTAAAAGTAGTTATCAAAACATGAGCCACCAACATAGGCGCTCAAATTGCAAGTTCAAAAGGAATGTAAAAGGTCGTGATTAAGTAGTATGCAAACAAGAGTTTATAAAGCCCACGTGCAGCCCAAAAGAGAGTTTTGACTTGGTAAAATATCATGAGATATGCTTATTTTAGCCACAAATTGGGAAAAGGTACAAACTAATTATGATTTGGACTCCATACATACTATGTTATTGGATATTTTTACCAAGATAATGACAACAAATCATAAGTTGAAATAATTAGCTAGGTCGTGGCATTTGAGTGATTTCAAGGGATTATTTTGCAATTGGTTTGACCAACAAAGCCCACGATTGGAAAAGAGAGAAGAGGTGGCATGAAACTTAGCTTTCTTTTATTTGGAAACAACTTTCCATTTATGTATGAGTAGAGGGCACTAGCTTAGTGTTTGGTGGTTCATTCTATATTCTTTTTGTGGGTTTAAGAGTAGTTTATTTTGTGAGTTGAGAGTAGTGTATTTGTGAGTTTTCGGATCATAAAATACTTGTTTTAGAGTGAGGATAGGCTGAATTGTGTAGATGAAGTTATCAATTGAGTATCAACAACAAGAAGAGATGAGATTAGAGGAGCTAGAAGGCATTGTCGTTAGCATTGTGCAAGGAGTTGCAAGAGATTTGCTTGGAGCTAATTTATACCAGGGATGCTTTAGATATTACTATCTCTTTCTCTTTTAAATTTTAAAATTGAGTTTGAATAGTGTTTGTATAATCATTGTTAGCATATTATAGCTATTGGATAGTTTATGAGTGCTTATGCATTTAGCTAAATTATCTAAACTGGATTAAGGAATCTAATATAACGATATGTAGCTATCTTGATTTTATTTTTTGATTGACATAGTAAAAAGAAGCTAGTATAAGGTATTATGATAATATCTAAAATACAATATGGTATTTTTATTACTTGAATAAGTTAAGTTGTTTTAGAATGGAAAGGAATGATATCATGGTAGAATTATTATGCCAATATTATCTAGGGAATGATGTTATTTTATGAACACATTTATTTGGTACTTTAACCATGGGTGGAGAACTTACGTTCTCGATTGTTTATAACCCTTGAAAGTAGGAGATTAGTTTATTCCCTAGGATTAAGGTATACCCTTCTTATGATTATATTGATATTCAATAATAGGGTTGAAAAGCATATTAGAGGTGTATATGTTCTAATTACCTTTTAAAATGATATTATCTTATACTTGACAAAGATTCTATACTTATTCATGGTATTCTAATCTTAAAGGAGAGGATTTTACGTCATGGCAAACCAAAGCCATAATATGAGGAGATTTTAAGGTGCAAAAGCACAAACTCCTCTTAAGTTGAAAATATCCTCCATATTAGATATGAACTTAACATACATTTTAAACATGTGAATATATGTGTCATATTTAAGGAAAAGATATTTGAATGTCTATGTACATAAAAATGTAGATGATAAGTTCAGTCATTAGATAGTTTTCTTATGTTTTTATGCAAGTTCATAGACATTCTCAGACACTTATCTTATAAATATTCCTATAATATGCTATCTTGTATGCTTATTATGCAACCTTGAACTTGATTTAAAGTATATGGAAATATGGTTATGATATGATGGTTATTACATAATTTATGCGTGGATATGTATGAATTGTGATAATATATTTGTGCTTAGCTATGGTTGTTAGTATTGTGTACATTTTTTATGAACTAACTCTTTACATCCCAGAGGAGGTAGATTGTAGCCCACAACAACTATGAGGTGCAACCCACAACCAAAGGAGTTCCCAGATAGCAGAACAAGGGAGGTTCTAGAATAAATTGAGTGCAACAACTATAGCATAGAGGCACTTAATGAAAATGATTGTGCATCATTATGATGTCCAATAAATATGTCGAAGGAAAAGAACCCTGTTGCAATTAGGAGTCTAACATGACTGATTCAAACAATCCACATTCTAGTTTTGTTATAGTAGAGTCTCAGTTCTACTTGGAATCTTCTTCCTTTTTGAGTTATAGATTGCTAAGTCTTTGCCATGCTCTAATAAATAGAGAGTGATGATTTATGATTTCAATTAAGAGTCCTTATTTTAATAAACTTCCCCTGTGCCTATATGTATGGCTCGGTGGTTGAGGTATTAAGAGTTAGTTAATTTGTTCAATAACGTATAGTTGCCAGATATTTTTAGTTAGTTATTTTTGATAAGATAAGTTGAATTTAAAAGGTGCAATACCCTTTACACCAAGAGCCCAACAGGCCAAAAAGGATCAAAAAACTAAAACTATCATATCTAGTCTAGTAGCAGAAATAATAGATAGACACTAAAAACTTATAGCAACAACAGATCGATAGTAAAAAGAAAACCCAACCTCCAACAACACACACCCAACCCATTACTTTGCTAATCCTTAAAGAGGAGATCCATAACCTCGTCACCCACCCATTTGTTGCTATGTCCTTCATCAACATTCTTTTTGTCAACCTCCTCATGCAATGCATTAGACAAAGCAACAACAAACCTGTGGATGACCCAAACCATGAAGCATGTTAGCCTAGTGAATTTCCTTTACAGTCTTTCAACTCAAGACAATAGATTGTCGAGCTCATCTTTCTTCTTAGTTTCCACCTTTTCTGCTCCTTAATTCCCAACCAAGTGTTCAGAGGATTTTGGAGTGGAATCTTCATGAATCATTTTGTTTAGCTTTAGAAAATGGCTTAATCCTTTAACATAATCCTTGATATTCTTCAATTATATCATGTTTCTCTCCTCCTTGCCCCCCTTCTACTTAGAATCACTAGAAATCTCATCAACAAGGTCCTCCTTTTTGTTTTTGGCCAATATGTTAGAATGTTTGATGCTAGACTACTCCACCCCTAAGTCTACACTGGTAGCAAAAATAGTGTCCACATGGGAATCTCTATCAATAGAGTCCCCCTCCTCTATGTCTGTGTCCAACTCCACCATATGGCACGGGGTGCCCTTTTTGTCCTTTTTTGGTTCAAGTTTGTTCTTGGTAGCCAGTTTACCATCCTTTTTAGAGGGAGTGTTCTTTAATTCAAAAATTCCAACAACCACTTTAGACTAAGCTAGACCCACACCTTTTTTTTTCTTCTTAGCTAGGGGTTTAGGTTTAGGGTCATCGAGTGTTTCACTAGGCAAAGGAGGATTCTTTCTTTTGGGTCCAACCAAGGCAATTGAAAAAGGTTTATCAGGAGAATGGTTAGAGGCTTCGTGTTCCTCGATTCTGATAGCTGAAATAGGTTTAGGGGGACAAAGGGCCAGATGAAGAATCAAGCCTTGGTGTAGGGGCAAAGGTGGCAGTTTTTTGTTCTTACACAAACAATGTTTTTTGTTCAGTTAGTTGTTGTTCTTACATAGACAATGTTTATTGTTCAATTATGATTTCTTGAATAAGATATCCTAGCAGAATCTTATGTGATATTTTGGAGTTGTGTAATGAATGATTTTGAGTCATTATGATCGCGTTAATCTAAGAAGCTAGATTTGAGTTAGATCAGTGGAGGCAGTCACTAGAGCGAGGGCCACCCAAGGTAACTATCCCTCACTTCATTTTCTATACAGTTACCTTCTCTTGTAGTAGTTATTTCATAAATGCATGCTAATTAGATTTGTCAAGTTATTCATGAATAATTCTTGTTTCATATTTATGCTTTGGTTTGCTTAAGTTTGCTGTACTTAGGAGTGTACATTTAGTCATCAACATCAGTTAAATACCATCATTCATTTCTTGACAATAATTAGTTATAGTCTTCTACTATGGATACCCGTAGCAATAGTGTCAGCATTACTTCTTCCACTATTATGCATTTTTATAATTTCTTAGCAAGTGTAACACTGGTATTAGGATGCTTTAGGTACTCTTAAGTCTTTGAAAGCACATACAATGCTAGTACCATCACAAGCTTACTAGCCCTGGTCAATAATTTAATGAAGGTCTTTCTAAAGGTTCAAGTGGAATATTCAACTAGGTTTTTCCTTTGAATTGTGTTATTGCCACCAAATTTACTAGAAATTAGTAGGGACTCTACATTTTTGGCAATGTTGTTAGGGATGGTGCTACTTTCAAACATCAATTTCTATTATTTCCAAGCTTTCCTAGTTTGAATTTTATTTTAGTATTAGGACAATTAGGTTTTATCCCTTCAAATACCAGAGCATTTCATTGACATTGTGCAAGAGACATTTCTATAAAAAGTCATACCTATTGTATGTGGAGTCAAAGAGATGCTTTGGGAAGATTCCTCCCCTCAAACAAACAAGCTAGAGCAGATATTGGTGGCCATGGTGATTAAAGTGAAGGTATTCTTGAAGAAGAAATTCCTTTTCACCAACATCTATTGCAAACATAAAGGGGACCTTCCAAACCATGGGTGATGCAACAATAGATGATCCACCATAACATGTGACTTTTCAATTTACAATTACCAACCAAGAGAGGGCTACTGTGTTAAAGAATATACCTTCTTCAACATTACCAATCTTCTATAGTTTGGTAACTGAGGATCCAGACACATTCTTGTTTGAGTTTGATGTCCTATGTAGGAGATATGACTACACAACTGATGCTAATAGGCTCAAGCTATTTCTTGCAACTTTGAAGGATGCTGCCATGAGATAGTTTATGGGACTAGGCAGAGATGTTGTTCTAGATTAGAACACCATGAAAACAAAATTCTTGGAAAAATACCAAGACTATTGTAGATGAGTTGATAGGAGAAGAGATTACATTTTTAGAATGACTCATAAAGAGGATGAACCATTGGAGGATTATGTAGAAAGGTTCCAATTCTGCTTGACAAAAAACCCACAAAATAGACTCTCAAAAGAATCCTCGAGGCTTCTCTTTTTAAGAGGAGTCAATGATAATTGCATGGATGCCCTCAATCTTATTGGGGCAGGGGATGTGTCATTACCCTTTAAAGATATATCCAAGGTCTGTAGAAACTATTC
Organism: Sequoiadendron giganteum; assembly: GCA_007115665.2. Classification (NCBI taxonomy): domain Eukaryota; kingdom Viridiplantae; phylum Streptophyta; class Pinopsida; order Cupressales; family Cupressaceae; genus Sequoiadendron; species Sequoiadendron giganteum. The sequence continues at coordinate 421,618,159 of CM021110.1, read as the reverse complement.
TAAGACCTCTATCAAAAGGTCAAGGGGGAAAGGACATCTACCATTGGCAAGACATCCAGTGGAGTTAAGTAACCTGTTGTCTAACATGAAGGAATATATTATAAGTAATCTAGCTAATCAGTTGGACACTCTACATGTGAAGAAGAAGCAAGAGGAGGTTGAAGCAATACTTACTGAATATTGCCCCAATTGCAAACAAAGAAAAGCCAACTTCAAGTGTAAAAGGGTGACAAGTATTATAGAAGACAAATCAAAAAAACCAAATTTTCAACCATTGGAAGGTCAAGATAGACAACTATTCTACATTACACAAAGAAGGGCATGGAAACTAAGACAAGGTATGCCACAAGACCTTCTAAATTTAAATACATAATTTCTAGTTGGTAATCATAATTTCTCTAGTTGAATTCTCAACCTTGGCCAAATAACCAAAACCAATGGAAAAACCCTCAGCAATGGCAAAACCCTCAGCGAAATTGGAACCAACAACAACCAAATGTATTGCCTTGACAAAATCTCCAAGGTGCCAATTATAACCCTCAATGGCCAATGTAGCAAAATTAGTGGCAACCACAATGGCAAAAGGGATAACAGTGGTAGCACCAAAATATGAACTACCAACAACCTTTGCTACTTTCTCAGCCACAACAATAGGCCATCATGCCCAATCCATCAAACCCAACATCTCAGCCACCAAGAGCATCAGAATACTTACCCAACCTGCACCTAACCCCAATAACAAGCCTATCCAACAAACATATACTAATAAGGCTATACAATACCCCACTTATGGGGTGGAGGTGACTGATGCCCACCTTAAGTTAGGGAAAACATTGGCTAGACCTTCATCCCCTCAAATCATTGAGATGGTAGATGAGGAATCCACAACTAAAGCTTTAGACAATCCACCTCTAGAGCCTAGGTCAAATCAGGTAAACCAAACTATTTCAAGTATAGAGCCTCCTTTTCTTGAGTGTCTAGCCATTCCAAGACATCATACCCAAGTTGAGATAGACCTATTGGGTCAGCTTAAGGATGTCAGTATCAAAATACTCCTTATTCAAGCTATCAAGGATATCCCTTTCTATACCAAGACATTAAGAGACCTTTGTCTTGGGAAACCAGGGAGAAAGAGGAAGGACCCTTAGACAGTTATGTCCTAGGGAACCTTGTAGACATTATGCTAGGGAATACAACTATCCCTAAATACACTGACCTTGGAAGTCTAGCAGTGGATGTTAAGATAAATGTGACCCTTATCAAGAAAACCTTGATTGAATTAGGGGTAGCCATTAATGTTATGACTAAGGCGACAATGCAAATACTTTAGCTAGCTAACCTTAGACCTACATCAACTGTTTTACAGTTGGTAGATAGGTCAATAGTGAATTCTGATGGGATCATTGAGGACTTAGTCATAGCATTAGATTCATGGGAGTATCCTGTAGATTTCATAGTCTTGTAGCCAAAGGTCAACCTCATAGGATATCCACTTATTTTAGGAAAACCATGGTTAGCAACATTTGATGCATTCATAGGTTGTAGATCATTTGGGAACATGATAATATTGAATGGGACTATGACCAATAAGTTGGCTCTCTATCCACTAGGTCGACCTCAAGAAAATCTAGAGAAAACTATATGGCCTACCTTAGATGAAGAAGACCACTATTCCCTGCAAAATCTTGTGACTATTGAACACAACCCCATGTTAGCAACCCAAGATGAGGATGACTTAATTGACCACATCATAAAAAATAACTGTGGTAGGGACTCGTAGTAAAAAGACTTCCTTTCATGTCTACAGGATCCACTATAGAATATTATACCTATAAATTCATTGGAAGAATTATCCCAACTATTCCATTCTCTTTTGCCACAATAATGTGTCCCCAACATTAGTGGACTTGATCTCTCATCTATACAATCGGAATCCAAAACATTAGAAATCATACCGGGCAAAATGTTAAACATCAATAATGGACTAACTGAGGAATAGTAGAATTCCTTGAACATTGTGTTGTAGGCACATGCAACAACCTTTGTATGGGACTACCATGGCATGAAATGGATTGATCCAACATTATGTATGCATAGGATCGACATACATGATAGTTTTGAGCCAATTAGATAGCCCCAAAGAAGAATAAACCCTACCTTAAGAGAAATAGTTAAGATTGAACTACAAAGTTTATCCTATTTCTAATAGTCAATGGGTGTCACAATTAGTTATTGTCCCTAAGAAAGGAGGAAAATGGAGGGTATGTGTGGACTATAAGGAGCTAAACACAAATAATAGGAAGGATCACTTTCCACTACCTTTCATTGACCAAGTGCTTGATTCCCTAGCAGGTAAAAAGTACTTCTCCTTCCTAAATAGATTTAGTGGCTATAACCAAATAAAGATAGCACTAGAGAACTAGGATAAAACTACATTTGCATGCACTTGGGGTACATATGCCTATTTTGTTCTTTCCTTTGGACTATGTAATACTCCAATCACTTTCCAGAGGGCAGTGCTAAGTATCTTCTCAGATTATGTTCATGACTCCATGGAAATCTTCATGGATGACTTCACTACCTATGAAGAAACATATGAAGAAGCACTCAACAATCTAGAGAAGGTTTTGAAAAGATGTCAAGAACAAAATATTTCATTGAGTCATGGGAAATATTTCACGATGATGACTCAAGGAATTGTTCTAGGGAATTTTATATCAAGTGAAGGCATTCAAGTGGATCCCCATAAAATTGAGATCATCTCTACACAACCTGTACCACAGAAACAAAGAGATGTAAGGAGATTTATAAGACATGCAGAATAATATAGGAGATTCATCCAAGATTCCAGTAGAATTGCAATACCTTTATTTGTTCTGCTCATAAAATACATAGAATTTGATTGGACTATAGAATTCCAACACTCCTTCGAAGCACTTAAGATAGATTTGACAAAAGCACTTATCCTGAGAGGGCCAAACTAGACACTACATTTCCACATACACATTGATGATTTTGATTTTGCTATAGGTATTATTGGGACAAAAAGAAGGTAATAAGGAGTATGCTATCTACTACACCAGCAAAAACTTACAAGGAGCTAAACTTAACTACACTATCATAGAGAAAGAGATGTTGGAATTTGTTTATGCCATCAACAAGTTTAGGCATTACATTATTGGCTATCCAGTCTTTATCAACACAAATCATACTGCAATAAGGTACTTAATGAACAAACTTGTGGTTGGTGGTAGACTAGTTAAATGGTTTATCTTACTACATGAGTTTGATATAACAATAATGGATAAGCCTGGGAAAGCTAATGTGGTGGCAGATTTTCTGTCTAGATTGCCCACCACACAAATAGAAGAAGGTGTAGTGGATGACTCTTTTCCATATGAGATTTTTTTTTCTCTTACTGTACAAACACCATGGTTTGTTAATATTGCAAATTACTTAGTGGTAAGGTAGATACCATCACATTTCTCTCCTAGAGAAAAGAGATAGACGGTGCATGAAAGATTTCCATATTCTTGGGTAGTTGGTTACCTATTCTATATTGGTCCAGATAATATCATGAGATGTATAAGAGAGGACGAGGTCTTTGACATCCTAAAATCTTGCCATGATAAGCCCTATGGGGGTCACTTTGCAGCCAAAAGGACAACATTTAAGATCTTAACAATAGGTTACTATTGGCCAACTCTCCATAAGGATTCAGTAAAGTATATGAGGAGTTGTGACAGATATAAGAGAATGGGAAAACCAACAAGGACAAATGAGATTCCTTTGCAACCACAAATGACACTAGCACCATTTGACAAATGGGGGATTGAGTTCATTGGTCCAATTTCACCAACCTCTAACAATAAAGAGTATATTTTGATTTGTACAAATTATTTGACAAAATGGGTTGAAGTTAAGGTTATGTAGTTTGCAAGAGATGGGAATGTAGCTAAGGTCTTGTATGAAGACATATTTACCAGTAACGGAGTACCTAGATAAATTGTAACCGATGAAGGTCCCCTGTTTACTTCTGAACTCATTTCTAAATTGGTTGAAGAGTATGAAATAAGACATATAAAATCAAATCCTTATCACCCCCAAGCCAATGGGTAGGTGGAGGTTACAAACAGAGAAATTTAAAATATTCTAACCAAAACAGTGCAAATTCATAGAAAAGACTAGGCAACCGAATTACTTGAAGCACTGTGGGCCGATAGAACATGGAAAACAACTACAGGTTTCACACCTTATGAACTAGTATATGGTAAAACAATAGTTTTTCCAATAGAATTTGAATACAAGACATTTAGGACAATAGTGGAATTAGAAATGGATTTCATAGCAACATAGAAGGAAAGGCTACACAATTTAAATGGGTTAGATGAAATTAGAATGGAGGCCATGCATCACACAAAGATAATCCAAAAACAAAGGACTAAATGGTATGATCAATTCATAACAACTAGATAATTAAATGTGGGTGATTGAGCTTTATTATATGATTTCAAATATAAAGATTATAAGGGAAAGCTATAATCTAAACAATTGGGACCCTATGAAATCCAACAAGTATTTCCCAATGGAGCATTCAAATTATAGACCATAGATGTAGTTAGATTCTCACTATTAGTGAATGGACACAAACTAAAGATATACAAGAAGCCAACTCATAAAGATGATTTTCTTCTTTCTCTAATGCATCAATATGGTAAAAACGGTGGTTCTGATATAAACATACTATCACAAGATAATAACTCGGTAGCAGATACTATTGGTTGTCACAGTGACTCAGTAGATGAGCTACACAACTCACCTCCTAAGGGCGCCAAGGTATAATTCCTTATCCTACTTCATGTGCACACACAACATAGGTGCCACAATCAATAATATTCTTGAAGACCACTTCACTATGTAGTAGGGACCTGTAGCATCATAAATAAAAGTTTCCATAGTTTAGTTTGGGACCTATTGATGAAGGTACTTGCAACCACTACCTGTTAGAGAATTCAAAAAATTGCGTCAAATAAATTGCAATTCATCCACATTCATTCCACTTTTTTGCACATGCACCCTTAAGCTTGCCATATCAATGCATGTAGCTTGATCACTCCACTCCATGTCACCTATTTTGAATTCCATGCATTTGAACTATCACTTCACTTTCCATCAACCGTACATACCACATATTTTCAATTGCACGTGCCAACCTATCATTTATTCCATCACCCATTACAATTAACCAACGTCAAATCAAACTCATGCTGCAGAAACTCTTACAATAGCTTCACACGTGGAGTTACATTCATCTTATCTAACAGGTACACATACTAATATTTCATAATTAACATGGATTCCCAATGCTTTCATTATGTACTCACATTTAAATTTTTTCATGCTTTGCACTTATTAATATTATTTTCATATTCATTAATCATATCCTCCGCCTAGTCACATGTATTGAAGTGCAATCACTTCAATATTTTAAGTTGGGGGGGATAATATATATTCCAGAATTTTATTTTTGCCACCAAAAGAAAAACACAAAAAAAACATACAAACCCTTTTTGCCTTAATACCTTTTTACACTTGCAACCTTTTTGTTGTCAATTCCCTAAATTTGAAGCCAATTTGAATCCAATTTAGGCTTATTCAAGCTGAAGCTAAAGAGGAAGGGACATAACAATTGAAGTTGTGATGAAAGAAGTATTACAGTTATAGAGGGTTTGTGGGTGGTTGAATTGAATTTTGAGCTAAATTTCTAGAATTTGAGCAAAGTTGGGATATTTCAGAGTCAAGATATTTCACCATGGGAGGTGATATTGTTAGAAGGGAACCATCAACACACAAGAAAATATTGGAGGATAGGTTATTTCTACCCATTTTAACAAGAGCAAGATGATTAGACTACTTTTTGAACTTGACAGAGTTAAATGAAGACGTGACAAGGCAAGTTGCAACGATATTACAACATGATGAAGCCACTATCAAGGGATTGAGAGTGGACACTTCAGAGGCTTCAATTGCAGAAGTGTCTAGTTTACTAAGGAATGGATCTAAATTTCTTGTTAGAGTGAATGCAGTAGATTCTAGGGATGAGTTCAGGGAGGTCGGAGAAAACCTTGATTCATCATCACAAGGTACAAAGAGATTGTCACTTCCATGGATATGAGCCTCTTGTGCTTCATATATTATTAAGTATATCACTTGTGATGGTAGATAATCCCTTCTGTATACTGTGCATTTTAAGCTACTAAGTCACCTCTATCACAGGGTGATCCCATAATACCAATTCATAATTAATTCCCTTCACGAAGAAAAATTACAAAAAAGAGATTTTTTTTTAGGTTTTTAGGGGTTTACTTGAAGGGGGGGGTGCATGAACTCCCCCTTCGAGCGAACCCCCTATGATGTCATCCCCTTTTTTGTACTTTTTTTAATGAAAACAAAGGAAAATTGCAAAAAAGGGGGGTTCACAAGGGGGTTCGCTCTAATCCCCCTTTTTTCCCCTTCTCCCTCTCCTCTAGCATTTTTTTGCAATTTTTTTCCTTTCCAATATTGGGTTGAAGATGAAAATGGAATCAACTTCATAGACCCAACTGGATGATGGTAGTCCTTGGAATGAACTATCCATCTGTAGCACAGGGAAAATTTATGGATTAGCAATACAAACGTAAACTAAACTAAACCTAAGCTAATAATCGATAATAATGGAAAACTGTATTAACAATGCATAAATGAACTATTTTACCAAACATCCATGCAATTCCATGAATCGCCTTCATTACTCTTCTCCATTTTGCTGTAGTATGATACTTGCTCTCATATTTTAATTAAAGCATGCAAGTGTGGCCTCATGACAATGAAAATAGAAAAACATTGAAGATTCTAGAGTTATTTCCAAAACTCATAAGATTTCGGGAGGAGTAATAATGATAGAGGTAAAGCCAATTTATAGAAAATATGATTTTCGAATGACAAGCTTAGATTGAAAGATAAATTGATGATTAATATTAAAAGATGTGACATACAATAGGATTAGGGTTAAATTAGTGTCAGTGATAAAGCATAAATGGTGGGGATTAAATTAAATAATAATTTAATCACTAGTGGAAACTAGTTGAGACATAGAAGAATAAAGATTGCATGAGAAAAAATTGTTCGTTATAAACAATCAGATATTATCTCACCAGATAACTGAATGATCAAATTAGATCTAGACATAAGTGATAAGTGATAAATGACTAATTAGATAACAAAGAGATTATCTAATTTTGGAGGAATATGCTATGGATAAATCCTTTTATGAATTAAATAATGATTTAATTCGACATTCAAGAATTTTGGATCAAATTAAATAAATAAAGATATATTTAATTAAAGGGAGAAAAGACTAAGGAATAATTAAATAATTAAAGTGATTATTTAATTATAGTTGAAAGTGTGACATGAATTAATTAAATAATTTAAAATGATTATTTAATAGAAGATAGATTTAATTAGTGACGTATTTAAATAAATAATATTTATTTAATTAATCAAAAAAGAATAAACGTAAGAATGAATCAAATAAATAAATAAAGTTATTTAATTAATAGAGGATATACAACTTTAGAAAATAATTAAATAATTAACATTATTTAATTATGAGAAATGAAGATGAAAGAATTATGAAGCTAGTTAAGGGTCACATGCCTAGGACAATTTTTTAGTGTCTACAGTTTGCCCCTCTTTGATACAATGTTGTTTATCATATTGTGTCAAAGAAAATCAGTCAAAACATGCCCCAATAATAGCAGGATAGGGTAGTGCCCCCTTAGAAGAAATTTATAATTTTTTCAGAAAAATTTAAAAAATTTAAAAATTGTTCTGAATAGTCAATTTGATAGCTAGAAAAGCGATGGCGAAGTTGGTTTTGAATTTCGTTAATTTTAGAGTGTCTGAAGTTGTTTTAAACATGACAAAAAGTGCATCCAGTTATAACCCTAGGGCAAACCCTAATTTTGATGGGGGTATAAATAGGAATTTGGAAAATTTGAGTTCATTTTACATTTTGAACCTTGGAGATTTGGAGCTCTGACTGAAGATGGAGCGTGTTCCTTACCGCGAGCACAGGGCTTATAGAGTTTGTACATTTAGGCGATCGAAGGGCACAGGAGATCCGGTAAGTCACTACGAACCCACTTGATAAAATTTTGTTTTCACACATTTTTAGATAGGTTTTAATTTTAACAGTTAGTTGCATCACACGAAAAACGTCACAAGTGTCATCATGTTGTATGAATTTGCATGCGAAACGACGCAATGGTTGTCAACTCGTCTAGGGTAGGGTAGGTGTTTTTAATTTTGTGACATTATTGTTAAAATGTGACACATCCATAGGTTAGTTAACCACATTTGTGTATGCGTGACGTATTTGTCTGTAATTGTGTGCAATTGCATAATTGTTACCCGCAATTGCCTATGAGTGACACAATTGTTATAGGGATCTGTAATTGAATTGGGGGTTCAACACAAGTGATGTCCTACAATGCATGTGCAAATATGCACCACAATTGCATAAATAATGACATGTTTGAATTTAAGCGACACAATTGACTGGATTTTTTTTTTACCTAAGTGTGATTTGACATGTTGTTTATGATATATGCAAAGTTTATTGACACAATGGTTATGACATTGATCACAGGTTCATTTAGATCTGATTTATACCAGAGAGTCTCAATCACCTAAGACCTATCGATTGAGGAGTCAGATGTCTAGCAGTGAGAGGCGTAGGTTGGGGCGACTTGACTTGTATCATGTGGTGTCCATACACCTCATTAGGGAAAACATGGGTATGCTGACTACATTGGTTGAGCTTTGGCATTCAGAGACATGTTCCTTTCATCTGCCTACAAGAGAGGTGACCATTACTTTGGAGGATGTCTACAGGATTTTGCGTCTACCGATCTAGAGAGAGAGAGTTAGATATGATCCTGGAGGGGGATATCAGGAACTAACATAATTTTATGTATACGATGATATAGCTTAGCTGGGTATCGATAGATATGAGATCAGATAGGAGACACTGGTTGCTTGGTATGAGCGATTTGACTGTATTCTATGCATTGCGATAATCGGGATAGTGATCCTAGATTGTCGAGGATACGGATTTCTAGTTGGATGGGGGAGATGCTTGTTGGTATGTTGGCTAGGGAGATAGTGTATGCATGGGGGCCATGTTTATGGGTGATGGTATACTTTCAACTACATGACATTGTATATAGACAAGGACAGTCCATGAGCTACGGGGTTACTCTATTGATGGTCTGGGCTTGGGAGCACATTGCAGTGTTCTATCCACCAGTTGATCGACATATGGAGACCATGACACCATATGTATATATGTACATAGGGGAAGTGACATAAACACATGTGGGCAATATCAGTTACTAGAGACATGGTCTTGACACGCTGGTTAATTTTATCTGGAGGCCATACATGGATTGTCATCAGTGGCTAGATGAGCATGAGCATCTACCGTGGTGTCAGCAAGAGAGCTACTTGATTGGGCGGATTGTTCAGTGTGTTCATATTATTGAGATGTACTTGCTAGATCGAGTGCTCAGATAGTTTGAAGAGCAGCAGGGAGAGCCTCATGGGTTAGCAATATTTGTGTGATCGTCTAGGGAGGTTACATGATGGGGATCGATGATTGCAGTGGCTACAACAGAGTAGACTATTGATAGATTGCATGCACAATAGTGGGTGTGGAGAAGAGGAGCAGTAGATGTCAGGACCACTCCTAAGTATGATGCCTGGTGGAGGACAAATAGGCCTATTTCATTGACAGATCCTGATTACCTTGCCCCAATAGTGAGATGAGGAGGAGGAGATCACTTTATCCTATTTGAGAGGAGGGAGAGGAGGAGGGACATGAGGAGGAGAGAGAGGAGGGGAGACATGAGGAGGAGTGAGAGGAGAGGAGACAAGAGGATGTTCAACAAGAGGAGGGTTGACAGGAGGAGGATATTCTCGATGTAGAGGTCGAGGGAGAGGAGGGCAAGAGAGAGGAGCTTGAGGTGTTAGCCACTGCAACTACCATGGATATATATGTGGCAGGACATGATGAGTAGCTATAGGATGAGGATATGGGTGAGGAGGAACACATCCTTTGTGAGAGGATCATAGTTGGAGAGGAGGGTTATGAGGATGTGCCCATTAGGGGCGATTCTGGGGACAGGGATGGGGAGTTGTCCAGATTAAAGGTTAGAGTGCAAGCACTGGAGGTTGAGGTATAGTCCCTACGTGTAGAGAGAGATGGGATACAAATGGAGAGAGACACCCTATAGTTAGAAAGGGACAGTGTAGTGATCCAAGCTCAACAGGTAGATTAGAGGGTCATTGACATTATGGCTGGATGCATAGGCACAACTATAGACATAGTGCAAGCACTCCTCAGAGCAGGGAGGTGAGAGCAGTATTATAGAGATATGTATGAGTTAGCAGCCCCACCTGAGCATAGGGCACCGAGTGCATCAGAGGAACTAACCAGTGGTCAGTCTCATAACAGGAAATCACAGGGCAGGCCTAATTGGGGTGAGAGCACCAGTCAGAGCTCTGGACAGTATGGGAGTTCAGGATAGCTTTATTTTGACTTAGATATTTTGACACTGATGTTTTTATGTCCCTCAAGCCTATGAGATCTTATTTTGAGATACATTATGACATTGTACTGTGACACTTTTTTGAATGATATATATATCATTTTTGGCAGTGATTTATATATGTAGTTCTTTATATGCAGTTTTCTATTTATGCATGTGTTATGGATGCCAATATTTACTTTATGATATTTATGCAACCGATGATGATGTGTTAATTCTATATGATGATGTATGAATTTACTTTTATGGTAGTATGGATGTCATGTATGGATGCTATGTTTATCATTATGAGATGCAATTTGCGCTTTTAATATGTACTATGCCATGTGAATGTACTTGTTGTGATAATATGCTATACAGTTTATGATGGTGAATGCATGTTATGCCATGGATTCCTAGATGCAATAGATGTGTATATTTTTGTGGTTTTTCAAATGCAACATATATGTATGATTTAATATGTACATATATATGGAAATGTCTAAATGATGTTTGTAACATGAATGCATATGCAGGATACTTTTTTTTTGTGTCACAGGACTCTGTCATAATGTAGGAAAGAAGAAATGTTACCATGGAAAATCTAGATGTTAGTATTAGAAATATTCAATATTTTTCCAAAACATAACAAGCCTTGCATTAATCATCATTGGGCAATAAATGATACAAATGGATAAAAAACACCATGATATGAAATAGACTAAGGTGTGCAAGGTCATCCACCTGCTAAAAATAGATAGTCGCAAACAAGGAGTGTCCTAACTCATACTAAGGGTAAAACCGCCCTAGTATGTTTGTCAAGACAAACCACAAACAATAATCAAATAAAAGACGAGTCATGAGACATCATTGCTCGTCTAAATCCTTCGTGGGACATCCTCGAGGAAGCTAGTAACCTGACTCAAAGACAAAGCCAAAAGACAATAGACAAACAACAGTCAAAGAAAAGAGTCTTGAGACATCCTTTCTTTTCTAAATCCTTCATGGGACATCCTTGAGAAAGGTAGTAACCAGAGTCAAAGACAAATCCAAATGAAAAGATAAGACAAAACAAGCCATAATGTCAACAACCAATTAGAATATTCGCCAAAATTTGATATGTTTGTTGTTTAATTGTTGAAAAATTTGATCTTCATGGGATGTTTGTTGTTTGATAAAGCCTGATTTCGGGAATGACACTTATTGTATAAGATGTTGAGTTTGGTTTTGATCATGTGACCACCTGTATAAGGCAATGATAAAGCCTAATTTTAGAAAGACACATATTGTATAAGACGTCGAGTCTGGTTTCGATCATGTGACCTCCTATATAAGGCAATGATAAAGCCTGTTTTTAGAAAGACACATATTGTATAAGACATCAAGTTTGGTTTCAATCATGTGACCATCTGTATAAGGCAATGATAATGCTTGACTAAATGATAATGTTGTTTTCAAGGACACATCATGTTTAAGACATAGGTTGATTGTTTTGGTTATTTGAGTGTTTTGGCAATTTGTTTAGTTTGGCTTGATGACCTTGTTGACTTATTTTGACTGACACGATGAACCCTAAAGAACTGACCTAGTGCAGCCTCGGGGGCTCATCGATTGATGACCTTACCTATGTTGTACACACAAAGACCTCATACTTCGACTAACAAGATTGACTAAAAAAGATTTGATATTTTTGAGGATATCTGACATGCGTGATAGTGAATGTGATGAACCCTAAAGGACTGACCTAGTGCAGCCTTGGGGGCTCATCAATAGATGGCCTTTCCTATGTTGTACATGTAGAGACCTTGTAGTTTGACACAACCATTGAATTTGTTTGATGCACAAATAATTGAGTCATGGTTTTATTATGTGATACTTGACAAACCTAGAAAAATTGACCTAATGTCTCGAGGGTGCATTGACAGATGGCCTTGCCTACGTCCGGTCATAGAGGCAACGTAGTTTGACATGATGACGACTGATTGACACAACTAACTCTGACTTTGTTTTTGGGATTTTTGAAATATATCTGAATATTTTTGGGTTTTGACATGTTTCAATTTTTTGTCTTTTTGAGGGTTCATGATTTTTTTTTGGATATATTTTACGATGTTTTTGGATTTTTTTCAAGATATTTTATGATGTTTTTGGATTTTTTCAGGACATTTTACGACATCAGAACAACAAGTGCAAGATCCAAATGACGTAGGTCGAGTATTTTCCCCTAGTCGAGTATAAGACCAATAGGATGGAATGGGGATGTGGAGTGTACTTGATGTCAATCATTCCTAGTTATGGGAAGGACAACCATTTATTATGGGTGATAATAAGGATGTGAAAGGGTCGTCAGATTGGAATAATGGTAGATGAAGGAGCAAAGTTGACTACACATGGTGCCTGTTTGCTAGGTTTTCACTATGGTACTTATCCAAAATGCTACCGAAGTGGTTTTCACTATTGGAAGAATTATTTCTCTTTACTATTTTGTTGATTGTTCCATTTTTTTGGTGTTACAAAGACACTTGTTTTCCAGGTTTTCATCAAGGTAACAATTTTTTTGAATTTTTTCTTTTATTTTTTTGTATTTTTCCATGATTAAGACAAATCTCTTAGAATTTATGTATAGAACCTCTTCAGATGAAGGATTTTGATTGGCGCTAATAGTAATTCTCCTTCAGGGGTAGAGAATTGGTATGCTCCTGATGCAAAGGCTTCTCAAACAATGTAAGGCCCTAACCAATTTGGTTCAAACTTTCCTGATTTTTCTCTTTCTACTTGATTCTTTGGATTTTCCATTAAGACCAGGTCACCAATGTTAAAATGTTGACCCAAGACTTTCTTGTTATAGTTGCGGTGAAGATGATTTTGATATTCTTGGAGGTGATCTAGTGCCTTTTGTCTTTGTTCATCCAAGAACTCTAGCTCATGCAGTCTTGACACACGATACTCTTCATCGTTGATATGCCCTTTCAAAGATACCCTTAGGGAAGGAATTTTGACCTCTATAGGCAAGATGGCTTCAGAACCAAAAACTAAGGAATATGGAGTGGTGTTGGTGGGAGTGCGAATGCTTGTTTGATAAGCCCATAGGGTAGGGTTAAGCTATAAATGCCAGTCACGACTAGTGTCATTGACGATATTTTTAAGGATTATGAGGATTGTTTTATTAGACACCTCAACTTGGTCATTACCCTGTGGGTAATATGGTGTAGAAAAGTGGTGTTGGATATGGAATTGCTCGCAAAGATGGTAGACTTCTTGGTTTTTAAATGGGTGGCCATTATCCGTGATTATGGATTGAGGAACACCATACCGACAAATTATGTAGTTAAGGATGAACTCATAAATTTTTATGTCGATAATGTAGGTCATAGGAATGGCTTCAATCCATTTGGTAAAGTATTTAGTTGTAGTAATGATGAATTTATGAACATTGGAGGAGGTAGGATGTATCTTATCAATGAGATCAAATCCCCATTGGGAAAAGGGCCATGGTGAAGTTATTAGATGGAGCTCTTGTACTGGTGCGCGTATCAAGTCTACATGAATTTGGCACTGTCGACATTTCTTGACAAAGACATACGAGTCCTTTTCCATCGTAGGCCAATAATAGCCCAATCTCATAATATTTTTAGCTAAGGTAGGACTGCTAGAGTGGGATCCACATATTCCATCATGTACCCCACGTAAGGTCGCTTGTGCTTCTTCAGTATCAAAACATTTCAACAAGGTGTTGTCTAGGGCACGTCTATAAAGGGTATCTCTGATGATGGTATACTTGGAAGACTTACGGATAAATGTCCTACGTTGGTTGTTCGAGAGGTTTAGGGGTATGATTTGGGCATGGAGGTAGACATATATGTCTTTGTACCATGGGGAATTAGGACCAACAAGTTCAGTCACCATCTCAAAATCTAGGACATCAAAGGTAGGGACTAAAAGTTGTTCTACCAAAAACTCGAATTTAGGCATATTGCTAGGTATGTTTAAGAGTGAACCAATGGTTGCCATAACGTCTGCTACCTTGTTTTGAATGTGGGTTATTTGATGAAAGTTGACGTTGTCAAAATATTTCTTGAAACTTTCTGCCATCTGCATGTATGGGGCAAGCTTTTCATCTTTGGTTTCATAGTCATCATTAACTTGTCGGACTACCAACTGAGAGTCTCCATAAACTTGTAGGTGCTTAATCTTCCATTTGATTGCCATTCGTAATCCTGTTACAAAAGCCTCATATTCTGCTATATTATTGGTGCATGGAAAAGTAATTCTGAATGACTTAGGAATAGTGTCGCCCTGTGGTGTGATAAATTATATGCCTGCCCTTGAACCATGATTTGTGTGGGACCCATCAAAGTATAACTTCCATGTCATTCCTATGTTAAGGGTGAAGATGAATTCATCAAGAAAATATGCAACTAGAGGATGATCCACCTTAATTGGTGTGTTTGCCAGCTATTCAACAATAACTTGTCCTTTTATAGTTTTTCTTTCTATATACTAGATACCATATTCACTGAGTACCATTACCCATTTAGCTAGTCATCTTGTTAATGCCGCTTTACTAAGGAGATACTTCAAAGGATCTATCTTTGTGACCAACATTGTTTGGTGGTTTAACATGTAGTGCCTAAGTTTTTGAGTAGCAAAAACTACTGCAAGACAAGCACGTTCTATGGGGTTGTAATTTAGCTCATATCCCACCAAAGTATGACCGATATAATACACCGCCCTTTCATGGCCTTCATTATCATTTTGTGTAAGTAAGTCTCTGAGCATTGATGTGGTTGCTGAAATGTAGAGTATCAAAGGTCATCCACCAGTAGTTGGCATTAGAATTGGTGGTGTAAGTAGGTAATCCTTGATCTTTTGAAAGGCTTCTTGGAATTTATTTGTCCATACAAACGGTACCCCTTTTCTGAGTAGATGTTGGAAGGGATGTATTTTATCTGCTAACTGCACTATGAATCATCTGATAGATTGCAGTCTCCCTTGCAGTGTTCTTAGTTGACTTATATTGGCTGCTAGAGGCATGTCCATTATAACTCTCACTTTTGTTGGGTCCACTTCAATGCCTCATCTATAAATAATGTATCTTAGAAGTTTTCCTGATTGTACTCCAAATACACATTTTTTAGGATTTAGCCTCACTTTGTATTCTTCTAGTCTTTGAAAAATCTTATCTAGGACCTATAAGTGATCAACCCTTGTCAATGATTTAGTTATCAGATCATCCACATAGTCTTCCATGAGAGTGTGTATGAGATCATGGAAAATGGTTGTCATGGCGTGTTGGTATGTGGCTCCAACATTTTAAGTCCAAAAGGCATGACATTCCAAAAATAAGTTCCCCGTGGATAAGTAAAAGTTGTCTTATGTTGGTCTTCAGGTGCGATTTTGATTTGATTATATCCTGAGAAACCATCCATGAGGGATAAAATTTCATATCCTGCTGTTAGGTCCATAATCATGTCAATATTTGGCAGACGAAAGTCATCCTTAGGGCATGCTTTGTTTATATCTCTAAAGTATGTATAGATGTGGATGCCCCCTATTGGTTTCATTACTGGTACAAGATTGGAAATCTATTATGTATAGTCAATTGATCTGATAAAGCCGACATCCAAGAGTTTCTTTAGTTCAGTTTTGACTAATAAAGCAATTTGTGGGTTCATTTTCCTTAACTTATGCTTCGCGAGCTTAACACATGACTGTAATGGAAAATGATGTAATACCAGGTTAGGATCTAGTCCAGGCATGTCGGCATATGACCATGCAAAGTTGATTTGTCTTTTTATGAAGAAGTTATGAAATTCAAGTTGCTCTGTTTCTGTCAAAGATGTCATGAAATAGATTACCCAAGGATTATCTTCAGTGCCTATGTTGATCTCCACAGATTCCTCAACTAACATTGGTGACTTTTCCTTAGCAACAGGGAGAATGTTCAACCCTCCATCCTTGGGTGCCTCAAAGAGGTTTTTACCTAGGGACTCATCATTTTTATTTTTTCATTGTTTTTCTTATTGTTTCTACTTTTGCGATTGGAGGGGTGAACAAACTCCCCAAAATAAGCCATGTTATCCAAGTCTATGGTAAATCCAGCCTTATGGTCACCACTAAGTATGCCTTCTCGTAGTCTCATGAACTCAACTATTGCTTCGTCATTCTCAAAGGTATCTAAGATGGGGATGTCTTGTTAATCCCAATCGATAAGCTAGGGATATACTAGGGGCATGTCATCATCAAAAGTATCAAAGGTAGAGGCTGATAGGGTGAGGATAGATCTGTTGACATGGTCACAAAAGTTTCTTATCAAACCATCGTTATTTTTTTTCTTGGGAACAGGTAGATTTTGGGGTGGACCCACTGTAAGGTTTGGTTATCAAAAGCGGGTTCATCAGGTTCCCAAGAGGCAGGATCAAGGGATTCCCAATAGTAATGTTTGAGCCATTCTTCTTTTGTAAAAGATGTTTGAGGATGTGAATCAGGTGAATTTTGTGAGGGATTAAGCATTTGGTCAAGTTCCCCAAATAGTTTATCGAGGTCCATAAAAGTGGTGGAGGAGAGGGAATCACACTCATATCCATTGGAGTCAGGGGAGTTGCAGTAGCATTGGTCAGATGGCTCATTGGATGTCTCAATATCTTTAGAAGTACTTACTTCCTCTTGTGATGGTTCCGAGGTACTAGGAACGCCAATCTTAATTGGTTGAAACCCCAACCCTAGGCCTTTTGGTTGCTTAGAGACAATGATGGGTTCAGTCCTTCCATTTTGATGTAGTCCTAGCTTGCTATGTTTGTCATATCCTTTGTTTTGCATTATCATAAAACCTTTTCCATATTGATCTGTAGGTATTTGAGTATCCAGAGGAGGCTCTTCCTTGTCTTCTTTGTATAACTAAGAGGTCACATCTTCTTGATTTACAACTTCTCTACTTAATTCCCCCCATTTTGTAAAAGTCATTATGGGAGGGACATATAATGTGACAATGGATTGTCTCCTATCTATCGTTGGTAGACCGTATGATTTAGGAGGAACCAACTAGTTGATCTAATAAGATGCTTTCATATGATACTCTCCACAACCCTTATCTTGGATCTCGACCTTAAGAGTGGAAGGTGGTGTTTGGGAAGTAGATTCTTTGGAAAGAGTGGATGGATCGATATACTGGGATGAGTTGGATGATGAAGTCTCCTGATTAACATGCACCTTTCATTGGGGTATTCCGCATGGGTTAGTGCAATACTGGAAAGGATTTGGATCACCATCTATTGTGATCTCGATGCCATTGTATGTGAATTTAAGGCATTGATGGTAAGTGAAAGAGACGACCTTCATAACATGTATCCATGGTATGCCCAATAAAATATTATATGGAAGGACAAGATCCAAGACTTGGAAACTGGTATCCATAACTGCAGGACCAATTCTGATGGGGAGTGTTACAACAACTTTAGATGATCATTCTTCATCATCATATGCCTTAATGATAATGCTCTTAGTAGTGTCCACACATGACTTTGAGAAGCCTAATGCCTTAACCAGTTTCAAGGTGCAAAGATTCAACCCTGCTCCTCCATCTACCAAGACTCGTCTAACTTTTGTTTTATGAATAAGAACTTCGAGGTGCAATGGGTCATTGTGGTTTGTCTTCTCAGTTGAGTAATCTTGTTTAGAGAAGGTAGCATGATGAGAGTTGGTCAAGTAGCCTACCATCTCTTGGAAACGATTTACATCTAGGTTGGTGGGGACAATAGTGCTTTGTAAAGCTTTGTCTAGAATAACTCGATGATCGGGTGATATACTCAACAGTTCCAAGATAGAAATTTGTGTTGGGGTCTTCCCCAATTGGTCAAGTAAATTGTATTGAGACTCGAAGGACTATGGTTGTTGTTGCGCTGGAGGACCTTGGATGGTTATCTTAGTTCGGCGAGCATTGACAACACATTCAGGGGTTTTCTTTATGGTAATAGTGTTGATCTGTTCATCGGCAGCTCTAATGTGATTTATGATTGGGCCTTGATTATAGTCATACTTGGCATTAGCATAGTTTGTCGAATTATTGGTCTTATTTACCGAACTAGAGGCTTTTCCTTTTTCATGGTCATGTAATGGATCAATAAAGACCTTGTGGTTGTTGTTTGAGGATGTTTGTTTCTGTCCATTAACTTTAATAGTTTCATTTTCAATGAGATCCTGTATAATGTTCTTCAACTATTGACATTGTGGTAGACTGTGTCCCTTAGTTCGGTGGAAATCACAAAAAGTGTTGTCATCCCACCAAGAGGGTTTAAATTGTCCAAGATCGTATTGTCTTGGCTCAGAAAGTTGTATGACTTTGTGTTTTATCAATTCTTTGAAGACTGGTTCAATTGGTTCCCCTAGGGGAGTGAATTCGCATTTTGGAAACCTCCTTTGCGATCGTGGTTGTTGTGTGTTTTGGTCAAATTGGCAGTTTGGTCGGCATTGTTGGGTGTGTCATTAGAGGGGTTGTGTCTTCTAAATGTAATGATTGGTCTTGCATGTAGGGTTTTAGCATCGACAATTCCATCATTAGTTACATTCTTGTTTCAAGACCAAAATTTGTTCCTATTATTAGGGGTGTTTTGAACATTTGGATTCCTATTTGACATCTTGATTTCACCTTTGTCAATGTGAGCCTTTTCAAGTATGATACCCTTTTCTACTAGTTCCACAAAATAAATTCAATAGTGTACTCTTAGGTCACTTCTCAATTTTGAATTAAGGTTTTCTAGGAATATGGTGACCTTTTGTTTTTCACGTATTTCAGCAGGGTATCGACTAGCTAGACTCCTCCATCTCTAGAAGAAGTTGATAAAGTTTTCTCCTTCATATTATGTGGTGTGACATAAGGATGCTATTGTGATTTCGTTTTCAATGTTAAAGGTGAAATGTTCAATAAATTTTTCATTAAGTTCACCCCATGACCTTATGCCATATGGAAGTTTAGAAAAACATTCAAGTGCTATTACAACAAGGCTTCGCTGAAAAAGTCTCATGAGATATGTGGGGTCATATGTGACATCTATGCACATTGTGGAAAATTCCCTTATATGTTCAAGAGGATTACACTTTCCATTATACTTAGGCAAGTTTGGTATCACATATCCATGTGGGAAATGTGTCATATAAAGCTTTGTCGAAGGGAAATGGACATAAGTCTTGTGCTGAAAAACTCTTTTTGCTAGACATTGCCATGTTGTCCATTTGTTGTTGAAGGGCTTGCATTTTTTTTTGTAGAACATCTACTTGTGTCAATGATGTGTTGGTTGCGTTGTAAGTTTTTTGAAACCCAATATTTTGTGACGGATTTTGATTCAGTGTAGGAATGAAGGGTGGATTTTGATTTGGAATGTAAGAGATCAATTTTGATTTGATGTTTGTTGATTGAGAATGTGAATATTTTGTGAAGGAATGGCACTAGTGGTGTTGATGTGTGGTATAACATTTGTCATGTTTATGCTAACTCTAGGACTTTTTCTTCCAATATTGGTGCCAAAGGGATTTGACGATGATGCTCCTCTGGAAAAATTAAGGCCTTGTGTCATACTCGATGTACCAAATGGTGATGTATGTAATGTGGTGTCACTTTGAGTAGGTACACCAAATGGTATAGCTATAGTTATTTGAGGAATATAAGCACTAAATGTCATCATGTTTTTCCCATGGGTAGATGAAGTTTGCAATGTGTGAATGTAAAATCCAGGAGGTAATGTGGCACCTTCTATAATTTTTCTAGATATCATTGAGGATCATTTTCCAAGAATTCCTCTACAAATGAGGCAAATTCTAGATCTTGGACAACAACGTCTATGTCTTCAACAAAAACGTGTCCTTGTGGGTCTCTAGTGATAATTTTTTCCAATAAGGTTTTGTGAGGTCTTGATGTCCCTGATGGGGGCTTTGAAAATGGATTGATATAGTCTTGTGGATCAACCATTTCTTTGTGTTTCTTCTTGGACCTTATTTCAACCATGTAAGATATGCTCAAAATGGGGATGATGCAGAACTATGTCTATGAATGATATGAATTTAGTCTATGTTTTTGGATTTTTTTTTTAGATATAAGGAATGAATGCTAATGCAACTATGTTTTTGGTATTTTTTGGAAAATAAGGGATGTTAAATGTTGATTAATGTATAAAATGATGGTGTTCTAGAATAACTATGTCTAAGTATGCTAAAGGGTAAGAAATCTTTCAACTTTGGGAAAAATTGAAAATAGGTTACCAACCATGAAAAGTTTAGCCAAGGCTTCAATTTAGTTTGTCAAAGGACCTTTTTGTAAGAGACAAAATGAGTTCCCAAACTGAATTTACAAGCTAGAAAGACTCACCAAAATGACAAAAGATAATTGGTGTGATAAATGACTTGGTTCTATGATAATTTTTGTTGAAGGGAAGGGTTATCCAAAGCATTAATGTATAAAATGATGGCTTTATAGAATAACTATGTCTAAGTATGCTAAAGGGTACTCTAAAATGCAACTAGGACTAAATGATACTAAACGATGCATTGATGAAAAGTGTGAGCAAATCTTTTTGGTTTTTGTTGAGAGATCATTGTGAAAGGATAATCGAAGATAGGTTTTTGACTGTGTGACCTTAGGCTATGATAGTGAAATTCATTTTTTCTTTGGTTGGCATGCAATTGTGGTTCAGATTTAGCAGATGCGTCATTTGACAGTTGGTTGCGGTTTTCGGTATCAAATGCATTGTTTGATAACTGACTGCAATTCAAATTTAACAGATGCAGTTCATATTTAACAAATGCAGTTTTTCAATTGTAGATGCAATTTACTATAAATAGGATTTGATTTTTGTGTAATTTTTGGCAAAGTTTGTAGGTTTGTTTTAGTCTGATCTTGATCAAATTTTGGCAAGAAAAAAGACAATTAGAAAACACTTTCATTTGGTTTGATTTTGATGTGAAAATATTTAAATTCAAATAAACAAGTACGATCCTATGGTTGGCCAGGGCAATATCTACTAAGTTCCCACTTGGATTTCTCCAGCTGCGCTTATTCAGAGTAGATGATTAGAAGCTTGACCACACTGACTCCCCCTTACACGCCACTCACTTCTCGAATCATCCAAGCTTTGAGTTCTCATGAATCTCCCATGAAAAACTCTTCATGTCTACTAAGAACTGCAAGTATGTGGGATGGCTTTAGAGGTCCGACCTCCTATACTAGAAAATAGAGGGATTTTGGTAATCTAAAAACAAATGGATTTTAATAAGGACGCCTGTTCAGGAGGTCACACAAGAGGAAAGATTAGCTCTGAAGAGGAGGCTTCCCAGCCTATAGAGGTTACGCTCCACAGGTTTTAACACACCAAGAGGGTACTGA
Source organism: Sequoiadendron giganteum (assembly GCA_007115665.2). NCBI lineage: Eukaryota > Viridiplantae > Streptophyta > Pinopsida > Cupressales > Cupressaceae > Sequoiadendron > Sequoiadendron giganteum. Next base: position 421,596,157 of record CM021110.1, on the reverse strand, counting down.
GGGAATCACTATCACTTTATTGCCTGTAGGAAGTCTTGCAATGCTAAGATTTCCACAAGATTAAAATTTGTATACTGATCAGGAGAAGCTTGGATTTTAGCTCGTTTCTGGTTTGAGTTGCCTTGGGGTGAGTAATTTTTCCCACCAAGGCAGGCCTAAATCTAGAGTTAATAACAATTACCTTAAACCCAAGATCGCACAAGTGCGCAAGGGGAGAGGATAATTTTGTTATTAAATCAGGTTTTAATCTAAACTGAATGTGAAAATGCACCAAACACAGTAGATAATTGTTTCTTTTAAGCACTAAATGAAATATGATCTAAGCTAATTAGATAATCAGTTTCAAAATCCATTCTTCAACAAATGTCTTGCATCAGATTTCATTAGTAGTTTCAATTTCAGCCTTCGACAAATGAGAGTTGTAGCTTTTAGATCTTGGCCAAACAAAGCTACAAAATATCCATTAAATTTCTCTTGCCACACACTATCAACAGATTATCAGTAACCAAAAAATCCTAACCTATTGAACCGAAAATGCATAAAACTAAATTACTTGCAAAAATTTACAAGCAAACCCAAAACCAGGCAGTTGCATCGTGGAATGACAGATGCGATGCATGAGATGTATCAAATGTGTTACAAGAAAATCAATTGCGTCTGATGGGATGACAATTATGGTGTGATAGAGCGGATGCGGCTCGTGTTGTTGGTGGTTGCAGTGAAATAACTGGCAAATGCATCACTCTATTTTTGGCGAATGCATCGAATCGTACAAAAAACTTGCAAAACATAGATAATCATATGAAATTTGTAGAAATTTTTTCCTTCACATTGGGTTCATCAAATGTAGCATAGGGAAAATTCACGGATTAACAATACTAGCGTAAACTAAACTAAACCTAAGCTAATAATCGAGAACAATGGAAAACTGTATTAATAATGCATAAATGAACTATTTTACCAAATATCCATTCAATTCCATTAATCACCTCCATTACTCTTCTTCATTTTGTTGTAGTATGATACTTTACCTCAAATTTCAATTAAAGTTGCAAGTGTGGCCTCATGACAATGATAATAGCAAAACATCGAAGATTATAAAGTTGCTTCCAAAACTTGTAAGATTTCAAGAGGAGTAATAATAATAGAAAGATTGAAAGATAAATCGACAATTAAGATTAAAAGATGTGACATGCAATAGGATTAGGGTTAAATTAGTGTAAGTGATGAAGCATAAATGGTGGGGATTAAATTAAATAATAATTTAATCACTAGTGGAAACTAGTTGAAACACAGAAGAATAAAGATTGCGTGAGAAAAGATCGTTCGTTATAAACAATCGGATATTATCTCACCAGATAACTGAATGATCAAATTAGATCTAGACATAAGTGATAAATGACTAATTAGATAATAAAGAGATTATCTAATTTTGGAGGAATATGCTATGAATAAATCCTTTTATGAATTAAATAATGATTTAATTCAACATTCAAGATTTTGGGATCAAATTAAATAAATAAAGATTTATTTAATTAAAGGGAGAAAAGGCTAAGGAATAATTAAATAATTAAAGTGATTATTTAATTATAGTTGAAAGTGTGACAAGAATTAATTAAATAATTTAAAATAATTATTTAATAGAAGATAGATTTAATTAGCGACATATTTAAATAAATAATATTTATTTATTTAATTAAAAAGAATAAAGGTAAGAATTAATTAATTAATTAAATAAAGTTATTTAATTAATAGAGGATATACGACTTTAGAAAATAGTTAAATAATTAACATTATTTAATTATGAGAAATGAAGATGAAAGAATTATGAAGCTAGTTAAGGGTCGCAGGCCTAGGACAATTTTTAGTGTCTACACCATCAAATATAATTTTAATACATTTTAGTTTTATTATGTATTTTTTTAGTTTAATTAAACATAGGCTTTTCACCGAAAATCAAGCTCTTTGTTTTGCACATGTGGAAAATAGTAGATTATAAAAAAAAATTGAAAAATATGTTCCTACTAGGTATTGATGTCCTTGATCCAACAAAAAAAATTTGAATTTCGATACATACAAAAAAAGTTATGTTGTATATGGTTCATCTATTTCTAAATTGTAATTGATTTGACTTCAAAACTTAATTAAGAAAAAATATTTAATAAAACATTATGAAACCAAATGAGCATTCTAGATATCATAGTTACAAAGCTAAATTCGAAAAAAATAGAATTTTATTCTTCATAGAAAAAAAGTTATGTTGTTTACAGTAACATCACTCTTTAAAAATGGTGTTTACTGTTAGATGGAAAAATAAATGCAATTTGATTCCAAAAATTTATATATATATATATATATATATATATATATATATATATATAGAAAAAATGTCACAAATCACTAGTTTGCATCATCTTCAAATTCCTCATGGTTTACTAGCTATAGTTGCTCGAAAGTGAAGATTTAGTTAAAAAAATTCAGTTCAATGTCTAGTTTGGTCAAAAAGTGTAAACCAGTATTGTGGGATCACCCCACAATAGACTGGTCAATGTACCTAATTTCCTTTATAATTTGCTAAAAAGAACGGGGTCTAAATACCAAAGGAAGATAAATGTTCAACTTTGTCAAATTACTGTTTGGTAACCCTGTTAGTAAAAAGGAGTCTTAGGGTTCAACATCCATAGGTGTCCTAGGAGAGCTTTTTAATTTGTAAAAACATTAACCATATTCTTGAGGAACCAACAATTCTAGAAAACCTAGAGTCACCTATTGCATCTTTAAGGGAAACTCCTCATGTTTCACTTGTTGCTTCACCTACCTGCAATAGGGGATAAGCAGAGAGGAAAAGTATTCAAAGATCACCACATGCAACATATGATCAACCTACAAGAAACGAGGTAGATGAAACCCCAACAAACTCTAGAGAAACACCTAAAACTAGAAGAAAGAGAGGTGGTTCTTCTTTTGCACCTTCAATTGTGTAGATAAAAGAAACCCACTCAACTAAGGAATTCACATTGCATGAGAAAGAAAGGTGCTATGAGGGGTGGTATTGAAAAACCAGAAGAAGAAAAAGAAGATGTTGTGACAGTAGGTACTGACTTAGAGTTGAAAGACAATGTGTTTGAAAATGTGCATGTTCCTATTAAAAGGATATGGTATATATCTATTACCTCTAACTCAGATTTAGAGGATATTTTTGTTGCCAATAAAACCAAGAAGAGAACCCTAATTAGCCATGATAGTGAGGGTTTTGAATACACGGGGGTTGGTGATGAGCAACTTTTGAAAGATAAGGAATTGCTTTTAGAAAGAAATTTCAAAAAAGAATTGCAAGAAGCATTAGAGAGGATCAAACAATTGGAAAAATGGGTAAAAGCCTATGAGCAAAGGGATAAAGAAAGGGAAATGAAAATTTAGGAATTGGAGGAAAAATTACACACTTATGGACATAGGTCAAAGTTAGATTTGCTGGCACAACTAGCAATAGTCAAAATAGAAACAAAGAACTTATAACTGAGAACAAAATACCCCATGCCAAAAAAACTCCAACCTGTCATACAACTATGTCCCTAAGATACCAATTATGGAAAGTTACTCAAGAGTTTTATAAATAGAAAGAGAATTGGAAGAAGGAAAAATAAACAATGATCTCATAGCGTACTAGGGTACTAGAGAGCAAGGATATTGAATTGAGAAGGTTAGTAGTAAAGGTGGAAGAAGTAGCAGATAAAGCCACCCATATTGTTAAATGTAGACCTCCAGCCAGAACATATGCTTTGTTTTTGCAAGAAAAATTCTTAAGTTTTTAGTTCAATAGGTTAATTAGTAACCAGCCAGTTGCTATGAGCAAAAAAATGATTTTCTAAATGTCATTTTTGATGCCACACCAGAAGAACGAGATCAATTGTGTGAATATTATTTGCATAATTATGTTGTGCCTGAAGACACAAAATGGAACCCATTAATCTTTGTGGGAGATTTACAATTAAGGGCATTATCATTCTATTTCAGAAATGAAAATTTAAGGGTGAAATCATGCAAGAGTATATGAAGAGAGAGAAATTAGTTTCTCTCCCAATTAGAAAAGAATCTAAAAACCCTAAGGTGATCATAGAAGAATGGATACAACTCTTGTACCACAAAGATGTAGGCAGGAAGATCATGAAATTGAGAACACGAGATTATAGAAGGATGTAGATATTGACTATTGGAATCATCCACCATTCCTATTGGTTTGTGCAAGAAAGATGGGATAGTTTAACTCCTAATTTGTAGAGGAAAGAGCCCCACTCCATTTACAATTTTATAGCCATGCTTGAAAGAACAAGAAGGTATATGGATATTGCCAGAGACAAAGGACTTGGATGGGTGCCACTTACATTCCAACCACCAATGCTTCTATACTCAATACCACATTGGAAAGGGGAGAAGAATGAAGAATGTGAGAGAGAAAAGGTTACCAAAGCGAACAAACTTGCATGCTATAGAGGATTCTATTTGAAACAGGTCAAAGGAGTGGATACTATCACAAACCTTAGGGAAATCACTTTGCACTACAACCTCCAACCCTAGTTAATTTGCTTGAGGACATGCAAATGGGTAGTTTGGTGGGGGGGGGGATGATGAGTCCAATCATTAGATAGTTTTTTTATGTTTTTATGCAAGCTCATAGACATTCTCAAAAACTTATCTTATACATATTCCTACACTATCCTATATTTTATGCTTATTATGCAACTTTAAACTTGAATTAAAGTACATGGAAATATGGTTATGATGTGATGGTTATTGCATAATTTATGTGTGGATATGTATGAATTATGATAGGATATATGTGATTAGCTACATGGTTGTTAGTATTGTGTACATGTTTTATGAACTAACTCTTTGCAACTCAGAGGAGGTAGATTGTAGCCCGCAACAATTGCAAGGTGCAACCCACAGCCAAAGGAGTTCCTAGTCAGCAGAGCAGGGGAGGTTCCAGAATAAATTAAGTGCAACAACTACAACACATAGGCACTTAATGAAGATGATTGTGCATCATTATGATGTCCAATAAATATGTTGAAGGAAAATAACCCTATTTTAGTTAGGAGTCTAACGCGACTAATTCAAATAGTCCACGTTCTAGTTTTGTTACATTAAAGTCTTAGTTCTACTTGGACTCTTTTTTTTTTTTTAATTATAGATTTCTAAGTCTTTATCACGCTTTGATATATAGGGAGTGATGATTTATGATTTCAGTTTAGAGTCCTTGTTTTAATAAACTTCCCAAATGCTTATATGTATGGCTCGGTGGTTGAGGTATTAAGAGTTAGTTAATTTGTTCAAGAGCAGATATAGTTGCTAGACTATTTTTAGTTAATTGTTGTTCTTACATAGACAATATTTATTGTTTAATCATGATTTCATGGATAAGTTATCCCAGCAAAATCTTATGTGATATTCTAGAGTTGTGTAATGAATGATTTTGAGTTATTATGATTGCGTTAATCTAAGAAGCTAGATTTAAGTTAGATCAGTGGAGGAAACTTCACTTGAGTAAGGGCCACTCAAGGTAACTATCCCTCACTTCATTTTCTATATAGTTACTTTTGTTGTAGCAACTATTTCATAAATGCATGTTAATTATATTCTTCAAGTTATTCATGAATAATTCTTGTTTCATATTTATGCTTTGGTTTGCTGAAGTTTGTTGTACTTCAGAGTGTAGGTTCAGTCATCAACATCAGTTAAATACCAACATTCATTTCTTGATAGTAATTAGTTATAGTCTTATACTATAGGTACTCGTAACAATAATTTTAACATTACTTCTTCCATTGTTATGTATTTTAATAATTTCTTAGCAAGTGTAACATCGATATTAGGATGATTTAGGTAGTCTCGAGTCCTTGAAAGCACATACAGTGCTAGTACCATCACAAACTTCCTAGCCTTGATCGATAATTCAACGAAGGTCTTTCCAAAGGTTCAAGTGGACTATTCAACTAGGTTTTTCCTCTGAATTATGTGATTGCCACCAAGTTTACTAGACATTAATAGGGACTCTACAATAGGTACCTTACATAAATGATGCAAAGGATAACTTGGAAAGAACCATGAGGAAATTGGAGATTAGTCAAAAGATTCTTAGATAAATTATTATAAGTTAAATAACTTATTATGCTGACTTATTATGGGATATTACTAGGAACATATGATTTTATATTGAATCAAATCTAACAATAATTAATGTCAAGGATAACCAGATTGGTTATGAAATCCTAGAAGGATGGAGCCATACTAGATATGACAACAAAGAGTCTAAAACTCAATACGAAGAAGTAATCTTCAAATCAAGTTTAATTCTGAATTATTATACATATCAATATATTAATAGTGCTTTAGATTGAGACAATATGTGTCCAGTTAGTGACATGGTGTCATCAGTATTAACTAACTATGCATGAACTAGGAGAGTCGTTACTCCCATGATTAAAATAAAGATCTTGCATAAGAGGTAGTTGCCAGTCCCAGGGTTGTTACAAGTATATAACGGGGTATTCAAGAGGTTGGGTCAAACCTAATTGGTCAGTTAGATCAATGTAAGCGTGTTATCACTTTTGAATGGGATCATATTTATATTATTTAAATCTCAAGGCCACACCTTGACAAGAGTTATTCACAGGTCAATAAAGTTTCCAAGTCAAGCAAGGATTGAACATGCGGTCCACTGCTTCATAGAAAGTGGATTATATATATATATAATTTTTTTGGTGAAAGTATGTGATGAAGTCATTGCATACACTTTGTCACTTCATTGTGCAACAAGATTGCATAGCTAGTCAGGAGTTCCATGCATAGTTGGTGAGTATCTATAGTGTATGATAGTAACTAGCTATGTAGGACACAACACCATGCTCAAGTAGGCATTTCTAGAGGGTTTCCATACCAAAATCTTTGTTGAAGGGTAGGGCCATCTACTGGTTAGGAGATGCGTGGGGGACTGTTTAAGTTCATGATTGGAGGAAAAGCACTTGGGTGGTGCTCTCCCTCTCACAGCTGGCAACTAAGGCTTATGAAACACAAGAAGATGAAGATGTGTGATCCATAGGTGGACACCTTGACCTTGAAATCTTGTAAGTTATGAATGTGTATATGAACATGATCATGGATCAATTGTAATATGTATTTGAAAAGATGATTTTCATCTACTTGGAATTATGTAATGTTATTTCATTTATGTAGTGATATGTGGAAAATATTTATGCAATGTGCAATCATGTTATTGAAAAGGGAAATTTTTCATTTCTATGTTTTTGGAAACTTGTGTTATTCACTTTTTTGAGTTAAAACTTAGTTCAAAACTATTGAGTAAACTTTGGGTATGTTACAATGATTTCTTAAAGTTGTTTTAAAGGCATTTACTATTCTAAACTTTTCCCTCAATGTTTGGCTCCCAAACTTTCATTAACTTCTCGTGCTTAATACAAAAGTCATCACCTCATATATAGGCTTGACTTACAAGTTCAAATGTGTTTAAATAATTGATACAACTGCCACTTAGTGGCTTCAAAAAGTTGTTATATTAGTTGCACCACCCTTGTGAATTTTATTACAGCTTAAATGCCTATAAAAATCCTTCATTTTAGCCTTCGATGGAGACTCTCATGCCCACGAAGTGTAGTTCAAATGCAGATTTGAATTACCATTTACACGCTTTTATAATCATGATAACTATTTAAAATATAAGATCTAACATTATATAATATATATCAATATATATTTTATTTTACTAATACTATATATGTTGATATGAATATCATATATACATACGCATACATATTTGATCTCTTATATATACATATATATTATATATAATTATCAATTATCACTATTTCATTATGATCGATTTATCTTGCGTAAATTCAAGATTAGCTAATCAATTAACATCAAAATCTTATAATATTAAACACTTTATTTTTCTTTTCAAAAAAGAGAAAACAAGACTTGACTAGGTTAGACTTAACCTAATGACTCGATTCGACACGACTCAATATTATCATAACACACAAATTGACTCTACGATAGATTTAGGGTAAACCTATGTGTGTGCGGGAACTCAAATGATATAACCTTTTTTTCCAAAGTCTAAATTCCTCTCTCTGGTAATACTCTCCCTCTCTCTGCGGAGGGCAAGCAATAGTCCTACACTTCACTTAGAAATCATTCAAATAGTTAGCCATTATAAATCACGACATACTCATAATCTTGATTCAATAACATATAATCATACAAATCCAAATACATTTCCTTCATATAACTTCATCATAATGTTAAATAACATAATGTCACCATCAAGTATCAAAATGCATTTTAACGTAACAGTTAAAAGTAACTTGGTAAAACAAAAACAAGGTGTAACAAATTAATTAATTAAATTATTGGTGCACATGAGGTGGAAAATAATATTAAATTAAAATTTTAATAGATAACATGTGGATAAATAAATAAACAATTGGATAAATATAGATAAATATGTGGATAACTAATTTATAATAATAATGAATAATAATAGCCCCAATTTAACTAAATAATTAGGAGTTATTTAGTAAAATAGTTAAGCATTAGAAGTCCGAGATGATGAAGGGTGTTAAGATGATGACACATGTCCTAGGTGATGAATGGGCAATAAGGTCTTGGGAGATGAAGGGATGAGTTAGGTGACGAGGTGAATGATTAGGTGATGGATGAATGATTAAATGATGAAAGTGTACTTGATTGGCTAGGACAAGATGAGCGTGGCAAAGACAACATACATTATCTAGGTGTCTACAACTACTACAACAATCCTGAGGTCTAAGACACCTCCTTGTCATGTGATAGTCTCTAACTCCTATCATATTTTATATCACAAGCTTCCAACACTATTCTATAGTTTAAAATAAAACTTGTTACCATGAAATCTGAAAGCCCCAAACCTTTCTCTCACACTTAGGAACTCTTTAGAAGTAAATAAAACACCAAAGCTCCAACATATCATACTAGCAATAATGGCATGACCAAGTTAAGACTCCTCTTAGCATTGCTTTCATAACTTCTAGGGAGGCTTCTCTCAACTACTAATTGGAAAATGTTTTGGCTAGAGTCTTCTAGATAGTACCTATAGTGGATGGTCGACACACTTACCATTTTGTAGCATCCTCTCAAAGGTGTGAATGACCTTTCTAGTAATCAGAGCAAGTTTACTTGCTTGACCACTTTTCATCTTTTTGCCAAGGAGTGCTCATATCTAACTAGGTGTATAAAATTCTTTGCCATAGGATGGTCCTTATGAAGGAGAAGACACCACTATTATTGACTGGGAGCCAATGTAAGAAGGAAAAAACTTTCATGAAGATGAAAAGGTTAATCTTGATGATTGAGACACCCTCTTTGCACTAGTTTTATAACGTTTGCTTCTTATTTTTTTTACTTATATTTATATTTTTTAAAATATGACTTAAATAACTATTTTTTAAAATCATGACCAAAATAATTTTTTATATTTTTAAATCACTTATTTTTTGACACTTCATTTCCCAACTTTATCAATTAATTTTTAAAATATGATTTTCTACCACCATCTATTTTTTTTAAATTTACTATACTTTTTAATATTACTATATAACTTTTATTCATTAAAAAAGGTTGTCCTTAACCCAACAAAATACTTGGAGACATAAACTTGGGAGACAAAAAAAGTTAATGAAAATGATTTCATATTCAATGGAAACTAGGCACAAGGAATTCAAATTCAAATTTGATTGAAACAAAACCTTATTAAAGGCAAGGTCTAAGACATTCCTTGTTAAATGATTGGTGGGTCTTTCTCCCATAAGTCAAATCTATTAGGTACACTTCACCTCTTTATGCACTTTCCCTTTCTTCAACCTTCCAACTAAATATACCTCCTTTATGCTTTTTACTTGTGGAAGAATAAAGCTAGGCCCTACATGTCTCTAGGTTTATTTAACCAACTATATATATTCTATAACTGATTAATTCACTAAGTAATTGATAGTAAACATATAGTTTAACTTGTGAAATGAATCTCGACCATTTATTTTAAAAGACAAGTCACTTGTAAAGTTATATTCTAGTTTATATTTCTTGTCCCCCTTCTCTCTATTTTATTTTTCCTTCTAAGGACAAAACAACTTTATAGTTTTCTAAGAGGAGTATCACTTTTATGAAATTGTATTCTAACCTGAAATTATTCACACCTCACTCATATTTTATATATTTTGGTCCATTTCTCATAAGCAACAGATTCAGGTAATACAATTATTTTATATTTTGCAATTACTTTTATATAAGTGAAATGGAATTGAAAAGAATAAATATTAAATTTAAATGTATGGACTAATTAAATTATAATTTTTAATTGGATTTTAAAAGTGAGAGAGTGAAGTTGAAGATATGTGAAATTGATCTGTCATATAATTGAAATTTTAGTGCTTTTATAAATAATTATCTCAATTTTTTGCAAGATAGTTGAGTTTCGTTTTGGTTCACCTATGCATGTACATACCTAAATTTGAATAGATCTAAACTATAACTTATCTAAATTTGAATAGATCTAAACTATAACTTATCAAAATAATTTGACAAAATGATAATTGTTGAAAATTGTTTAGCTTAATCATTTGATATTAAAATTTGGGGTGTAATTCTTCACTTTGAATTTGTATTTATTTTAAGTGTGATATAGCACCGACCAAGATAGTTAATAATGACATATACACTTTGACTTGAGATACACGATCGTCACCATTGTCTCGTTATTCTTTAATTGAAAATAGTTAGATGTCACTTCGATTAGAGAATGATAACTTGAGTGAAAACTACTAAATTGTTTCAATTAGAAAATGATTGAAAATCAAACTCATAATCTCTTCAACATATAATCTCCTTAATTCATACATAAAAATATATATATAAATTTTTCTTTTTACATTTTCACTATTAATTCATTGCCTTTCCTTTCAAAAGCAAACATATTCCTCACATAGAGAAGTAAATTTGACCATTACTCCAGAACAATTAATCAATTACAAAATCTATGCTCATTAGAAAATAATTTCCCTTGCCCAATATAGGAAAGCAAAGTTTAAACGTAGAAAAAGTATAGCTAAGCTTAAAAAAGCAAACATAGGTCATCATAAATACTTACGGAAAAATTATAGAAGATGGATTACTTTGACAGTGACAAGAGCCTACTTTTGAATTTGGTCTGTGAAGGGCAAAGCTTACAAATTGAACGCTGTGAGAAACCCTTATCCAGAGGGTTTCAATGGCGGCCTCTGCTTCTCCTACCAATTTATCCTCAGGGTTATATTCCGCTACAAATTCAGCATTTAAGGCTGGTGGTTTAAGCCCTTTCGTCGCAACTGCTTCGCGCCTGCCCTTGCTTCGTTGGCGCTCCGAGCTTCAAACGCCGGTAGATTATATTGCCTTTGTATTTTTGGTTTTAAAGAATTTTGCTAATTTGTAATTTAAGTTTTGTTCTTCTAGTCCCCTATCCTAGGGCCATGCGACCGCAGGCTTATTTTGTGTCTGCCTGTAGCATATTTTGTTACCAATGTATTTCAGAAGTTTGCCATTTTTTCTTCTTTTGAGCAAGTTAAAGAGAGAGACATACTTTTGTCGTCGCTTGCTAGGACTTTGCACTAATCTGTCAATATCAATATTTTTTGCATGGATTTCAACAAAGTAAGAAAACCACAATCAGAATAAAATATGCCTATATATACATACGTACATCTGGGTTTCTGCATGATATTTTTTCTAATTTATCTATCTATTTATCCATTGATATATTTACATGTTATATTTGTACTATTTATTTATATACATTTGTATAGGCATATACAGGTGAAGGGATAATTATGCGTAATCGTAAAGAAATAAAAGTAATTTCTTTTTAACTAAAATTAGGTTTAATGAATATTAAAACTGAGTCCAATTAGTCTGATTTAGATCTGTGGCAGATCATGGAATTTAAAACTGGAAATTGAAAGAAGTAAAGTACGTAGCTTATTTTGAGGGTTGATAGGTAGTTGTCCACTGTTTTGATCATAACTTTAGACCTGTAATTCAAAATCGCTTAAATTTGGATGTGTCAAGAAAGCAAAATGACAAAATCTGAACCGGTTTGTTTGCAATGCTATGACAAGGCAAGAATGATTTTGAGAATGACTCAATTGGATAAAGGTCCCTCTGCGAGCTTGGGTGATAGATAGACAATGGAATGAAATTGGATGCAAATGATCTAAAGGGTGATGACGTTTTAGACTTGACTTAGAAACACTATTTTTAATGTTTCAACATGGAGTCAACATATAACAACTATTTGAAAGGTGTTGACTAGGGCTCGTGATTAAAAATGAATTTAAAACTTCTAGGATCGAATTTGCAGGCATGAAAATGAATTGGGTCAAACCCACAAGTGGAAAAATGAACATGGGAGAGGGGCTGAGAATTTCTGGTCTAAGAATAGTCCGAGTAGAGGTTAGGTTCTGTTTCTGATGGTCAAATGGTAATCTGGGGCAAAGGGGCTGCCAAATCAGTCAAAATCATGCACTGAGATCAACTACGTAGGACAACCATGCAAAGTGGCATAAAATGAAGGTTAAAGTACAAGGTATGCACTTTTCACCATTCTTCCCCCCTCACTTTGGTGTGCATGCAAATCATGCTAGTCAAATATACCAAAATAAAAAAAGAGAAATAGACAAGCACAACTAAAAGTAGAATAGCTAGAGCAATGATCCATGGTCCACCTGTGAACTGCACATCAGATTTGAGAATGATTAGTAATAATACGCTCCCCTTGATTTTGTGTTGTTTAAATTGTTATGCCACTACGCTTAGATTTTATCGAATTTTTCTTATTTTTCTCTTTCCTTGTTTTGTGCATTAATAGTCTAAACATAATAACTTGCCAGTGTAAATGGAGATTAATAATAAGTATAATAAAATGAGCATGGAGCATAAACATGATAAATTGAGTATGGTGCATAAACATGACAAAATTTTGCATGAATAATTTGAGTTAAAATTAATGATAAATTAGAGTTGCACATCTGAAAACTTACCTTTGCGTGTGTGGAAGATGAAAAATGGAAGATGCCCCCACTTTTGCAAATCTTGCCCCCTAGCTGGCAAGATCAAGTGAAAAGTGCAGAAGAACATAAAAGGCATGTATAAAACAGGAATGTAAAGAAATAGAGATCAAATGCAATCATAAGATGTAACACGTGAGTCATTACCCCCAGTGGATATACCTTGGTGATTTTGGGACCAAAATGCAGTACCTTGGGTGTTTCCACAGGGCATCTGTGTTTTTCTTCCCTTAAGTTTTTTGAGAACATTGGCAAATTCTGCATAATTGGGTAACTCTAAGGGGAATTCTTGGTTTGCAGGCCTAGCTGCATTGTTTCCTGCAGAGTGTTGTCTTTCAAGGCCTCAACATGTGCATATAAAGGTTTGAGGACAGGGTTGAGCAAATTCTCCAAAGTGCAGCGCCTGCAGTTGCACTTGAAACTGCAAGCCTTGAATTTGGCTTGGTGCTCTGGGAGTGAAAGCAGGGCATCTCAGTAACACAGTGATATCTTCTCCCTTGTTGATGCCCTTTGCCTCGCGTAAAAGCTTAGCATTTCCAACGATCATTCTGCTTATGTTTGAGAGGTATGAGTGGTTCATAAGTGATGACAGCAACCATAGTCTGCTGAAAATCTCAGTTAAAGTCACCATGGCTCCACTCAATAAAAATAGAAAATTATGTCGTTCTTTTGGTTGTAAGCAAAAAATAATTGAGCCAAATACTTCGAACACTATACTAAAAGTGAGAACGTGTGCTACAGAAAGAAATTGAATAAAAGCATTCAGATGTTATTATTGATGCAACTTTTTCCAATAAGAAACAAATAGTACTCATCCTTCCAACAATCTGGTCTTCATTTTTCAACCCCTCTGATATATCTACATATATTTAGTATTTACACAAACGCACATATGCATACATACATCTGTGTGTGTGTGAATTTCTAGTTCTACATATATATAACTCATACACAAATATACATATTTCTAGGTATATACATTTATGATTTTTGTGTGTTTTTGTCCTATATATGTGTGGGATCAAGAAAATTATCCATATTGATGCAATGTGTGGGATCAAGAAAATTATCCATATTGATGCAGTATTCTCATTGTTGGATGTTCAGGTTATGGATTTATCAAATTTTAACTTTTTTGTGCATTTTAACCTTTTAAATACTATTTATTTTGCAGAGGTGCATGCTTGTCAATCATGTTGATTCCCAAAATGGAAGACCATATGTTCCTTTGCTTCAGAATCAAGGCATGACTGGGTTGCTGAGATCTAGACATCCACAAGAAATGGTTGAAAGAGACTTGCAGCATGATACAAGACTCCGCATTTTCTCAGGGTCAGCAAATCCATCTCTTGCACAGGTGAGTGCTAGGATTTGTGTGCAGTTTATTGCAGGGAAATACAAATTTACACAGAATAGTTACTTAATACAATCAGAGAATCAATTGAAAGTAGGAAGTAAGAAACATTCTGCTGGATTATTTTTAAAATATAGGGGAGTTCATTGTTGTTTTCCATGGTCATTTTGAACAATCTTAGTAAAGAGTTGCTGAAATTTAAAATATGAAACTTCCTCTAGGCTAACTTCAGTGTCAGGAATCTACTGGATTATTTGGAGGAAAAGTTCTCTTGCATGTTTAATTTTATTTGACTAGATTGTATCGAGGCAACAGTAACTAGCATATTCTCTTGATCTTACATTGGTAGATGACTGTTCATTATGGACATAGCTCGGATGTATTAGTTGTAAGTCAGTTTACATAATAGAGGCTGCTTTATTTATAATTCTATTGGCAATGTTATATAGGTCTAATGATTAGACGATTAATTATGATGGTACTCATATGTTCATTTCAATTGTTATCTTCTGCCTATTTAAAATGTTAGGTGATCCATGATTCCTGTTACGTTTCTTGGCATGAGCATGTGAGGAAAAACTTGTTTAGATTTTCAGGTTACATACCCGTTTTTTCTGCAGGAAATTGCATGCTACCTAGGGCGTGACCTTGGGAAAATCAAAATTAAAAGATTTGCGGATGGAGAGATATATATTCAACTTCAGGAGAGTGTTAGAGGTTGTGATGTGTTTCTTATACAACCAACATGCCCACCAGCAAATGAAAATCTAATGGAGCTTCTTGTAATGATTGATGCTTGTCGTAGAGCATCGGCAAAAAATATTACAGCTGTTATTCCATACTTTGGATATGCTAGAGCAGATCGAAAGGTATGCTCACTGAGAAACCAATATACACACACTTATATAACATATGTGTTTGTTTATTAATATTTATCAATGTATGATTATGTATTTATTTAAAGTATTTATCAGAAACTGAAGTCTGCTTTCCTTAGGTAGGTCTACAACTTTAATCAATGGAAGATTTTTTGGTAGCACCTTTTGAAGCCATGTATGGCATATTTACCTTGTTTTGTGTGTTTTTAAAAAGCAACCTCTTCGGTGAAGGATTGCTGAGATTTAACTGATTTGACTAGTCACTTTATGCTGAGAACATCCACAGGATGGTTCCAGGAATCTGTGAACTCTACATAGATTTAATCAGCCTTTGGTTGAGACTGTTATCCATGTGGTAGTTCTTCGGAGTCATAATTTGTTGCATATTGCTGTTTCTCAAGCAATAGTCAACTAGTTTTACTGAGTGAGATATGTCTTTTGGTACTTGTAGACACAGGGACGTGAATCTATTGCAGCAAAACTTGTGGCAAACTTAATAACAGAAGCGGGAGCAAATCGTGTTCTTGCATGTGATCTTCACTCTGGGCAGTCCATGGGGTATTTTGATATTCCAGTGGACCATGTATATGGCCAGGTATACAGTTCCTACCATGTAGCTTAATTGTTCAGAACAATTTGCTTAACAACTAATAATTAAATTTGTCTTGTAATACAAGAGGGATTCTAATCAATATTACCTGCTTCTAGCCTGTTATTTTAGATTACCTGGCCAGCAAGATGATTGCATCAAATGATTTGGTGGTGGTATCACCTGATGTGGGTGGTGTTGCTCGTGCTCGTGCCTTTGCTAAAAAGTTATCTGATGCTCCTTTAGCTATTGTTGATAAGAGACGGCATGGCCACAATGTTTCTGAGGTAAAAGTGGCACTTCTATTGATTAATGAATTACTGGGTAACTTAAGCTGGACTTTTCGATGCTCAGTTGTAAACATAAAATGTTTGTAAGTTATTGTTTACCATTGGCAAGGATACAACTCAGTTATCCAAATGAGTATTATGAAATTTAATATCTATTTGCTTAGTCATTACAAAGAGCTTTAATAGTTGGCGTCATGTTGAAATTGTGACAATGAATATGCGAAATAAAGTACCAATTTATAATGCAAGGCCATACGGTACAAGGAAATAGAGAGAGATCTCTAAATAGGGCATGCACGGATAACACAAGGTCTTGATTTCAAGTATGATCCCAAGAGATATCCGGGGTACAAAATCTTAACACATAGAATTCAGATTTGTTATAATGTGGAAGCTAACATTAAGCAAGAATTCAACGCTATGATATATCAATCAGAAAAGATGCATAGGAAAGATAAAGAACTGAACATCAATTTTAATAATTTGTATGCTCCGTATATGGCATTCTCTTGAAGGAGATGAATGGCTATCTATCTTCATGTTTGTCTCTCTCTTCTAGCCTGATTACTTTCTAACTAGCTGCATATGTGTGTATAATTATACAATGACACAGAAGGGAAACAAACCGTTATGGAAGAAATGGTTGCTCTTTTATGGAGTCATAAGAGTAAGAAAACTGTTTGATGCATCAATGCAACCGCATTGGTGCTGATTCCAAAGAAGGCCAAGGCATGAATGTTAGAGGAATTCTCACGTATATCATTATGAACTATGTTCTATAAGATTATATTCAAAATTATTGCTAATAGCATTCAGATTTCTATTCCCTAAAGCATTTTATTCAGCTCAGTCAGAATTTGTAAAAGCCCAATAAAATTGGAAGATTTAATTTTAGTATAAGGAACAAATCTCCCTGCATCAAAGTGAACAGTTTAGATTATTGACCAAACTACGATGGCAAAGCTTTCAGCAAACACAACCAACAGCTCAGTCTTAATAAGTGAAGGTTACATTTTGGGCTTTGGTAAGTGGGTTGTGAACTGCATGAAAACCAAGTTACTCTGGCATAACACCCTTATCCTTCTACTTATTGTCTTCAGGGAAGGACAAAACTAGCTATTCATCTAAGCAAAATAATTGTGCAAGATACATGGTCCACCTGCAGTACAACTAGGAGACAAGTATACAACTTTCAATTTCTGATAACACTCTCTTTTTGTGTCCTCTACTTTCGAAGGAAGTGAAATGCATGCAGAAAACAATAAGAATATATCAAATGGCTTTGGGTTAAGAAATCAATGTAGCCCAGTCTTAGATATATTTCTCAAACCTAGTTTAAGAAGGAAGCAAGAAATCAAGAAGCACACTTTACATCGAATTACTGGGATCCTTGTTACACATGATCATCTAGGTGGTCGTATGAGAAGGTCTTATATATAAAATAAATTTAAATTGAACATATGATAAACAAGTGGCTGAGATTGTGGTAAAATTGCAGTTAATTAAGGGTATTATCACAGACAATGCCAGCATACTTCTTTTCTGTATTACCAGTACAGTAAAATATTTGGGAGGCTATGTTCAATGTCCAGAGCAACTTTTTTATGGAAAGGACTGGAAAGAAAATTCCAGTACCAACTAATTCATGGAAGGAGTTTGCCAAATCAAAATTGGTTTTTGGGCTACCTTTACAAATCTACAATATTTCGACCAAGTGTTTGTAATGAAATTGGCTTGGAAGGTTCACCTTGAGCGAAGTAGATCATGGAGCCACATCATTTAGAAGAAGTAATTTGGGCCTCACAAGGTTAACTAAATGAGAAGCAAATAAGACAAGTGCCTGGGTTGGCGAGAATTCAAATCTTTTGAAATGTTAATACTGGTAAAAAGGGCAACTGCTGGAGGTATAGCTGGACTGAATAACCCTTCCATATATGAAATACAATGTATCATGAACTAAGGAGAGCCCTGTAAGAAAGTGGGGAGTTAAAAATCAAAGAGTATTGAATATTTATTAACATGAGAATCCAAATTCTGATTTAACTCAAAATGGGAATTGGAAGATATTTGAGAATCTCAAAACATAATCATGAGTCAACTGTAGTAAGGATACTTATAGAACTTCAGCAAGGATGGTTGACACCGACAAGGAAACACAGATTAGATGGGAACAAAGTCCAAGTGGTACCTGCTTGGTACAACTTGCACATTGGTCACTTTCCAAAGAAAATTAGCTATGAAGTGAATCTTGAAGACTAATATGGAAAGATAAAGCATGACTGAAAATCCACTTGTTTATGTGGATTGCTTTGTTTGAGAAAATCTTCATGGTGGGCACTTTAATTCTTAAGTTGCCTGTTCGGGTATGGGTGTACAGTGTCACACACACACTGCCACTCTGGATTGGTTACGAAATATTAAGTGAAAAGTATAAAGTTTAAAGTTTCAAAGAAGCAGTAATAGCCAAAAAATTGCAATTAATAGTGGAAAGCCCCTGGTGATTTCTTTTCTGAAAAAATTGCTGTCAACAATTTTTGACCGGTTTTTTCCATCCAATCATGAATCATACATGTTTAAGTCACACGAATCGTGTTTCTGCAATTTTGATTGATTTTCAGCAATTTTCTCGCCCTTCTGCAATTTTTTTTTTGGGATTAGGGTTTAGATGTCTAATATTATTTCAACAGAAAACAGATGACCGATGAACAACTATTGTAGGGGCCCATCTGGTTTCAAAATTTTATATGCAAACTTCTGGAATAGTTATCTGGGCATGAGGCAGAAGCCCTTTGTCTGGATAGGTAAAAAATTTCTGGTTTATTTATTTATTTATTTGTTTTAATATAGTTTTTATTACCAAAATAAATTAATTAAAAAGTCCCCTCCTTTGGGCCTTTACCTGAAAGGATAAATTCCACCATTCAGAGTCCAGACTTTACAATCATATATGTACCAAATGAATCAATGGCTGACATGATATACGAATATATCAATATGCCAGGTCAATAGGAACAATCACATTTAGAGTTTGCTCTGAAGTTTTGTGATGCTCCCCAGAGCTCTTGCCTTCTGCTTAAGCTCAACCTTCTGAACTTTCCCCGTCGAAGACTTGGGCAGATCCTGAAATATCAGTCTTTGGAGCCATAAAATGTGGCAATCTTGCATGACAAAAAGCAATGATGCTTTCTGCAGTAACCTCCTTGGGTCCCTTGAGCTTCACAAAGGCACAAGGGGTTTCCCCCCAGTACTCATCTGGGCGCCCCACAATGGCAGTCTCGAGTGTCTCTGGATGATTATATAGAATAGATTCAACCTCAATAGTACTCACATTTTCACCTCCTGAGATAATAATATCCTTAGACCGGTCCTTGAGCTCAATATACCCATCAGGATGCATGACTCCTAAATCACCTGTCCTAAACCACCCCCCATCAAAAGCAGCCTCAGTGGCAGCTACATCATTCAAGTGCCCCTTCATGACGGTATTACCCTTGATCATGACCTCCCCAATTGTTTTCCCATCAGCATAAACGCTCTCCATAGTTTCTGGATTCTTAACATCAATACCCCACAGCCCAAGATGTGGGACACCTTGTCTAGCCTTCAACTTGGCCTGTTCTTCAGGCAGAGAGTCCCATTGGGGTTTCCATGCACAGACTGATGAGGGGCCATATGTTTCAGTGAGGCCATACGAGTGAATCATATGGAAGCCAAGTTTAGTCATGGTGGACAGAACCACTGCCGGTGGCGGGGCACCACCGATTACTATCTGCACAATGTGGGGAACAGGCTTTCTTTCATGGGGTTGGGCATTTGCTATTATGTTTAAAATTGTGGGTGCACCACTTAAGTGTGTAACTTTGTGCTCTACAATGGCATCAAATATTGCATTTGGTGTTACATTTCTCAGGCAGACATTTGTGCCCCCCTGAGCAGCTATGGCCAATGCAAATGACCAGCCATTGCAGTGGAAAATTGGGACTGTCCAGAGATATACAGGCATGGACATCATTTCACATAACAAAACACTTGCAAGAGCATTGAGATAAGCACCTCTGTGACTATATATGACCCCTTTTGGGCTGGAGGTAGTACCAGATGTGTAATTTAGTGCAATGAAATCCCATTCATCGTCAGGCCACCTTGTTTTAAAGTTTCTGTCTGCATTTGCTCAGAAGGCTTTCATAAGTTAAATATGCAGGGTCTGTATTTTGGGAATTTTGTCTACTATTCAGTTCAGGAATCAGTACCAAAATAGGAACCTTTGCATTTTTATGTTGTGACAATAGATTCAAAGCTTCATGAACAACTGCTAAGAACTGGAAGTCTACAAAAATGACCTTTGCCTCAGAGTGTCTCAGAAGCACAGACATTGTGTGTGCATTGTGACGAACATTTAAGCAACAAATTACTGCCCCTGCCATTGGTACTCCAAATTGTAGCTCATACATTGCTGGGATGTTGGGAGCCACTACTGCAACAACATCCCCGTTTGAAATATTAAGTGAAGAGATAGCAGAAGCAAGCCTAATGCAATGGTCAAGTGTGTCTGCCCAAGTAAACCTCAAAGAGCCATATACAACAGACGTGTGCTCTCTGTACACATTCCCAGCTCGCTTCAGAAAAACTATGGGCGATAGAGGTGTGTAATTGGCAGGGCAGCGATTCAGCTTGTCCATATCTACAAATTCTCTGCTTCAAGACCACACCTCGTGTTATAATTTTCTGTTAGACACCTCCAATGGTGAAGTTGCCCAGCAAATATTAAAATTTCTGGTTTATTGATCATTAATACCAGTATTCTTTAAATTCACCCAAAAAGATTTTAATATATTCATCATTAATGCTGCTTTCCCTTAAATCTATTCAAAAACATTTTAATAATTTTTTGTTGAACTGAAAAAAGTCTGCAATTATAAAATAGGAATTGTTGATGACTGGTAGCTTCGGTCAGAGATCATAATGATTGCACTCTTGCATTATCATTATTGATAACAAATCTCCTGTCCTAAGTATAATCTGCTTTCAATAAATCAAATACATATATATGTCTTGAACTATGATTTATGATTGATTGTCGGCTTTGTTAAAAGGGATAAATTCAAGAGTCATATCAATTGAAAAGGTGTGTCTTTTCTCAACCATATATATGGGAGTCTTGATCTTCAAAGTAGAATATTGAAATCAATAAATGTTCCGCTCTTGTAGATTGAATAACATTACAGAATTATAATCATTATTTAACATGGTATCAAAGCGCAGTTATGGAAGATCCGATTAAATTCTAGAACGAACAATAACTTTTGAGTTCGATATATTTAGAGTAGAATACATGCCACACCAATGATATGAAAATAGAGTTACTTCAGACAACTTAGAATGTTACATAAAGCATGGGTCGTTACCTGTAACGCATTGGATGAACACGGGTCTTACAATTGCAACTCAGAGAGAGCGCCTTTGTCCGGCAAAGAATAGTGACGCAATGGAGAAGAGGTCTCTTGATGGTCACATCAGAGAGACGATTTTATGTTGCTGTCGCAACCCAGAATCCACCTTCCGGAAATGTATGTCGAAGAGATGATGATATAATGCCAGCTCACGTCGATCTTCAGGAGATGGATCGACTCTATTTTCACCTTCCGTTGGTTGCAATGAAAGTGCGCATCAGTGAATGAGGCTCCCGAGAAGAATGCGAATGATAGTCTTGTTCCTGGGCGTCAAACAAACCACCTATTCCACCAGCAATAGTCCCCGCAACAGAGATGCGATGTATCCTGGAACCATTCAAGAAGTCATGCGGATGCTCAGAGGCTTGAGATGTGTATTTGGTGATCTATCGCTCTTAGCTCCTCCAATCACCCTGGTTGATACTCCTGTGGTAGTGATATAAGCAATCAGAGAATGGCGGAATGAAAGAAATGACGGCTTAGGATGTGAATGTAAAGCAACCGAACACGAAACTCCCAGGCTGTTACTACATCTAGACTCAAGTGGCGGAAAAAGAGACCACGTCCTCAATTCGCCAGGAGAGTGTTTCCAAATTCGTGATGTGGGCTTGTGATCAAGCCGTGAACCTGTAGAAGGAAGGTTGTGGACTGATCTGAGCGCAAGCGCAACTTTCCACACTGTGTCCTGTATTTGCATCCATCGAAATACTTAAAAGAGATGAGTATTCTTTGTTGAATTTTTGTTATATCATTTAATTGGATCTTGTGTGATTAGTAAAAGAGATTATGTTTTTTTTCTCTTGATTTGTGTTCACTAATTTAAGATCCTTGAAGTTTCAAACTATTCATTGCGAGTCATTGCTATAACCTGAGATAGTAAACTTTGTAGGAGATTTCTTTGGATAGTTTTGAACTCTTAGTAATCTCTCCTTAATGCTTATAGGACGGATCAAAAGGCATAAGAGATTGCTTTCAAGAAAAGCTTGATGCATCCTGTAGGTTGAAAAATGGAGACACTGCTTGCAACCTTGAGATTGTGTGAATGGCTGAAGACATCTCTTCGAAGAGGAAGCATTAAGCTTCAGAGGGAGTCACATCTTCACTTGTTGTAATGCATAATTCTCTGAGATAGAGAGATATGAGGTAAAAAACCCTTGTTCATCTCTGAGACTGAGATGAGGCGTCATGTTGAGAGACTCCATGATGATAGGTCCCAGGATCTAACTTTAGAAGAGCCCCAAGCACCTGCAGTGTGGCTTAAGGGGGGGGTGTTGGATATAAGCCACACCCGGACTGATGATGGGCTGGCCACAAGGGGCCAATAGCTCAGTTGATAGAGCACTCTAGCATCAAATGGAAGGTTCTAGTGAATGCTCTAAACCAGTTCATGTGTTTGCCAAAGGAAATTGACCTTATGGCTGTAAAGCATATATATTGAGATATCTTCAAGGCACTATTGGATATGGTCTTCCTTACAGAAATGACCAACTAGATCAACCTGGATAGTCTAATTCGGTTTAGGATCAGATGGGAGTGTAACTGATCAGAAAAGCACATCAGGATGTTGCTTCAGTTTAGGATCGGTTATGATCTCCTGGATTTGCAGAAAACAGTCTTTTGTAACACAAAGTTCAACATAAACTGAATACATTGCAGCCTTTATGAGGGCAAGAGAAGCAGTTTGGCTTCATAAAATTGCTTGTGGGACTCCTTGATTTAAGCACACTGAGATTCCCTACCATTATGAGACATGGTAGAAAGGAATGTGATCCAGTTGGAGTATATTAGTTCAAATGATCAAATAGTAGTCATACTCACCAAACCTTTCTCCAGAGTTAAGGTTGAACTCTTCAGGAAGAAACTTGGTATGTAATTTGATATTATGTTTGAAATTCAAATTGTTTATATGCTGTACTAATATATAAAGATGTTTAATGTGTAAACTCTTTTGTCATGTGTGTGACTCCATGACTTTATGGGCCTACTCCCCCTGTGTACATTATTGAAAGGTGACGATCTTTCTAATAATGAACACTTGTATTTGACATTGTAAAGTGACGACTCTACAATGATAAACTATCATGATAGATATCATGTGACTTGATATCTGTGGACATGTCATGATAGTATCTCTTGGACACTTTTGATGGATGTCATGGGACTTGATATCATTTGAAGATCATTGTGATCCTTAAGAGATAATCATGGTGGATATTTATATCCGTGGATATGCCATGAATTATGGTAGACATCATGTGACTTGATGTCAGTGCACATACCATAATGAAGATGTGTTATGAAGAATGTCATGTGACTTGACACTTTCAAATGCATACCATATCTTCTGATATCATGAGTTAGGTGATATCATTTTTACTCAGTGGAAGTTATTTTCCTTAGCCTAGAGGGAGTATTGAATAGTGAAGATGTGTTATGAAGAATGTCATGTGACTTGACACTTTCAGATGCATACCATATCTTCTGATATCACGAGTTAGGTGATATCATTTTTACTCAGTGGAAGTTATTTTCCTTAGCCTAGAGGGAGTATTGAATAGTGAAGATGTGTTATGAAGTATGTCATGAGACTTGACACCTTTAGAAGCATTTCATATCTTCTGATATCAATAAATACTTGATTGGAGTTCTCTTCCCTAGCTAAGAGGGAGTGTTGATGACTGGTAGCTTCGGTCAGAGATCATAATGATTGCACTCTTGCATTATCATTATTGATAACAAATCTCCTGTCCTAAGTATAATCTGCTTTCAATAAATCAAATACTTATATATGTCTTGAACTATGATTTATGATTGATTGTCGGCTTTGTTAAAAGGGATAAATTCAAGAGTCATATCAATCGAAAAGGTGTGTCTTTTCTCAACCATATATATGGGAGTCTTGATCTTCAAAGTAGAATATTGAAATCAATAAATGTTCTGCTCTTGTAGATTGAATAACATTACAGAATTATAATCATTATTTAACAGGAATAATATCTAAAAGATATGGTAAAACCTTAAACTGAAATGTAAAATAAATTCTAGTTAGTTAAATTTATTTTATAAAACAAGAAGAAGATTTATTTTTAAATTAGGCAAAAAAAAAAAACTTCTAGCTCATTTTAATTAAATTTAAAAAGTTTAGCAAAAGATTAAAAACTAATTTATCAAACAAATTTATCAAATACAAAATATGAACTATGGGTTAGTTTAAGGCGAAGAATAAATTTTAATTAACTAGTATAGATATCTTAAATACATTTATCTAAAAAATGCCAAGAGATATCAGTCTTGAGTTATTTTACTCTAGAACTATTTACAAATTATTTAATTTAATTTACTTTAAGAGTTATTTTATATACATATTTGAAATACATATCGGCTGTGTTTTAGTTTTTATGTACGGAGTCATGACATGACTCTCCATGTCTTGCTGCCACTGTTGAATACCTCTTGGTCTAATAAGGTGGATTGATCAAATTTCAACTGGGAAAATGAATTGAGATTATCTTAAGGTTTTATATTTTAAAAATTTTTAGTCATACAGAAAATGCTTCTGTTTGAAAACAAATAAATATATTAAGAATCAAAATGGGCGAGTCTAAGTTTGATTTCAATTAATAAATATGGAAGAAACAATGCTTGTGTTGACTAAAAGCACTAAATGAGGTGTGTATGATGGATTCCCTCCCAAACCTATTTGAAAAAGAGATTCTAGATGGAGTAGTTAGAAGAGACATATATAGGGTTGAGTATTGTGAAATACAACTCCATCTTGAATCTCTTTTTTATTTGCTCCTATGTCTATGCTATTAAAATGCCTTTAAATTTTGAAAAAAAAAAGGTTTTTCTCCTGTTTTTTTCTTTTTTTTTTGCATTTTTCTATTTTTAAAGATCTAATTTTTCCCGATTAAATCCCAATTTAATTTTAAAAAGAAATCTTCTGGTTTGCAGATTTTTTTCTATTGAGCCTTCTATATATAAAAAATGTTTTAAAAATAAGGTAAACCTGAAATTTTTATGATTTAAAACTTATGCTTCAAAAAAGCTTAAATTTTCATTTAAATGTTTCCTACACCATAAAGCACTGGTGCTGTCTGCATCTGATGAAAAATTGGAAAAATGGAAATACTTCTCCACTTCCTGCAAATGCCGTCATTTAAATATTTGAAGAGAACCTGTTTATCATGAATCCCCATTTGGAAATTGTGGTCAAGCTCATGACCAACAAGTTAGAGAAAAAAACATGGAAAAACTGCAGCTACTACAATTAAGACACTGCCACTGCTGCAATACCTGGCTATTGGGTCTCTGCCCACTGTTCACTGGCGTCTGGTGCACAAAAAATAATGTTGCAAAGGCTGCACCCTTCATGCAATTCTTGTGGGTTTATTTTCAATCTGGGCATGGGCTTGCATGGGTCTGGCCTGAGTATGCCTAGGGCATGGCCCTGTTCTTCTCAGGGTACCCATGATAGCAGGGCTTTTTCCTGGGTATGATAAAACAATTTGGCTCGGGCCAAAATTGGTTTTTTGTTTCACATCAACTGGTTGATGCCACAAGACATCTTAGAACTTTTAAGCAAATGCCCACAATGCAACGAGTCATTCTACATTTAAACTATACAAAAATAATCCCAAGATTTGTATGATGGCAACTCTAGTTAGGATGCAACATTCAATTGTTTGAAGGAATACAAGGTCTCTAAAGAAAAACTCTTCGAGTTATTTTGTTATTCGATCAAGTTCAGAGCCCTAGTTTACTATCGAGATCAAGCTCCCATATTGACAAATATATTGTAGAGCGATCCCAATTTTTTTATTTTGGCAACTTCGGTTAGGATGCAACCTTCACTTCTTGGAATACAAGGTCCATGAAGAAAAAATTAGTATTTATTTGTTATGATCCAGATTCCACACAGATAATAACAGCTATACGCCAGATAATAACAACAGTATGTGTAATTGGAAACTTAGGAGTATTTTGGTGTAATGCCTTAAATTACTAGAGGGATACGATGATTTTAAGATTAGCCATGTGTATAGGGAGGCCAATAAAGAGGCTGACATGTTGGCAAATGAAGCTTCCGATGTGGCAATCCTACCAGATGCCTAGTGTTGTGGGAGTGAATTATAAGGGAGGGATAGGCGGGGCTTATAAAGTAGCATAGTATTTTCAACATATTGTCAGATGTAGCTGCTGCATAGCTTTCTGTCCTTTATAGGTTCCTCAAAAGGGGTGATGGTTTGGTATCTGCTACTGGGAGACCTCTGGTTGGTTCCCGTGTGGCAGTTTGTAATGTTTGTCTGTTCTATGAACTCTCTGGGTACTCCTCTGAAGTTGCAGAAATGTATATATTTTCCAATATCAATATATTAGGGGAACGGCCCCCCAGACAGCTTATCTATCAATTAAAACAATAGTATACAAAGCAAGAATAGAGATCACACCACACGAGATGTTTGTGGGCCAAAATGCCCTAATACCCAATATTCTTAAAAATAGAATAAATCCTAAAGTTAGGGCAACAATGTATGATACTTCTTATGGAAGAGGCCACTTCATGTTATAAATCTCCAAAATGTGATCCCAAACAGATATAATTCTCTTCACACATCCCTTGAAATGATATTCACCCCTTGTATATAAACCTCCCAATAACATAATGGAGGGGTAAACCATCAATCCGGATTTGAATTAACATTTCAGCAAAGAAATAAAATCTCAGCAATTAAAGTATAAGATGGGGATTCTGGACTCAGAACTGAAATACAACAGGCAAATCGATCAGCTTCATCAAGAAATAGAAAGGATTCAAGCTAAGATATCATACCTCCATCCTGGCTGGCAGATGGTTTAATAAGTCAAAGGCAAAAATAAAGCTCCCTCAAGGATCTGCCTCTCCCTTGACCCCCAATAATAATCTGAAGATAAACAAGAGGACAGAGAATTAAAGTTAGGTCCATCTCAGAAGCAAGGAGGAAGATTTTTTCAAATCACTCTCGATGGCAATGGAGATGAGCTTTTCAAACTATCAATTACTTACTTATCCCTTCCAGTTCAGGTGGGTTAGGAAGATTTGATCAGAAAGCAAGGGAGCTGTCAACAAGATATATTTGAACAAGTTCAAGGTAAAACTCTATGTCAAATTGTGAGTTTAACGAAACATAAAATGTGGCCAGTCTGATTATGGATGCAACCATGCAAAACATGTGGTGTATGTGTTTGTATATGTTCAGTTTTTTCTCTTCTGGGAATTTTTGACTAGTGTTCATTTATTAGCTATGGTCTGCCTCACATTTCATACTATGCGATCGTGGCTCCAGCAATATGGAATATCCCTTTTACTCTGGATAAGCTTTTACTGTACATTGCCAGTGCAGACATTGGTCGGTTTGTGCACATATTTCATATTTGTCTAATATCAATATACTCTGTTTTGATTATAAAAAAAAGTCAGTTGTTATAGAGCATAATTACCAGTGTGCAAAAGCTGTGTATTAGTTGTACATAAAACATCTGCTTGAATTATCAGTATTTTGAAGGAATATATCTTTTGGATATAAAGGAAGTGTAACATTGTGCAAATACAACATTTAATTTATTAATCAAAAGACCACATAGTCATAAAAATATTGAGATACTGGAGCTTTGAGATTAATTATTTGTGCATATACTTCACAACTTTAATTGTTAAGAATGGTATAGAATAAGTCTTGAAACTTTGCTTCTACTGTCATAACGTGCATTCTGTTATGGGAGTTTTCTGTCTTTGATATTATATTCAATGGGATAAAAAAACTGTTTCATTTTAACCATGCAGGTTATGAATTTGATAGGTGACGTGAGGGGAAAAGTTGCTGTCATGGTTGATGACATGATTGATACTGCAGGTAAGTCTATCGATAATATTTGACTGGATATGTCGTATCTTTTTTTGGATAAAAATAATATATTAGAGAAAAGGGTTACATCAAAGACTCCTCATAAGGACAAAATTAAGCATTCAGTGAGTAGACATCAGAACAGAGAGACTGAGCTGTATGGCTTTATACAGCTTTCTATGGAGTGCTATGAGTTTGATATTTTTTACAGTAGTAAGAACTATAATGTTCTTGTTAACACAGACTGACTGCCACTACACCAAAAGCCTAAGCTGTCAGTGAGGGTCACACTGGAGAGGTTAAGTGGTACTGACGATGGTTGAGGGTCCCACGTGACAACAGTTTACTCCCCCAGTTGAGAGATCGACGGACACAGTCGACTGCGAGATGGAAAGAGTGTCAAGAGTGGGAGTTGAACCATCCCCAGCAGAGTTGCCAATTTTGTTAACACAGATTGATTGCCACTACACCAAAAGCCTAAGCTGTCAGTGAGGGCGACATCGGAGAGGTTAAGGGGTACCGACGATGGTTGAGGGTCCCACGTGACAACAGTTCTATCAGACCACCTTCACTAGAATTTACATACCGTGAACAAAGTTGGATAGTAAGACCTATGTGATAGATATATGCCATTGTTTTGAGCTTGGCTAGGGTCATAATTATCATATGCTAGACTCCAGGGAGGAATCTTTAGATTAATAGAATTTAAAGAAGCTTTAAAAGTTTGAAGATGAGTCAACAAACAACTGAAAGCCGAAAGCATTAGTTTACAGTTTAAGAAAATCCACGAGTTTAAAGAGGGTTGTTTTTCCGTAAGTTTTCTTTGGGGCCATGTTTGTGCAGTGGCATGATCATGTTGGTGCATTGGTTGCTTTGAAGTTACACCCCTCATAGGCACATTAAATGAGCTTTCTCCTTTGGAGGTCTAACACTTAGGATTCGGAGCTAATTCAGCTTGCTTCAGTATATATCTTGCAAATTCACCATGGATTTTCAGATAAAAAGGAGAGAGTTAGAAGCTTGCAGGGATCTATCATATTGTTCAATGATACTGGTCATCCTATCAATGCTGGTGTTCATTGCTTTAAATCGCTTCTGCTGTTTGTTGATGACATCAAGGAGATGGACAAGACCTGTTTCCAGACATAGATTGCAAACAGATTTATCAAAGGTATGGCTGCTTTGATTTCTGATAAATAGCCTCAACAATCTCATAAAAAATCACCAGAAGGTTAGGGTCAGCTTAAGTGTAGCCAACACTGAAGGGAGGGAAATGGATGTTTGGGAAGATCCTTTCCCTGAATGTCAATTCTGTGGTTGGGGTTGGTATTCCAAGGAAAGAATTGAGGAGCCTGGCTGTGGCTGTTAGCAGACTGTCCAATGGTAGGGGTTGCAGTAGAGGAGCCTTTGAGTATACTAAGCTTGCAATAATTAATGCAGGTGAAGGTAGGGGCCAACGTATACTGTCATGTTTCAATTATATAATCTGAGCGTTTGTTCAATCTGAATTAGAAATTGGATGTAGATAAGCATGAATTTCCACCAATGATGTAAAATGCAATGGAGGACATACTTATTTTGCAAGTTAATGATGTAGTGGATGTGAAACTGAACAAAGAAAATACGGAGTTCTTATAGAATAAATTCATTCAAAAAGGAAGGGTAAAATTCTGATTTTATGATTTTATGATTTTATGACTTGATTGATGCATATATGCAATTTTACATAAGAGTTACCTGATCTTTCAGATCATAGGAATGATACAATTAGAAGTTTCTATATACATGCAGTTTCCTATAATTCCCTGTGCTTAAGGTGGATTTTGGTTAATAATTAAATTCAATTGTTAATATGTGGGTTGCACTGGACACTGAAGTGACAAACTTATTGACAAGGCTGAAGTGACAAACTTGTTGTACAAGGCTTCTACTCATGGATGTAGGTTGGTGGTTGTGTGACATTTATATCAATACTATTAATTTTATATTCTCATAGGGGTCAGGTCATTGAAAAAATTAAATTGGAAAATGTAAAATTGTGTCAAGACTCTGATCTCATTAGGCACCAAATAGAGAAGTCAAAAGTTTTAAATTTTTTTAATCTACAAATATTGCTCATATGTTCGAATGACTAAGACTTCTCTCCTTTTGAGCATTAGCATGGAACTAATCCATAACTCCTTTTGAGTGCTAACATTAGACTAACTTCTAGCTCCTTTCGAGCAGCTACACTAGAAATCAGTAATGGAAGACCAAGTGTCACACTGTACAATTCCACCTTAGAAGTTCCACACTAAGTTTCAAACTTTAGTTATGCATCAGGTCATTTTAAAGGTTGGTGAATTCATGAAGAATTTAAACTGGTTCAACTTATCTGACCATTAATAAAATAGAATAATCCTATCTGGAAAATGTAAATTTATGTCATGATCTTATCTAAATAGACGCCAAATAAAGAAGATGAAGGTTTAAAACTTTAGTTATGCATTGGGTTAGTTTAAAAGTTTACAAATTCAAGAGGAATTTATATTGGATCAAATCATCTTATCTGACTATTTTTAAAATAGAATAATCTTATTATCAAATAACTAGAGTCATCAACAGGTCATTAAGCTGTCCCTTCAAGGCAAAGACATAAACTAAGTTCATGTTTACTTGTAAGTAGTAACCAAAATAGGTCTTTGGACTTGCAAACACACACAGTTACAGTAGCAAACAACTGGAAAGAGAAAACCCTAAGAGCAACAGTGACTAAAAGGGAAGAGCAAAAGTGACCATAAGTGAAAATTAAAAAAAATGAAGTAACCTAAAAATGAGTACATGAATCAAGATTGACAAGAGTTGATGAAAGGCCTAGGTTGGAGGCCTGGGTTGGGTATCCATGTAATCAAGCATCAAAATCATATCTCAGAGCAGAGGGCCAGGTGGCTTCATGTGCGGCAGAATGGCTGGTAATGTGATCATTAATCACTGTGAAAGGGCCAATGTGCGATCTGATAATACTAATAGGGGGCCCAAGAATGAGGACTTGGTTGGACAACTCTAGGAGGGAGTGTTAGGCTTTGCCTGCCACCTCTCATAATTTTACCTGAAGCCTACTGTTCTCCAGAGATGGGTAGGAAACTAGTGATATGTGCCTGGCCTGATGACCTAGGAAACTATTGAGCAATCAGCTGGGCAATAAAAGTATATAAAATTATCCAGGCATGCCTCATCTGAAAAGATAACTTACAGTTTTCATTATCGATCAAATATGGCACAAAAATGAGGTCAAGCATTCTTAATGGTCACAAGTTTATGGTACATACTATGTACCCATTGAAGTGGTGTCAGCTTATGCATGATTAAACTCTGATCCTCAATCGTGTTTATGGTTTATAGGAAGGAGCCTTCCAAATGCTAGTTGGTTATTCACAACTTCCTTGCTGATCTTTTTGTCTAGATCTAATCCCTTGGTTGCATTCCTCTCTTTAGATCAGTGTTTTCCCCTACAAAATAATTGTATATTTTTCTCTTCTTCCATTACTTTAAATGCACATACAAAGTTATGTAGTAATGGAATATAAAAACTGGAAATAGCAACTGACAGAAGTTTTGTCAGGGCTTGCAGAATATTCAAGGATGTGGTGAGGATGGGTATTCAGAAAACCCAACCTTCATAAAAATCAACTTAGTCCAGTAAATTCCAAAACACTTATTCTCGCATTAAGATGGTTAAGGTGCTTGCAGTTTCCAATTGAGATAGATAAGAAACAGGAAACACAGTAATCTTCTACTGATAGGATTGGCACGCCTATTCAACTGTTCCTCATATCTCTTGTGATTCGAACATCGTTATCTCTGAGTTGCCGCTCTCTTGTTCATGTCACATGGTTTAGAATGCAAGTTTTGCACTCTTGACAAAACCAAGCAAAGCCTGGTCACAATACAGAATAAATGACTATTGGTACTAATGGATATTTTGACATCTAAATGCTCTCAAGGAACAGATTTTCTTTGAGAGTTTTAAGGATCAGAAACAGCTAACTGGAAAGTGGAAACAAAAGAAATAACAATGTTAAGTTTGTCCTTTTCTTAGAACGGGCAGAAAGTTATATATATGCCTGTTATGACATTTTAACACATTTTTAGTTGCTAATGGTATTAATGGGGTTGCATGTTAGGTACTATTGCAAATGGAGCTGCATTGTTACATCAAGAGGGTGCGAGGGAAGTTTATGCATGCTGCACACATGCTGTTTTTAGGTATTGTATATAACAGCTCTATAATGGTTTTAATAATAATTATTTTTTTTCCATACAATTTAATATTAATTATTAAATGATTGAATTATTTACATGCAGCCCTCCTGCAATTGAACGGCTATCTGGAGGCCTTTTCCAAGAAGTTATTATTACTAACACAATACCGGTAACAGAACAGAATTACTTTCCTCAGTTGACAGTTTTGTCCGTGGCAAACCTTCTTGGTGAAACTATTTGGCGTGTCCATGGTGATAGTTCTGTGAGTAGCATTTTCCAGTAGCGTTTCCTAGATCTGTTTAAGTTGTACATGAGATTCTTGCCCTAGTGATTGCTGGAGGACTTTGTAGGCACAAAGATTTCCTGCACATAGAGGAGAATTTCATTGAGATCATATTCCTGTAATCTTTCTGATTTTGGATTCACAGTTGATGACCTTTAGTTCCAAGATGCCCTCTTACAGTAGAGTTTCTTTTGCCAAGCTTTTTATTCTCTGGCTTCACTACTGTTAGTGTTTCTCATTTCAGTAGAATGGAGTGACATGTCACTAAGTGCAGAACTTCTGTTCCGTGTACTTGTCAGGATGGCCTTGATCCCCATTCGAGCCTTGGTATTGACTAGAGCCGTTTGGTGGTGGAAATTAACTTATTGGGGGTTTTTGACACGTCTTTTTAACAGGAAAGAAACTCAGACCAGCTATGCAATTCTTTTCTTCAAATAGATTGGAAGTTGACTATTGTAGCATATGTATTTGGTTTTGGAGTTGATGGAACATGGAAACCCATACAATGATTGAAGTGCAATTCATCAGAATTTCAAAGGATGCCTTTCGAAGAATGCTAGTAAAATAGCGCAAATGTAAGATAGAGAGGCAATGTTTCAAACTTCAGAGTTTTGTTCCTCGGGGGAATCCCAAATTGTTCTTCTGAAGCTGATAAAGTTGTTCATATAATTATTACTAATTCTCAAAACCATTTTGACAAGTTGTTCGTAAATATTTTAACTAATTATCAACATGCAATGGAATTTGGCGCTAAGCTTTCAAAAATCTTGTATGAGAAAATAATGACGACTTTTGTTGGTCTCTTGTTTGGCAATATACAGTGGTCCTTGTAGTTATAATGCTGAGCTTTTGAGTTACAATCTTTCCGGAGAGATTAAATGATAAAAATCGAAAATATAATTTCTTTCAGCAAATCCAGCTTTCAACAATGCAATTAAGATGCCCTTGATTTTACTTTTGGTGGAATGGCTCTATTACTCTGTACGATGGCATTAACTTTTGTACGCATTTGTCTTTATATATGGCACAGTGGCAGTGCCTGTTTTTGTTTGATACATGCATCTGATTCAATGATTATTAATGTGTAACATATATTTCGTACCATAATGTATTTTTCTATCATGATAAAATAAAATCCCACCATTAAGTATTGTAAAAAGTAGACCAAGGCTAATTTTTGACTTCTGGTTTGCTCTGTTTGTCAGCTAATTGTTGAAATAAATTTCATTATCAAATGCAAGCTATGATACATGGGGACATGTCCTAAAAAGCTAGAAATTAAAAAAAAAACCAGGTCAAATAAAGAACACCAGCCAACCCTAAACGGCTTCAAAACAACCCTGTTTATTCATTTCAGTGATATTATTCTTCATCCCAGCTAGTTGCAGCAAGTTGAAGAAGGAAAAAAACTCAAAGTTTAAACTTAAACTTAAGTTTGAATTTTTGAGGCAGCAGTAGCAAGGAAGTACAGAGGTAAGTGCTGTTGTTGTTTTAAATGTTTTATATTTTCTAGTCCAAAGGTAATATTTTTTTTCCTTTTGTTTTGGGCATTTTCAGTTTCAACTTCAATTTTTAAACACAACCATATGAGCAGCAGCAGTGAGAGTGATCGTGAAACAACTGGCATGGAACAAATGGAGAGTTCTAGGTTGGGGTTCATTAGGGTGTGAGAGAAGTAGGACAGTCACATAACTTGAGTGCCCTTTTACCCTCTTGAAACATAATGGAAAAGGCTCTTTCAAAACCTCTAATCCTCTTTTCCAATTTGTAACAGCTCTAGATAGACATTTTTTTGGGGGGCGGGTAGTATTGTTTGGTTGTCATATTTGCAACAAAGATTTTAGAGGGAGCTTTGTTTGGTTGTATGTATATCTCTTGGGCATAACATGCAAGAGGTTAAGGTTTGTCTAGAAATGAAGATAGTTGAGAAGACAAACGTTAATAAATTGTTTATGGAAGGTGAAGCAAGGTGTAAGGGGATGTTAATGTTAGTAGAGTCTACACAATTAACTATTCCATCCATGGTTGCCACTAGTACTAGTGATGTTTCTACAAGAGAAAAGAGAAAGACTAGTGGTAGTGAGAGGGTGGGGGTAGCTGTAGTTATGTTCAACATGCAATCATCGGAAGTAGTAGGTTTTAATTACTGATTTCTTTCAGCCCAAACTATTCCATTTCATTCGGCACGTTTTCTCTATTGTAAACAAATACTCAAAAATACAATTTTGACTGGTCCCTCATTTACCCTCGGAGAACATAAACTGCACATTACCTTCTTTGGTAAAGAATATTTAAGGTGAATTTTGGTGATGGAGGACCATGAGATAGACTTGGATGAGGATGACCTGCTCTACTATCATGGATGGATGGATTTATATTATATGTAGGCCACTTGTCAACATTATAGTCACATGTGTAGTTGGCTCTTGTCTTTTAAAGTTGTTGATTGTTTAGGGAAGTGCAAGTATGCAACCTTTTGATATTAAATTTTTAGAGGCCCCGAATGTTGTACAAGAGGTCATTGATTCAACACGTGCAAATTAGTTGACATGATGGAGGGTGCTTATAAGCACTTCGTTTGGACCTTATGTTTTGTTCATGTATTTAATGACACATAGAAAGACATAGAAGATAGACTGGTTGAAGCAAGTGGTGGCAAAAAAATTATGCAATGTTCATTTGCAATCACTACCCTTCACTTTCTTATGACTTTTTAAAGAAAGGTTTTTTTTCAAACTCGTGGAGACTAGAGATGGGAGTTAATTTTTTTTTATAGAGGATGCTTAAGGTGCAAAAGCAATGTTCATTTGCAATCACTACCCTTCACTTTCTTATGACTTTTTAAAGAAAGGTTTTTTTTCAAACTCGTGGAGACTAGAGATGGGAGTTAATTTTTTTTTATAGAGGATGCTTAAGGTGCAAAAGGCTCTATAGTTGATGATGGTTAGACTAGGGCGGGGTAGATGGCCTAATGTAGACAAAAGATTAAGTTAGTATTAGTGAGATTAGATAATTCTATTTAAAAAATTAAATTATTAATTTTTTAATTATTGTAACATGCTTGGGTGGATGAAGCAAACAATTTGTAATGAGGATCTTAATATAGGATTATACGAGTATCATATTAGGTCCATTGTGAAGTTGCGATGGAACATTTTGAACATTACATTTTATATGCTAGTCTTGTTTTAAATCCCAAATGGTATGCACTAAAAGTTTGGAGAGTGCCTCTTTTTGATGTTGAAGAGGTGAAAGAAGGCTTTGAAAGATTTATTCAAGTGATTCAATTTTACTTCACATATAGTGGCTTGCCTATGCTAATCTTAGCAGTTCAACGTTCAACAAACCAAAGGTGAAGGTAGATAGAGTGACATTGGCTGAAATTAATGTAATTGGATGGTGGACCTGACATGTGAAGGATACATCAAAGTTGAGGGCTTGCCAAATTTATTGCTATTTACAAGTTGCTAGCTTTTCTATTGTAGAAAAAAAACTAGTATACATAGAATTTCACACTTTATTAAGAGGAACATATTTACCTCTCAACGAGCAAAGTTGATAGTTGTGCATAGTGTCTTGTGATTTTAGAATTGATGGACTATAACTTTATAGTGGGATGTTGATCCCAAATATGTATATAGATTGATGAAGAGGCACAATAGGGATTGGTAGGTGTTCCATTGGATGAGCTAGCTTCTGATATTGATAGTGTATCAAATTTAGAGTCAAATTTTGATTTAGGCAAGGATGTGGCAGAGGTGTAGTAGCACTAGATCTTAGGTTCTCTACATTTTGTCATTTTGTGCATGTTTTCAACCTTTTCATTTTGTTATATTATGTATATGCACATTGGTAATGAAAACTCAATTAAAATGATTAGATATTGAAAATTTGTTAATTTGTATGTTGACTCATGTGAACTCTATATTCAACACAAATGTTCCATAATATCATTCTATAATGCATATGATGAATGCATTATATGTGAATAATTGAAGTTTCTTATATATAAAAAAAAAATCCTTATTTCTTAATTATTGTCCGTAATAAAGGGACTTCCCATCCCCTTTGTCTAAAAGATGTGTACCCCCATTTCTTCTTGTCCCAATCTTGAAAATTAGGTGGAACATAGAATGCAAGTCAACTCTTATCTTTTATTGGGAGCTTCAAACCATCAAAATGGTTTTAGCATTATGAAAAGTACTTGCTGCTCATGGCCAATGTTAATCAATTT
The DNA here is from genome assembly GCA_007115665.2 of Sequoiadendron giganteum. Lineage (NCBI taxonomy): Eukaryota > Viridiplantae > Streptophyta > Pinopsida > Cupressales > Cupressaceae > Sequoiadendron > Sequoiadendron giganteum. The sequence continues at coordinate 421,558,802 of CM021110.1, read as the reverse complement.
CTGGTGTTCATTATTCATATCAATACATTATTTGGTGAGACATATCCTTATGGAGTGGTTGGGAAAAATAATAGCCTAGTGGATAGAGTGAAGTGATTCAATCATAATTAAGTAGATGGTTTCAATTGTTATAGTAGATATAGAAATATTTCTGCATGGCTTCCAAATATGACGATGTTTATTTATTTTTCTAAAGATTTAGTAGACTATTAGAGCTTCATGATCCCTTGTAAAACTAATGCCATCATTGGAGGAGTCAATTTCAAAATTGCGAAGGATACAAATTTTGTCCAAATGGAAGATGATAAATCAATACCAGGAACAATCCAATATAGCATGAATATACAGTTCATAGCAATGTTTTATAAACCAAAGGTTTTGCTCAAATTATTTGCCAACCAACAAAGCACATTAAAAAATGAGATGTATTTTTCTTGAGTTGTCAATATTAAATAGGAGCAAAGGTGATGTTTAATAAGCTTAAGTTTCCCAATGAGATCTACCAATTGCATTTAGCTTTGTACTTAATAAACCATAAAATAAGTCTTTTGTATTATTGTTCATAGTTGGTTGGATATGATTAGAATTTACTCTAAGAGTTTGATTTATCAATTGGTTTCTAGAAGTCCTTAATCTACATTTGGTGATTAGCTATGGTAAGTTGAACTTCAAATATGTAAATTGTGTTAATTTTACATTCCAAAATGAGTTTGTTTGATTGTCTTTCATTCTTATAAGGGAAGTTTTGGAGTCCAAACCTATATCAAATTCCTATCCAAAAGATATCTACATTAACTATACAATTGAGATTAAGATGGTGCAACTTAACTCATTTCTATAGGTAGGTGATAGGTCTTAGTAGTTAAGTCATCGAGGCAAGAGATAATAAGTAGTATAACCAAAAGGTATCTTCTCTAATAGGTCTAGCCATTCTTAAAATTTCAAGTTTATGCAAAGCAACTTTATTACCAAACAAGAGAGTAAAAGTTCATAACTATGTCAAGGAAATAGCCAACACAAATACAAAATTTCAGCTTGGACTGCTTAAGAGTGATATTCATGTTTGAATCTTAAACTACCAATGAAATCTAAAACTCTTAATATAGTTTATGTTTATAATTTTTTAATTAAAAAAATGGATATAATTTTTTAATAAAATTAATCAGAAAGTATATAAAAATTAGAACTATACAAAGGGTATTTTTAGATTTTCATGAAAGTACCATTGGTTGGAGAAATTAGAACTTGAAGTTGAATTTGTCCTAAAAGAGGGGTTAGGTTGCTACATAGACTACCATATAGATAGTTTCAAGTAATAAAACTTTTTTGACTAGAACTCTTTCACTCAAAGGTTTTAGTTGAAATATTGCATGTGAATTGAACCTAGTTTAAGTTTCTAAATTAAATTATATCAATTTAATAGTTTCAAGCGAAAGGGTTTTTTCCCAAAATTCTGTCACTTAAGAGCCAAGTAGTTTTGTGTGAAACAACTTTACTTGAAACTACTTTGCTAGCCCAAAGTGTGACACTATTATGAGATTTTATTTAAGAACATGGTTCTTTTGTTATATAATAAACCCATGTTCAATAAGTTTGGATAACCACAATGAAAATAAACATGATATAGAAAATATCTTTTCACACAGCTTAGGACTTAGTTAATGGAGCCCTACCATTTGGTTGGATAGTACCATTGTCTTTAGATCATTGTGTAGGAAATTATTGCAAATAGATGGAAAAATTGAGGTGGTTAATAGGACATTGGTTCAACTACATCAAGGGTATAATTTGAAACATTCAAATACATGTAATGAGAGCATATCACACATTTAACATTTGTACAATCAAGCAATGCCTTCATTCTATGAATATTTCACAATTTGAAATGAGTAAATGCCTTTTTACCTCCTAATCCATCATATGTGCTTGCTAGACAACTATGTGAGAAAGGTAGGAATGTTGAATTATAGGTTGATAGACTTGGAATGTTCATTGAGAATATCAAACATGACTCTAGGTACAAGAGAACCTAATGATAGCCAAAAGAAGTGTAAGAGATGACATGACCAACATTACATTGGGCATGAATTCAAGATGGGGAATCAATTTTGGTTGTATTTGAAAGGACAAAAATAAAGTCTTCAAGGTCAAACCTTTTTTAATTCTAGAACAAATAGGTAAAAATTCCTTTCAACTTGATTTTATACCATATATTACAGTGTATTTAGTGGTTAATATAGAATTTTAAGACTATTTGAGCCTTTGGTGTTTTTGATTGAGAGAAAAAAAGGTTTTGAAGGGGCCTCAAAACCCTTTACAAAGAAAAAACTACAACCAAACTGCAATGAACCAAAATCAAGGGACCTCAAGTCCACAAACCATAGAACAACAACAAACAACTAAACAATGATTGACATTTTCTTATCACTCTTCACTCCTTAGCTTTGGGATGGAAATTGGAAACCAATTTAGAAAGACCTCTCTTCCTTCTTAGATGATTGTCCAAGAAATGTCTTCATCCATATCAAAAGAACAAGGAGAAGGGTTGCCGTCCTTGAAGGGCACACAACATATTGAGAGTGGGGGGGGGGATGAATCAATGTATTTTGATTTCAGCTTGATTAAACTTTAATTACCATTAATGACTTCTCCAAACATGAACTCTAAAAACATCAAAGAAACAATTATTGATGATGAAGCAATTAAGCAAACAAATGCAGACAACCACACAAGGAACATCAAATTTACGTGGAAACCAAGAATGGGAAAAACCATGGTGAGAAAAGCTGCTTGGAGCTATTATCCAAATCCAACCTCACAATAATAATATAAAAACATACAATGATTTGTAGGCACCAATCTATAGGAGACACAAATCCCCTAACTCAAGAACTGAGTACCAACTCAGATACGAGGCACCAACCTCAATTACAGCAAGATATAAATCATGTGGACCTTCCAAATCAAACTGGACCATTAACCAAATCAAACTGGACCATTAACCAAATTTAATCTACTATACAAAACTCTCTCTTAATGTGTATATGATCTTCAACTTAATTCACACACCTTGATGTATCTCTGTTAATTGGATTTTTTAGCAACCACACCATTCACAAATTCCCTCACACTTAGGAATGAACCTAGATCAACTATTCATATGCATTACAATGATGATTACAATCATATATCGGCCTAGAACATGTTTGCAATATCTGCAAGTTGACCACACACAAATTCCTTAACCAAACGTATAATAGGCTAGGTCTAAAGGTCCATATGTTACACTAGAAGAGGGGACACACCATGCATTACCAAACATAAAATCACATGGTCCCAAAGAACATCTCAGGTTGGCCTAGAGTCCTTTAACTCCATTTGTAATTAGCCATGTCAGCCAAGGTTAAACCTTGATTCAAAAAGATATGAAACGTGTAGTGGACCTGACACTAAGTCAGTTGCAGTATTGTTGGCGTAAGATAACATTATGCACTTCCTTCCATGGACTTAAGGTGGTCCTATTTTATCTTCACACCCTTCCTCCAGCTGGCGCACACTTCCCTTCTCTGGTGCAAACACTCAAATGTTATTCACAGTTAGCCAACCAACACAAACAACACTCTGTTACTTATATCTTTCTGTCTACTAAATCTCAACCTTTGAAATTCTAGAATATGATACATCATGAGTAACCTTACTTTAGTTCCAAACCACAAGCCATAACAGTCTATTGTGATAGAATTCATAGCCAATCACCATGACATTGCAACTGAGTGCACAACTTGTTTATGAGCAACCAACCTTAGAATAATACCACATATACTTTCAAACACTAGCATATGCAATAGACAATTAGGAACTACTAATACCGGTGCATAAAGATATACATACATGATTCTATCTTTCTAAAACCTTTTCTTTGACATGATAGTCATTACGATTCCAAATTGCACTCTTTTGAAAACCTTGACATCAACATCTTTTGACATCAATAACAACCTTTGCTCAATAATCAACCCCTTTGTCATTGATGGCAAACCAAAAAAATGCTCCCCCTGAGAATAATAATCTTCTTTGAATAAGTTCTGTCATCCATGCATTTTGGCTTTCTTTCTCCCCCTTTGACATCAATGGCAAAGGACCACTTTGATTCTTCTTTCCAGGCTTTCTCTCCTCCAATTTGAGATGTTCCATCCATAGGAAGAAACTGTTCTTTACTACAAAACCGTCAAGCCATCTTGTAGAAGGGAGTCAACACTCCCCCTCAACCTATACTTCCTCTAGAACATCAAACAGGAGAGAGCTCTCCCTCATCTTTCGCCCAAAGAATTCAAATGTATTATCATATTCTTCCTTTTTATACCAGGGCCAGTTTTCATCCTTCTTTCCCAACAAGAATTCTATCTCTTTGATCTCAATGAGGTCATCACCTCTTGTGCTAAACCTATCCACAATAGGCTCATCGAAACTTCCTTCTATGGTTTCACACTCTTCCATACCAAATGCAATCTTAAAACCGACACATATCTTAGATTGATCATGAAATGCATATGAGGACTTATCAATTTTTTTGGAATTTCGTTCCTCTTCCTTTCTATTCCAAAGCTTCTAAGACTTATTCCTCTGATTAGCGAAGGTATTTTCTATTTTATCTGGTTTAGAATTCTTCACAAAATTACTTCTACAAATTCTTGCATTGTGTGCAAAATTATTGCACTTGTAACACATGATATCAAAATCAACCAAAGGAGTAAATGTATTTCTGCTCACAAAATTATTTTTCATTGTGGGAAACCTGAACTATAATTTGCTGCCTTATGTCCATAATAATTGCAATTAAAATAGTAACCCAGAAAAGAATGATTGAATCTGGTATTGCATGCTCGTCTTCTTGGATTTTGTCTTCCAAACCTTCTCTTTTGTCTCTAAATGTGGATGAACCCCTCATCTTCTCCCTTGTTGTCCTCAATCACCTTAGAGAGATCAGATCTTGAAATTTCAGAACCATGCTCATTTGGATCTTCTGCACTTTTCTTAATGGAGTCCTCAGTAACCTTACTGATATATTTTTCCTTAAATCCAATACCAGTCTTGATACATGATGCCTTTTGATTGCAAATAATCTCATCTAATACCTCAGTACTTCTTTCAAACTTTAATAATTTTTCTTAGCTGACTATTATCTTTCTTCAAATCCTTTCTCAAGAATACTACTTCCACTTCAAACCTTTCACAATCCATGTCTTTTAGCTATAATTTGTCAGTCAAAACATCTTGCATCCTTCTTCCTTCTTCTATTTAGACTTTCAGATCTACAATCATCTTCTCTGATTTCTTAATACTTTGTAACAATTCATCTTTAGTTTTTATGTCCTGTACAACTCTCTTCTTAATATTCTTGATCACTCTGCGAGCACAATGAAGTTCTTCAAAAATTATTTCTGCATCTTCTTCTTCATTTTTGGAAAAAATATTTTCAACATTACCATCTGGGGATTCCAATGCCATCAATAGAGAATTTTCATTTTTGGAGGTATGCAACTCATACTCATAAGATGAGTAACCTTCTTCCTCAACATACAAACCATTCTTCTTCTTGGTGCTAGTTCTTAGTTTGCACTTTGAAGCAATGTGCCCAATTTGATCACAATTGAAACATTTGAAAGGTAACTTGCCTTTATACTTGGTACCTTTTTTTGATCTCACAAAATTTGCTTCTTTTGGGTCAAAATATTCATTTTGATCTGAATCCTCATTTTCCATTGATGCCTTGAAAGTTGGCTCCTTTCTTGAAAAATTGTCGCAATTCTCATTTCATATGTAGTTAATGTACCATATAGTTCATCCATATTCAAAATATTCAAATTTTGGCTTTTTCTATTGCATAAACTTTTGAATCAAACTTAAGGAGAAGGGATCTGAGTACCTTTTTAACAATCACTGGTTCTTTCAAATTTTCACCGAGTCCTTTGATGGTGTTGATAACTTCATCAACACAGAGTAGGTATGTAGTAATATCTTCTTCCTCCTTCATGTTTATATCTTCAAACAATCCCAGATAGGTCTAAAGTTTTGCCTCCTTGAATTTAGTATTACCTTCATAAATATTGTAGAGTATCCCAATTTTTTTTTGCAGTCTTGCAATGCATTATATTCACAAACTCAAAGTTAGCTAGACCACATAAAATAACATCTATTTCCTTTGCATTCGTTTCACATGCTCTCTTCCCGACTTGATCGCTTGGGGGACTTTCTGGAATCTCATAACCGTCCACAACATATTGTCAAACATCAAAACCTAACACCATCAAATAGGCTTCCATCCTTACTCTCTAAAACACATAATTAGATCCATCAAACAATGATGCCTTGTTTGAAGACAAACCTTATTGAGCGACTAATTGTGCCATCTTGGATCTACCTCAAGATATTAAGCTTCTTCAAGGAACTTGGCTTTGATACCAATTAAGGGGCACACAATATACTGAGAGGGGGGGGGGCTGAATCAGTATATTATGATTTTAACTTGATTAAATATTAATCACCATTAATGAATTCTTCAAACATGAACTCTAAAAACATCAAAGCAACAATTAATGATGATGAAGCAATTAAGCAACACAAATGCACATAACCACACAAGGAGCACCAGATTTACATGGAAACCCAAAATGAGAAAAATCACTTTGAGAAAATTTGTTTGGTACATGAGGACAAATCCGTAGATGAAAGGGAATTACTCCAAATAGTTGAGAGTAGAGGGTGATTGAATCTCCACCTTCACTTATCTAAGGTATCAAGCTCTTGTAGCCTTAGCCTAGATTAACAAGATTCCACTTCCAAGAGAGATATCTTTCAATTCACCCCCAACTCTTTATATTCTATTAAAAAATGAGAGTTGAGGTCATCCCATAGGGTGATGAAATACCTAGGTAAGCCTCATAAAAGGAATTATCTAAGTGTTTTTGATCACCCAAGATTACACGAAGTGCAAGGGGAGAGCATACACACCTTAGATTGCTTGGGATGACAATGAAAAAATGAAGAGCATTGCAAGAGTTTTTCCCTTGGTCTCATTGTGTTGTGTAGTGCGAAACTTGGGTTCGTGACATGGCTTAACCGCCTCCTGTGAATCTTGGATCTTGTCTAAATCTAGCGGTTGTATCAGGCATTGACAGTTCAATCTTTTGGTGCAACAACAACTGCCTATGCAAGAATTGGTATCAAAGTCGAGGTCATAGGTTCGAACCCCTCGCTTGCGCTGGGGGGGATTGTTGCAAGAGTTTTTCCCTTGGTCTTCTTGTGCTGTGCACCATGATTCTTGGGTTTGTGACATGGCTTAATGCATCATGTGGATCTTGGATCTTGTATAAATCTGGCGGTTGTGTCAGGCATTGACAGGTTGATCTTTTGGTGCAACAAAAGCCGCTTGTGCAACAAAGAGTAAGTGATGTTTTTGATCCTCAAGATCACATAAAGGTGTAAGAGGAGAGCATACACACCATTTACCAGAAGACACACAAATTCATTAACCTTAAGAAAATAAGTGTGTAACTAAGAATAGTCAAATGATAATGCCTTAAACAAATGTACTTGCAACATAAATATGTTAGTATTTTCAAAATAAGGGCTTGGACCAATGAATATGGTTGCAAGAAAATAGATTAGAATTATAATAAAAATCCTACAAAGATAAAAAATAATGGTATAATTGAAAAAAATAGATGTAAAGAAAAGGCATGCTTATCACAATATTTCAATTTCATTTTTTTGTTTTTCACATAGTCAAAACTAGATCCAATTATTTTTTAATATTTTGTATTCCAAAATAAAAAATCTAGAATAAAACCTACAAAATTTTAAAGAGGTTTCCAAAAATATAAAAATATTTGAAACATTCTTTGATTTGTGCCCTAAAGAATAGATTTATTAAAAAACCCTAGTTGATAGAGATCTATATTTTTGTCATCGTTTTGAACTCAAAAATAAAACTATAAAGAATAGAGCAATATTAAAATTTTGATAGCTTTCTAGAAATATAAAATTTTCCGAAAATTGTTGATTTGTGGCAAAAATTTCAGATTTATGAAAAATAATAAAATGATCACAACTCACTAAATATTGATAATCTAAACCTAATTTTTTTTGTTGGAGCATCATAAGATCATCCAAAAATTTCATTCAATTTTTTTTAGAAAAATTATAGTCATTTGAAAGATATGATGAAATATTTGAAACCCTAGGGTTTTACCTCCAACTTGCAAAAGTTAGCTCTAGATTTTTTTGCATAAAAGAACTAAAAACTAGCAAGATGGGGTTAGAAAAACTTTCAAAAAAGGAACTAAATAAGAATGGGGTCCCACTAGACGTGCCAAAATGAAGACAAGAAAATATTAAAGGTAAATAAAATTAAAGATAATGCAATACACACAATACCTTCACCTAAAACCCTTTTTTCTCCTCAAATAGAGCTTGAAGTAGATTGCACCCTAGCTCCACTCTTTTTTCTCTTTTGATGGGTTGATGGAAGAATTTGGTTGCTTCTACAAGTAGCATGATGGTAGGATTGAGATGATGAATGATGAAATGGATAACATATGGCTAAGATAATGGAGGATTAGCTAGGTTAAGGGAAACATAAGATAGAAAATGTAGTACCATAATAATAGGATGAGAGAAGATATCCAAATGAGAATGGAGGCCTCAAATTTATAAAATTTTCATAAGATAAATCAAGGGCCATGATGTATTGATTGATGGATGGATAGGATTGAATGAGGATTAGGGCTTGGATCAAAAGTTGTAGTCATGCGACAAGTGCCACTTGAAGGATAAGGGCTAGGTTTTAGGATTTGATTAGGGAAAAATCCTTATGTGAATGGGTAGGATTTGAAGATGTAGCATGAAATAGATGGATGAATTGCATTTAAGTTAGTTTGAATTTTGTGGTAAGTGTTTAGGTTCAATGAATCTAGATAAGGTGGTGGTTAGTCATGTGAGAGGGATACTTGTCACAAGATGACTAAGTTTAGATTGTGATCCATGTGAAGGAATCCAATGACTAAGATATACTGAGAAATGATTGAAGAATAATGTAGAATTAAATATTGGAGGAAAAGGTAATGGAGATTAATTAGCCTAAATTAATTAATTTAGTTGGAGGATTTTGGGATAAGGGTAATGGATAAATTAATTAAATACATAATGAATATTTATTTATTTAATTGGCTAGGACAAGGTGGGATAAAGGTGATGTATAAATTAATTAAGTAATAAATATTTATTCAATTAAAGTGGATGATATAGGTGACAGATAAATTAGTTAAATAAATAATAAATATTTATTTAATTAAAATGAGGGACAAAGGTAAAGGTTAAATTAATTAATTAAATAATAAATATTTATTCAATTAAAATGAGGGATGAAGGTGTAGGTTAAATTAAATAAATAAACAATAATATTTATTTAATTAATGGATTAGAACAAGGTGCTCGATAAAGGTGATGGATAAATTAAATAAATATTTATTTAATTAATGGCTAGAATAAGATAAAGGTACCAATAATGGCATGATGTGATGGTTATGTTGTTGTGTTATTATTCTTTCCATCAAGGTACAAACTCCATTGAGGTGTAATTGTTGAGAGTTTATATTGGGGACAAGGTCCCCCATTTGTGAACTCATCGGTTCATAGCTTTGGGTCAAAGCATTTACCCCTCTTAATAAAATAATGAATAACAAACAAGAAATATTGTAACACCACTCAATCATTGACAACAAAATATTGGCTTCCAATATTTATGTTTCTCTTTTTTATCAAATTATTCAATAGATCCATGAGTTTTGCTTATAATTGAGGAAGTTTCAAAAATCCCTATAGCCATAACAAGACCTAAAGGTGCTTCTCAACAACTCCAATTATATAAATTACATGTATACACATTAGGGAAACAAATTCTAAATGAATCAAAGGTCAAAATCACACATCCACAATTGAGGCTACACATAAGATTAGGGCTCCTTAACAAGATTAAGCTTTCCCTTAGGGAGCTTAAGTTTTCCCTCCCACTTTCTATTTACATAGATTATTAGAATGAATTTGTTCATTTTTTACCATTTTATTTAAATCACATCTAATCTTAAACAATACACAACTATCCATTTACCATTAAAATCAACTAAATTTTTTAATCTTCTTAATTTCCAATTTTTTAATTTCATAAACATATTAAATCGTATTAGATTGTATTAACTATTGTAGACACTCAATTTTTTTTGTCTATTAATAAAATGGATATTATTATCTATTTAATTAATTCATTTAATACTTCCTTCTAGTCATTCATTAATCATTAAAATATTATAAGCATTTATCCATTCGCATAATAAATCATTTATCCATTTCATATTATTCCATTTGCATTAATCATTAAAATATCCATGCATTCAATTCACATTAATCTTTATCCATTTACATATATTTTATTAAATAATTTAAATACATAAATCCATTAAATCATTCATTAATTCATAAATCCACTTTATTCTAAATGCCTAAATCTCCATCATATCATAAATACTCCTATTTATCTCTCTCATTCCCATCAATTTTATTTGATTAAGCAATATGGGATAATTGTCAATTTCTCCATTGCACTCTTTTAATTCCACATTTCTCCTGCAACTTGAATCTACCCCATGAGGACATCTATACAATCCCTCTTTCTTCTCACCATTGGGATATACACAGATTCAATTTTGATCATACAATCATTTCTTCCATTCATCATAGCTTCTTGTTGCATTTGTGTTTGTGAAAATCTAAGAGCACCAAATGCATAAATCAAGACCTTGATGATAGGAGAACAATAGAGTTAGTTTTCTTTTGAATGCATGTGTTTTGGGTTTTGCATAGTTTACATTTTTGCTTTTGTATTCATTTAGAAAAGCTTCATTGATGTTATGTTGAAAATGTTTTGAATCTAGTTATAGTTTCAATTAGTTTTTCAGTTTTCAACATATACAAAATGGTGAACCTGATGTGAATTTAGTTTATGACAACATGCTTATTTCTCCTGGATGTATTAATTATGAGCATATTCGTGTATCTCATATGCATTTTACCTGGAAAAAGGCGTAATCACTTATTTACAAAATGCTGTAGTGAATTGCAATGCTATCGCTTCCTTTTATATTTTGACACGGGCTGAGTAGTTTTGGGTTTTAGATTTATTTTGCATCAATATTCACCAATTATTAAGAAAAATCAAAATCAATACTAAAGGATAGGGATCAGTTGAGTTGCATAGAGAGTTTTTCTTTTACAGGTATCAACTCAACAATCAGTAAACAAAATTGTTTTGATGTTGCATTTTGATTTCCATGCGATGAAATAAATAAACATTTTGGGAGAATTTTTGATTTTATGTTTTGAGTTTTTAATATCATCCTTATGCCAGTAACTTTTCTTTTAGCTGATAGCATTGAATTATTTGTGTTGTTGACGAGCTTGATTGTGATTGTTGTTCTGTAGAACATCTAACATTCACAACTGAACAAGTCACTTCAATGGATGATGCAAAACAACAAGCCTGACCAACTAATTTATAATCCATTAGTATAGGTTTCCATCTTTTTGATGATTTTTGACTTAGTGCTCGACTATTTTAAAGATTGGATTGCTTAAACTTGTAGAGACCCCTTGCTTAAAAACAATTTTATTTTTTTTATATAGTGGTGAGCGATGTCCCTTCCACTTGCAACCATATTCCCTTTGAAGCAGTCTCCTCAAACGTCTAGCTCTACGTGGTTTTCCCCAAAACCATGCAATACTTAGTCTCTTAATTAGTGACACCCAACGACTTAGTAAATTTCTCCATGCGAATCCTGTTGTTTCCAATGTTCTAATTTGCATTAATCTTCCCTTCTCAGCTAAACATTGCTACTAAAACATTTATTTGACCCCCTCTATCATCATATTGTTGTTGTAAGAATGGATTAGGCACTTAGTTTTCATCATGCAACACTATGAGTCATGCCTTGTAGGCACGTCGACCTTGATTTAGGAACACTGATTGCTTAACGAGGGATCTCTTGCCAATCGATTTTGGATACTGATTAAATGAACGCTGATTTAATGGATACTGTCTATCACTTTCCATTTATGTTCATTTGCATGATTTATGTCTGACTGTGCAAAGTCAGAAAAGATGCTATAAGAAGATCGTGATGCTCAGACGTCTTCATTTATGATCTTAAATCATGGTGCCTGAAAATAGATTGTCTAGTAAAAGCACCGGGGCCATTGTGAATCTGAATTTTGTTTGATTTTACTAATTTAGTTGTGATTTAGATTAATATATATATATATATATATTTTTGTTAATTTAAGTTGATATTTTTGTGAGTTTTTAATTTCAATTTAGATTTAATTTAGTTTAGTTTAGTTCTAGTTTTGATTAATTTAGATTAATTTTAGTTTGATCAATGTTAGGTTGATTTTAATAATTAGTTTGTTAATTTAGATTAATTTGGCTAGGTTTAGATTAAATTTTTAACTTTTGTTAGCTAGATTAATGTCATTTCTCCTTTTTAGTTTAATTTTAATTTTATGGCTAACTTTGGTTAATTTGACTTTTTGTAGGTTCGCATGTCAGAGACTTGAAAACATAAACATAAACTCTCGTTTGTCAAAGACCAGTGACTCAAACTACTAATCAGTGTGTTGTAGGTTCGATTGTCAGAGGATCTATCTTGAAACATTGTGTCTTATTTTTTAGATTAGATCACATTTGGATTCGTTGGCCTAAAAAAAACTTGAGTGTCTGCTTTGACATCATAAGTTGGATTAAAATTAACAAGTGTTTGCCATGCCTTGTGGTTTGCATTTTCATCATTGAATGCGTATGCTATTCTCTCATGCCACTTGGCGATCTTGAGAAGCAAAAGCATTCCTTTGATGTTTTGTATAACCACCCACATATTTTTATTTGGATTTAAAATGGACCCCATGCAAGTGTGAGGAAAAGGCGTTGTGTATGATCTCTCCTTGCGCTTCTCGCGATTTGGGAGATAAAAAACAACGTACTTCCTTGCTTTTGTATACCTTTAGAGGGCTTGCCACCCCGCTTCGAAAGGTGGGAACGACCCAAGCGATAACAAGCTAAAGCCAAGCTCTTTCAAACCACTATATAAAAAATGTGTTTATGATGAAAGTCATAAGCAACATGTGCGGATGTGTCATACTGACAAGTGCCACCCTTAGTGTTCGTGTGACACGTCAAAATCCTTTCTTAGGAAGGGAGTGGGAGGTATCTTGATTGAAATAATCTTGAGCCAATCTTGTCACATGTATGGCCACCTTGAATGAAATCCTTTACTAAGAACCAATTGTTTAGTGGCCAAAATCCTTTTTACTTGCTAGTGTATGAATGGTCATTCTAAAGCTGCCCCACGTCTTCACTATTCAAGTGTAGAGGCATAAATTCATCTTTGGGGGAATGAGACTTGGTTTACCTAATAAGTGTGTGTTGTGTAAGGGGGAGCCAGTCCCACCAAGTCTCTAGCTATCCACCTTGTTTAAGTGGCTGGAGAAATCCAAGTGGGGATCTAATAGGTAGTATATCTTCCTATCTTAGGTTGTGCAAAGTGTTTGTCATTTCACATCAAGATCAAACTCAAAAAAATCCCATCTGCTTGTGTTTTGCGTGGGTGTTTGAAACAAATCTCAACCAAACATCACAACTAGTAATTTACAACATCTTAAACTCATAAACCAAAAAAGTCAAACATCAAAAACATCCAAAATGAACCTATCATTCAAATCTCTTGGGGGCATCATCCTTCAATTATGATATTTCAATCCTTGCATTCTGCTTAGCCCTTGTATATCTATTATTTCTCAAACAAACCTTTAGCTTGCACTTAGGCTACTCTTCCTAGGTCTTGAAATCAAACCTGTGGCTATTAATCGCCCGTATCACTTGAGGTTTATCATCCTTGAGTTAGGGAATTACCATTATCCTAGAGTAGGGAAATCCTCTTGGAGTTCATCATCTCCTACATACCTTCTCTTGATCACTTATCCTTGTGTCTATCCATCATAGCATAGGTAAAGCCTTGTCTCATAATTAGCTTCAGACCTAGAGTTTCCTTGAGCTCTTGCATTCTTATCATACCAAGCTTTTCATACCATACCATTCTCATATCTCATCTTAGGATCATATAAATTTTCATTGCATCCTAATCTTAGGTCTCATACATTATCTTGTCCTGGATTGAAGATCAAAACAATCGCCCATGACCCCTAGAATAAGAGTAAAAATGTTTCAAGAAGAAGGGAACCCTTGAGGAAAAGACTTTGATGGGGAATATCACATTAGTGTTGCAACTAGTGAAACAAATGAAATTGATAATGAATAAATAACCCAATCCCATATAAATGAAGCACTTAATGATCATAGATTCACTAAACTGCTTACAGAGGTAGTCAAACGTAATCCACAACAATACTTCAAGGCCCTTGTTGATGATGGAATCAAACTACCTCTTGATTTTGACATACCCTTACTCACGATGAATGACAAACATGAATCTAGTGAACCTAAGCATACAAAAACAAAAAATGAGGATAGAATCAAAGATCATAGACCCTTTTATTTACAACTTGGTTACAAGAGATCTTCAAAGACGTTAAAACCTGCACCTACAAGCAATCCTATTTTGGATAAGACAAGAATTGGACACTCTCAAGAATAGTAAAACATCATCCCACAAGTTCTCCATTGAAAATATATGTGCTTATCCTTTCGATCCAAGCATATCAATGCCACCTTTTCCTAGTCACTGGGACATACTGAGACTTGATAAATATAAGGGAAAAGGAGATCCTAAAGACCACTTAAGAGAATTTTGTGCTACTACCTTGGAATTCACAGTTGATGAGACATACCTTATGAGATTATTCCCTCACAGTCTAGGAGGAGAAGCTATGGAATGGTTTTCACAATTACCCCCAACCATCAAATATTTTCAAGAACTGTATGATAAGTTTGTCTCCAATTAGGGTATGTGCAGGATCATCATGGAAAAAACATGCCCTTAAGTGGCAATAAAAAGACAAAAAATCAGAGTTAGACAACTTGACGTAAAAAAATGAATAAGTTATCTATATTATTTAAAAAAAATGTAAAATAAAAATTTGTAACAAATTGAATGTAGTTTCTAAACTACTAGATCTTTATTTTATTTTTTAAAATCTATTTGGTGAAAATTTGAAATTTCAATGCAATATTATTTAAATTTCAGGGTAAAAATAAGAAGTAGGTGTCTGTCTAACCACCCTAACAACAATCAAATGATAATTTTTTTAATAATATTTTAGATAAAAGTAGAGGACTCATGTCCCAATGTGATGCATATTTTTTGATAATTTTTTCCAAGTAAATAATTAATTATGATTTTTTTATTACAACTTAAAAAAATTATAAAAGCTCACCTGTCTAACCACCTTAACTTGGTAAAAAATACATGAAATTCATTTTTTTTTTTTAATCCTATAGTATGCGAAGCATAGAATGTGACACATGTTTCGGATTCAAAAAATGTGATACCGTTTGAAATTTATAGACATTTTTCAATCAGCCTATCAATCAAGACTTTATTCGTAATTCTAATGGAAATTGAATAATAATTATTTATTAAATTCAAAGTAAAGCATAATTTATATTGGTGGAAAGCTGAGAATCTCCCCTAAAAAGCCTTTTCATTTCATCAATTTTGGGTAAAAAAAAAGTCGTCAGCCACATGGCTCATCATATGGCCACTTTTTCGCCCATCATGATCCTACACATACCCATTATAGTTTCAATTGTGAACTTAAAGTGACCATGATGAACCTTTTTAACACCAAACAAAAACAATGAGAATCTTTTGTGTCATTTTTACAAAGATGGAGGCATTTAACAAAACGATTACCTTATACCATTCCAGACAAAGAATTGGTTGACCTCTTTTGTCAAAATTTGAGGAAATTGGAAGGGAACTTCGCCTAAAATGCTTGGATTCCTTTGATGAATCCATAGAAATGGGATTTTGAATCGAATAAAATCTCATCAATGATGGAACTATTAAACTTAATAATGACAAAGATAAAAAATAAGGTTTGAGCAACAAGACACCTTTTTGGGTAAAGAACAAGAATGTAGTCAATGACAGAGTTGTTGATGCAAAAACAACTAAAACATCATCACCTATCTACAACCTTAAAGGTTCATCTTTGGACAAAGAAAAAAAAAACAAATAAGCTTCCCTAAATGAAATTTTACACCATTGGGACAATTGCTTGAATCCGCATTAAAAGAACTCTTTGAAAAAAATCTTATAAAACTACCTGAGATAAAAGAATATAACCCACATGTCAAACCCCCATGGTGGAATGAGGATCACTTTTGCGACTATCATAGACACAAAGGACATAAGACTAATAGTTGCAATAAACTTTGACATCTAATACAAAACCTTATTGATGGTCCAATAAGATAGGAGTTCATAGACACACTCCTTTTGGTAATTCTGATCGCGAGATGTTTAAAAACCCTTCCCCTAATCATGACAAGGATAAAGGAAAGGCCCTTGAATCTGGTGATGGTGTAAACTATACTACTGCTAAGTATGATTATATCATAAATAACATCAGTGAGGTTGATAATCATGTGAACACTCTCATTATAAAAGGAAAAGAACCTGATTGCAATGTTACTACCCACAGAGGCACAATTACCCTTAGAGGTCCTAATTCAAAACCCAATGAAGCATCTTCACGATACAGTCTCATAGAGCATTTAGGTAAAACGCTTGTGCAAATTTCTATACTTGAGCTGCTACGCCTATCCCCTGAGCATAAAGCTATCCTAGATAAAGCACTTTCTACTGCTACAGTGCCTACAAACCTACATGTAGATAAATTCCAAGCTATGGTGGGACACAACACCTCTCTGCACACTCTCAATTTTACTGAGAATGATGATTCATCCATCCAAAAACTGCATAACATAGCTTTACACATTGAAGTCCTTGTCCATAATGTCAAGATCAAGCGAGTTTTGATAGGTCTAGAGGAGCAAGCCTTAATATTTGTACTTATAAATTGATCACAAAATTAGGGTTCTCTAAAAATGTATTTGATTCAAAGAAAAAGATTATCATAAAGGCATATGATGAAGAGGAACACTCATCTACAGGATCAGTTACTTTACTAATTAGGGTTGGACCTATGGTAAAGGATGTGGTTTTCCAAGTTCTTGAGCTCCCTCTGACCTATAACATCCTCCTTGGAAGACCTTGGATTCATGCAATGGAAGTAGTACCTTCTACATACCATCAATGCATTAAATTCCCATACAATGGTGCTAAAATCACAACACAAGGAGATCCAAACCCTTTCATGTATTTCCATAATCTAAGCCCTAAAATTGAAATCACAATCCCTAGCAATCGTGAAGCACTTCCTTCTCAAGAATACGTTGATCCTGAGTTCTTAAAAGCATCCATTTCATTTACCGCACCATCAAACCCCAAGGTCCAAATCCATGATATGTGATGTGGAGAATATCGTATGGATAATTTATTATCAAAAGACAATGCTAATGTCATCAAGAAGGGTCAGACTTCCAACAAAGATTCCAAGACAACTGCAGAAGGATTGCAAACAGATGGTCATACTTGGATTGAAAATTTCTGGGATCTTGATGATACATCCGCCTTTACCATTTCCACTTTAGCCCAATCCTTTCATGTCCATAATAATCCCATATTTGATCATGATATCTATGATAATCCAGTTTTTGATCATGACCTTACTGAAGATATCCAAGATTATCGTTCTCCATCTTTTGAACCATCATTCTTCCATTTCGACCATCCTAGGTTAGGGTATGCATCCCCTACCGTTGCCTCTACTGAGTCTTCTTGCCAACTGGTTAAGGATGTGCAAGCTTCCTGTGATATTAATAGTGCCAAAAAGGATGGTCTTGAAGAATCCATTGAATGCATTACCAACCTTTTTCATGAACCACACATTCTCACCACTTCTTCTGTCTCGTCCATCCTACTCACATCCATCCACCCCATAGACATGGATAAAAAAGTATCACCCAAAGAAAATAAAAAGGATGTAATTCAAGAATCAAAGGTAAAATTTCCTTTTCAAATGGAGATCTAGAATCAAAAGAAAGAATACAAAGAAAGAAAGATCAAGAAAAGTCCTTTAGCCAAAATAAAAAGCTATTGGACAAGTCAAAGAAAAAAAATAAAAATAAAAATGAAAGTAAGCACAAAGTGGTCTCTAATCATGCCTCTTCATCAAAAATAACTAGGGGCATCTATCAAAAGAATGAAATTAAGAAAGAATTGATCTCTAGCTATGCCTCTCCATTTAAAATAACTGGGGGCATCTATCAAAGAAAAAAGTCAAAAGAAGAGCTTTTTGATCCAAAGTCTCCATCCATATCACGTTCACTCATTCCATACATCCCATTAAATCCGTCCATATTCACACATCCGTCATATCATCCCACCACCATTGGAAATGTTTTTCAATGGACCTTTTACGACGAACCCTTCATGTACTATAACTCATTGGTTGCCCAAACTCCTTTTTGTGTGAAGCCTGATGGCCCATGTAGTGTGCACGTTAGGAATCATTCTGTAACTCCCTTCACCCACTACATCTGTCATCCTTTGCATCCATCATCCACACCTTTCATCCAAATCATATCTCTTCATTTGATATGGTCATATAGATATGATCCTAATTGGTTGGGTCCATACATTATCAAGTTACCGTGTATGGATCTGGAGCATACCAGTTATCTACTCCAGAAGGCGAATTTCTTAGTGATCCCATCAACAATATGCATATTCACAGGTTTTATGCCTGAGTACTTTAGAAAGTATGCTCTTTTAAAGTCCTGAAAAAATACAAAAAAATGGAAAAAGTCTTGAAAAGATACAAAAAAATGAAAAAAAATCCTTAAAAAAATACAAAAAAAGAAAAAGTTCTGAAAAAAATACAAAAAAAAAAAAGTCCTTAAAAATTAACAAAAAAAGAAAGAAAAGTCCTGAAAAATTAAAAAAAAGAAAAAGAAAAAATTAAAGAGAAATCAATTCGTTTAATGGTGAAAACCACTTTGGTGGCGCCTTGAGCAAGTACTATGGTGAAAACCGAGAAATCAGTGCCATGTGTAGAGGCTTCACTCCTCTTTCCTTTGGAGTTCCACTTGATCTTTCCATCCCATTTGCATTCACCCTCCATTTCATAATGACCTTTTCACACTCACCATGGCTTGTGAATTGTTCGACATTCCCCTTGCTTGCTCACTTCGCCATGCGTACTAAGTTGGTCCTATCCCTCACTAGGGCATTTCCTCGACCTTATCTATGGGTTGGGATACTTGGCATCTCACAGTCAGAAAACTACCCTCTCTGTCTGTGTGCTCGCTTGCAATTCGTCTCATTCCGTCGTAAAACTTCAAGAAAATCCAAAAAAATCAAATATTTCTTAAAATCCAAAAAATTCAAATATTTTTGAAAATCCAAAAAAATCAAATATACTGAAAATCCAAAAAAATCAAATATTTTGAAAATCCAAAAATTCAAATTCTCAAAATCCAAAAAAATCAAATGTTTCAAAAATCCAAAAAAAAATCAAATATTCCAAAAAATCCCAAAAAATCAAATATTCTGAAAATCCAAAAAAATCAGATAAACTTCAAAAATTCCAAAAAACAGTGACACTTTTAGATTGGCACATGTAGCTTTGAACTTCAACAAAATCAAAACACACCACGATTGACAATCAAGCAAACATTACAACATACCTATCGATCCCCCTTTCAAATCCAACCAAACACATGAACTATGACAAGAATCAAATTTACATGGAAGCATGATGCACGTTTTTTTGTCGATCTTTGATTATTTTATGATTTTATCTTTGGTGGCATGTCTTTTAGCTTCTCGAGGATGTCTTAGACTAGAGAGGCGAGGATGGGGCATCTTCACTTGTTTGCTGTCTGTGGATGAGAACATTCCTTGTCAGATAGTGTCTTCCATGCAATAAGTATCTAGGTCATCTAAGGTCCTTATACCTAGATGCTTATACTTCATGTGAACCCCAATCCTAGACTTGCACAAACATAGCGAACAAACACATTATTAGATCCAAATGCAAGTTAGAACTAAGATTCCACATGAAATTCATCTACAATGCTCGAAATAGGAAAGAAGTGAAGAACAAAACAAGAAAAGCAATTAAATCCTATTTAAGCATGCAAACTCTCAATCCCATGGGGGAATTGGTGCCATTTGTGTGTAGAAAATTTCCCTTTCCCAACTCCTTTGTATGATTTGATGATATTTGATGATGATTGTTGATTCCTTGAAGAAGTTTTGCCAATAACCTAGCTATGAGAATATGAAAATTGATAAAAATGCCTAAGGATGGATGAAGATGCTATGAACTTTGAAGATAATGATGTTACCTAAGTTGTGGATCGTCAATTCAAATGAGAGCCTCCTATAAATAGGAGATATTGATGGAGGAAGAGGCAAAATGGATGAATGTGGGATTAAAGATGGACCAATGGCATTGTGCCACTTGTCAAGATGTGATTGGAAGAGGAATGAACACATTTTGATGAATGTGCACATAAATACTATTAGATTCAAATTTGAAATTTGAAAGTTGGCTTATTGGAAGGAGAGAGGAATGGAGTTAATGTCACTTGGCTCAAGGCAAAGGACATGTAAGAGGCTTTTAATGCCTTGTTGGAAGTACTCATCCCTTTTGGAGGGATTTTCAAATTTGAAGAATATTCCCTTTTGATACCAAGTTGAGGGAAAATAGATGAATTTATAAATAAAATAAATTGATTTATTGTGCAAGTTGCAAAATCTAGAGGATTGAAGTGATTAGGATTAGGATTAAAATCATGATTTGATTAATTTAAGCAAAAATTAGATGATTTGACAATTTTGACTTAGATTTTAGGATTTATTTAAATCAAAGCTGAGAGGAAAATGATTTTGGATTTAATTAAATAGAGATTGATTTATTTAATTAAAGAGAGTGATGTTAAATTTAAACCAAATAAAGGTTAATTTATTTGATTTAAAGAAATGACATTAGAGATTTAATTAAATAAAGTAAACAAACTAATTTATTTAATTAATAGAGAAGAATGACTTAATCAGATAAAATTGATTTATTTAATTAAGAGAGAAAATGTGATGAATTTAATCAAATAAAGTTTATTCAATTAAATTAATTAGCAAAGGGGGTGATTTAGGAAGAAACGATGTTAGTAAGATCGGGATCAGATGTGTAGGATCAATCTGTATATTTTCTATGTCTACACTTCACTGCTAAATAAAAATGCAAACAATATTCAGGTCTTCTAGATGTTCATGCTATCTAGACGCTTATACTAATTTACAACACAATAATCTCTATGATGATAAAGCACTTTGTAAAGCATAAGAAGCTTCATCACCTCCATTTCCTCCATATCTCTTTTCATCTATCATTTCTTCCATCATCCATTTCCTTTATCATTTCATTTTCTTCATGCTCCTTATCTCAAAGGGCAACTAATCGATTTATTTAACTAATGCTTGTATTTTAATCCAAATATCAAATCAGTCAACTTGATTTTTAGCATGGGACTCTAGTGCTCCCTGATCACTCAATCTATTAATCAATAATTGTTTTGTGCTAGCATCAATCTCAATCATCTTAATCAGATTATCAACCTAGCTATATTGAGCATTTCCATCAATTGTTCAGTTACGCCTATCAGTTGTGCATTTTCATCAAATGTGCATCTTCGCTTAATCACTCATGCAATATCAATTATCAAATCTTTTGGACTCGTGATCTATTGAGAGATTAATCTTATCACGACTTGTTCGATCAATCTCTCGAGGGGGCATATCATCCTTACTAGGATACCCCTAAGGCATGTATTGGTTAATCAATTCTCTTTCTTTGAAACAATGAGAGAGGCTGCATTGTCTCAAAGAGGGGCAAAATGTAGACACTAAAAATTTGTCCTCACAATCATCTTATTTTTCATCTATTAATTAAATAGATATTATTATCTATTTAATTAATTCATTTAATACTTCCTTCTAGTCATTCATTAATCATTAAAACATTATAAGCATTTATCCATTTGCATAATAAATCATTTATCCATTTCATATTACTCCATTTGCATTAATCATTAAAATATCCATGCATTCAATTCACATTAATCTTTATCCATTTACATATATTTCATTAAATCATTTAAATACATAAATCCATTAAATCATTCATTAATTCGCAAATCCACTTTATTCTAAACTCCTAAATCTCCATCATATCATAAATCCTCCTATTTAACTCTCATTCCCATCAATTTCATTTGATTAAGCAATATGGGATAATTGTCAATTTATCCATTGCACTTTTAATCCCACATCTCTCCCACAACTTGAATCTACCCCGTGAGGACATCTATAAAATCCCTTTTTCTTCTCACCATTGGGATACACACAGATTCAATTTTGATCACACAATCCTTTCTTCCATTCATCATAGCTTCTTGTTACTTTTGTGCTTGTGAAAATATGAGAGCACCAAATGCATAAATCAAGATCTTGATGATAGGAGAACAATGGAGTTAGTTTTATTTTGAATGCACATGTGTTTTGGGTTTTGCATAGTTTAGATTTTTTGAATTTGTGTTCATTTAGAAAAGCTTCATTGATGTTATGTTGAAAATGTTTTGAATCTGGTTATAGTTTCAATTAGTTTTTCAGTTTTCAACATATACAACTATCATATTTCTAAAACCTAGCTTTTTATGGAGAAGTGTTACTTCCCTTACACTAATTCATTGTTTATCTCTACTTTTAACTATGCTCATAAACACAAAATTTTGACAAATTCACATACGTACTTAAAAAGCAACAACTTAAACCGATGCAATTTGCCTTGGTTTTAAAAAAGCATGCATAATTTTTTTTATAAAATAAATTGTTATTAGTTAGGGTAAAATAAAATACATCAATGGAAATGAAACCTTTCCAATTAGAGGAAGAAATTATGTTCAATTTCAGCCATTTTTTTACCCTCACAGTAAAATGAAACAATGACACATTGCAATGATGACACAATATGATAGAACAACATGACCACCATGGCCAAACACCATTAATCTTCTAGGTTTTCTTCATAGTGTAGGCAATTTTATTTCTATCAAATTTCCATTTCTCATTTAACATAACAAGTGACTCAATCTCACCATCATCATACACAAAAGTGTGCTTGTCAACAACTGGATCATAATTCATAATAGTTCCATTGTAAAACCTTTGATCACGAGGTCACCATACACAAACACGAAGTCCAATAAATTTGGGTACAAGCCCATTTACTCCATACTCAATCTTTTGGCTGCATGCATATGAATTCTTGAAGCACAACCTACTGCTACTAGGTTTAGGTTTTGCTCCAAGAAAGCCCCTACAATCTGGTGCACCACAATAGCATGGCTGGTCCATTCCAAACTAGATAAACTGATAATCATATGTAAAAATCTCCCCCTTTCTTATATCATTGTTTGCAAACAACTCAGTTGTGGTTTCACCATCATCTTCTCATTTTTAAGCACACAATTAAGTTTACAACTATGATTGATAAACTGTGACTTGATTCCTTTGGAATTTACATCCACCACCATGCCACAATTGATTTCACACAGATATTTTTTTTCTCCCCTTGCTCTTCTAATTTTGGTAGCCTTTCTAGCATATTTTATGATTAATGACTTCCACAATATATTCTATAAGGAATTTTCCTACCTCTTGTGAAAATATCTCAACCTTACTTTATTTTTTACTTATTAATTGGAAATTTGTAATTATCTTTTAGTTGTCATGAAAGTTGCTAAATGCAACTATGAAAAATTACGAAGTGTTTTTAAATGTCAAATTAGAAAGAGCATGAGAAAAGGGGAAGTTAAATGTGAGCTTGGAAAAATATTTAAAGTAGATTTTTTAGTTGCATGTGCACATTACTAAAAAATGGATAAATTCACAAGTTGGAAGAGAAAGTTTATTTCCTTTGTGATTTATGCCTAAATGGTTTTATAAACCATTCTTGATTTGTGTTTTCTCTCATGCCTATATATTTAGTACTTTAGTTGAAGGGAAAAAATTTAGGTTACAAGTTGTTGAAGCCATGAAGTGTTGCATTGATTCAGAGGGAGAAGTTGTATTGATGTAACTCATTTGAAGGATTAATAAAAGTCTTAGATCTCTTTGGGTGTGGAGTTTTTTCCCGCAAGGGTTTCTTCCACGTAATTCTTGAGTTATTGTTTTCATATTTATTGTAATCTAATTTCATCTATGATTTATTATTATCTATTTATTTCGATGCATAAAATTATCTATATACTTTCACTATAAAGATTTATCCTATTTTTCAACACTGCCTTGATATCTTCTCCTACTTTCACTCCCCACCCACATTTCTTTGTCTGTGAGAGTCTCAGTCTTTTAACTGGCCATTGATAAAGTGGTTTATTTGAACATGATTTTGCACACCTACAAGATGAAGAGTAGATGCAATTCAACATGGCATGAAGATAGTCTTTATCACAGATTTTTCAAGAGTACAGCATACTGTTATCACCATTTTTTGTATCGGGATTTCTTTTCTTGATCAAATACAAATTTCACTTAATATGTGTATATGGGCATGGATTCTTGCTCTTGTTAATAGATTTGATAATTTTAACGGGTGATATCTCAGGTCTGTAGGAACTAATGTGACATAAGGGCTTGGAATAAATGTAATTGATGCAATAAGGGGGAGTATTGTCAGCAAGCTGAGATGGCTCTGCTCGCATGTGGTCTGTACCGAGCTAGGGCACTCGAGCCCTAGCTTGTGAATCACCTTATTCTCTGCTTGCTGTGCTAGTTGGGTGGGGGTTGAATCACTTTGGGGGGGCCGTCCTTTTCCTGGTGCTGGGTCTGGTTGCTACGGTCTGGCTTGTTTGGACAGTTTACCTGCTGCGCGTGAGGTGACTGGCGCCTTCCTTTGTCCACTATGTTTGGATCTATGGATTGGTGCGGTGGCTTGGGTCTGCGGGAGTGTGCTGTGGGGGGGCGGAGACTGCTTTCCTTTTCCTTCGTGGGGTGTTGTCTTCTCATTGGTGTGGGGCTGCGCTCGGGTTGTGGTGGGGAGTGGGTCTGGCTACTGGGTAAACTGTTGGTTCCCCTTGCATGCCCGCTTTGAGCAATGTGGTGGCTATGCCTTGTGGGGAGACGTCTCGAGCACCACCCGATATGGATTTCCGTGCTGCAGTTGGCTCAAAATCGCCAACCCAAGGAAAAGTTTTTGATAATACTCTTTTTTCCTTCGATACGGGGTTTGTGGGGACTAAGTTGACAGGGGGGTCTCATATTTCGAAGATCAATGGATGCCTTGAACGCTGCAAGGAGAGACCCAAATTGGTGATTCCATTTGAAATGATTGCTGAGGATATTGAGTATTATTCTCGACACTCTCTTTATTGCAAATTTTTGGGAATGAGAGTTTCTTTGCAATTCTTGGAATCTTGGGCCCGATGAACTTGGGAGCCGGAAGGAAAAATGGATGTTACCTTGCTGGCCAATAACTACTTCATGGTTACATTCAACTACTTAGCTGATCGCAATAGGGTCTTTGAGGGGGGGACCTATTTTCATAATCAAGTGGGGTTGTTCATCAAGCCTTGGCATGTAGGATTTAATCGTTTTGAGGAGCTCCCGAATCGTGTTCTGGTGTGGGTTCGGCTGCCTAGGTTCCTAGTTGAATTTTGTCGAGAGGATGTCTTGCACCTGCTTGCCTCGATGCTTGGGAAACCGGTGGGGTCTTCGACTCAAACCCTAGGTAAGAAAGTAATGACTTTTGCTCGAATTTGTGTAGAAATTGATATGAGTAAGCCGCTGCCAGATGCTTTGGATATGTGTGCGGGTCCTCATTCTTGGGTGCAACAACTAGATTACGACCCTTCCCTTCTGCTGTCGCCTCTGTCACGAATATGGTCACTTGTTGCGCAGGTGTCTAAGGGCCAAGCCTGTAGAGCCTTAGACCCATTGCCTCCTCACAATCATCCTAGTGTTGATAAGGGGAAGAATCCTGCTTCTGATGAGGTGGTTGGGTCCGAGGGTTTTGTTCCTGTTAAGGCCTGCAACCGGAATAGAGGTCAAAAGAGGTCTTTGTACGAGAGACAGGATGAAGATAATTTTAATAGGTTCGAAATCTTGGATGATCTTGGCCAACAAGAGGTTAATCCAGGGTTATTGAATGTGGATTAGGGATTGGTGGGGTATGGTGTGGAGGACCACATTTTTGGTACCCCTTTTATTCCTCAAGTAGATTCTTCTTTGCATATGGACACTGATTTGCAGGTGGGGGCTCGAGAGCCGTCAGGTCCAAATGTTGAGTGCATGAAGGCGGTTGGGGATCCTGCCTCTCCTGCTCGAAGGGTGGGCTCAAATGGGGTTAAGGGCAACAAGGCCCCCCCTCACCTGGGCATTATGCAAAAAGATGGCAAGAAAGGGGGTTTGGAAAAAGCCTCTAAACTTGGTCGAAAGAAAGATTTGGAAAAGATTAAAATGGTAGGGGAGACTTTGGTGGAGTCAGGGTTGGTTAAGACCCTGGATTCTCATTTTTTGAATCCTTTGAAATGATTGTTATTTCATGGAATGTAAGGGTCCTGAACAGTGGCCCTTGACAAAAAGCTGTTCGTGAGTTGATCAGACGTCATTCTCCTGATGTTCTCTTCTTGTAGGAGATCAAACTATCTGTTGAAAGTATGTTGGGTTTAGTGCCTAAGTTGTGGAGGACTAGTGAATGCCAGTGTATTGGGGTCCAGGGATCCTCAGGAGGCATGGCTTGTTTTTGGAACCCTCGAAAGATTCGGCCTCTGTGGTGGCTCTCCTTTAAATCTTCTCTCTCCATGGTGGCTCTCCTTTAAATCTTCTCTCTCCATGGTGGCTGTGTGGTCTGAAATGGGCGAGTCTGTGTTACTCTCTAATGTTTATGCGCCAGTTGAGCTCCAAGGTAAACAAAGTCTATGGTCCAATATTCGTCTAGTTCGTAGCTTGGCTCCTTACCTACCTTGGATTATAGCGAGAGACTTTAATTCTATTACTGAGTTAGCTGAGATGCGGGGGGGTATTACAAGATTGGAGCCTTCTGCGTTGTTGTTCTAGGATAATATATCAGCTCTTAATCTAGTTGACATCAAGCCTAGCAACGGTCAATTTACTTGGAACAACAGAAGGGTTGGAGACAATTGCATTGCTGAGCGATTGGATCGGTTCTTGGTGTCATGTTATTGGGTTGGCGGTATGTGGTCTCCTAGCTCAGATATTTTAGATTGGAGGGGTTCAGATTATTGGCCTATATAGCTTGTGGTCTCATCTTCCAGGGTGCCTCGGACTCCGTCCTTCAAGTTTCAATTAATGTGGTTGCGTGACCCTGACCTCTATGGCCATGTTGCTGAATGGTGGAGGTATGGTAGACCTATCTATGGTACTGCAATGTATACTTTTGCTAAGATTCTTCAATATGTCAAGTATCAGCTCAAACGTTGGAACCGTCATTGCTTTGGTAACGTCTTCTTCGAGAAGAATGTTGCTCAGGCGGAGCTGGATGGTATTACTAGGCTAATCCGGGAGAATGGAGTGTCTGAGAATTCTTTGCAGGAAGAGGCTAGAGCCCTGAAAGCTCTAGAAGAATGGGAGATGAGGGAAGAAGTCTTCTGGAAACAAAAATATTAGATCGATTGGATTCAAGCGGGAGATAAGAACACAAAATTTTTCTTTAATTCGGTGAAGGCTAGACGTCAGGGAAATTCTATCTCTACTTTGGTAAATGATAGGGGTGAGACCCTTTCTTCTACTCAGGATATCTCAAATGAAGCTGTGTAGTATTTTTCTTCCTTATTCAAGGAGGAATCGCAAGGAAACTCTAATGAGGAAGCCCAGGTTCTTTCTTGTATTCCTCTTTTGGCCTCTGAGGAGATGAAGGAGCACTTGATGAGGGACATTACACTGGAGGAGTTGGAGAGGACTATTTTTCAAATGAAGAAGGGGAAAGCTCCGGGTCTGGATGGCTTCCCGATTGAGTTCTTTCAGGAATTCTGGGAGATTATCAAGCTGGATCTATTAGCTATTGTTCAGGAGTCTCAGAAGAATAAGCAGATGTTACGGGCCTTAAATTCTACCTTTCTTGCTCTTATTCCCAAATGTGATGATGCAGATAGGTTAAGCCTCTTTCGCCCCATCTCTCTTTGTAACGTTATTTATAAAATCATCT
Organism: Sequoiadendron giganteum; assembly: GCA_007115665.2. Classification (NCBI taxonomy): domain Eukaryota; kingdom Viridiplantae; phylum Streptophyta; class Pinopsida; order Cupressales; family Cupressaceae; genus Sequoiadendron; species Sequoiadendron giganteum. The sequence continues at coordinate 421,530,383 of CM021110.1, read as the reverse complement.
CTAAGTTGATTGCAGATAGACTGAAGAAGTGGCTTTCGATGCTAATATCTGAGGAATAGAGTGGTTTTGTGGCGGGTCGTCAGATTTTGAATGGTGTTGTTATTGCTACGGAGACCATTCATTCTATGGCTAATTCTAAAGATAAGGCTATGTTCATTAAGCTGGATATGGCGAAGGCTTACGATAGGGTCCGATGGTCTTTCCTCCGAAAGGTTCTGGCTACTTTTGGCTTTGAGGAGGAGTGGATTCGATGGGTTATGAGTTGTGTTACTTCAATATCTTTTTTTGCTTTAATTAATGGGGGGCATTCTGAGCTTTTTGGTGCTTCTCGGGGTCTACGTCAGGGCGACCCCCTCTCCCCCTACCTATTTCTTCTTTTGGCTGAAGGCTTGGGTCGATTGATAAAAAGGAATGTTGAGACAAGTCTCATTCAGGGATGGCAATGGGGAGGTGGACTTCCCCCGCAATCTCATTTACAATTTGTGGATGACACTGCTTTGATGGGTTCAACCACCATTAGGGAGGCTACGAACATGCGCAGGGTGCTAGATGTTTACCTTGTTGCTTCTAGCCAATTAATCAACGAGGGAAAATCGTCCATCCTCTTCTTCAATACTCTGGTCACCATTCAAAGGAGGATTGCTCTCATTTTAAGATTTCAGATTGGGACTCTTTCGTTGACCTACCTGGGGATTCCCATCTCGATTGGTAGACAGTCTCGGGATTCTTGGCGGGCTATTTTGGATAAATTTTGGGTTAAAGTCACTCATTGGACCCATCGTTGGCTGTCCTTTGCGGACCGTGTGCAACTGATTAAGTCTATGGTTCAGGCTCTCCCTGTCTATCGGTGTATGGTTCTTGTGGCACCTATGAGCTTTGTAAGGGAATTGGATTCCTTGGCAAGACAATTTTTATGGGCTGGTAGCTTATTGTCTTCTAAATGTAGCCTTGTCAGATGGGATATTGTGTGTAGTCCATTGCAGTTTGGTGGTCTGGGGATAAGGCAGTCACTATTGTCTGGTATGACTCTGGCTGCTAAACTGTATTAGTGGTGGTGCATGGAACAAGACCGTGTGTGGGCCAGGATTCTGACACAGAAATACCTTCCAGGGTCCCCTCAGAGTGATATCCCTCGTACTCTTTGATGGGGAAGGGATCAACGATTTGGAATACTCTTGGGAAAGGGGCTACGCTCGTTAAAGATGGCTTATTCTGGATTTGTAAAAGTGGGACTGAGGCGAATTTTTGGCATGATTCTTGGGATGGATATTCTCCCATTGTCTCTCAGCATCCGCATCTGATGACCTTGAGCCAGAGGTTTGGTGAAGGGGGTTGGTCCAAGGTGAGGGACTTTAAATCCCTCTCTTATTAGGGGCAGCTGGTGGTTGCGGAATGGAAAACTCCGGACGCATGGCCAATTAACGATATGGTGGAGGAGTGTGCTGAGCTTCATAGCATTCTTTCCCGTCGGAGCTGCAGTTCCCTTTTAGTTAAGGATGTGCTCTCTTGGTCTCCTAACCCAAAAGGGGCTTACTCTGTTGCTTTTGGATATCAGGTGTTGCTCTCTTAGCAGTTGGAAGGGGGGGAGGTTCAGTGGTGGAAGAAAGTTTGGAATAAAATTTCTTGGCCGAAATGTAACTGCTTTATTTGGATTTTGGCTTGGAATAGGTGCTTGACCTGGGATAATATTTAGAAGAGAGGTTTTTTGGGGCCATCTAGGTGTGTTCTTTGTGGGGAGGCTGAGGAGGACTCTGAGCACTTGTTCTTCCGGTGTTCCTTCACTTTACAGCTCTGGCATTTCTGGTGGGGTGTTTGGAAAAGCCCTTGTGTTCATGCTTCTTCCTTGGCGGACTTCTGGGAAAGCTTGGGGAGACCCCCCTCCTCGGCTGCTTTCTTACAAGATGTTTGGTATGTTGGGCCCATCTTTCTGTTATGGCAGGTTTGGCTGGAAAGAAATAGGAGGATTTTTTGTGGTGAAAACTTATGGTTTCAATAGGTTTGGTTTAGAATAATGGGTATGATCCAGGAGACAGTGGAGGCCAAATGTGAGATTGTGTTGCCTTTGGAGAGAGGGGATGCTGAGAAGGTTGATCGGTTGGGTATTCAGGGGTTATCTTTGGTCTCGACTTGTGTTAGAAGGGGAAGGTGGGTGAAGCACAGAGTCCAAAGGGTGGGGAGGTGGATTCCCCCTTCGGCTGGCATCTTGAAAATTAACGTGGATGGTTCTTCTAGAGGCAATCCCGGTCCCGCTGGGATTGGAGAGGTTGGTAGAGATTCTTCAGGATCAGTGGTTTTTCTCTTTTCTATTCATGAAGGCCTTCAGAGTATTAACAGTATGGAAGGTTTGGCTATCCTTTGTGCTTTGAAATAGGATTATGCTCAGGGGTGGTGCAAGGTTATTTATGAATCTGACTCTCAGGTCTTGATAAATTTGATTAAAGGCCAAAAGACTGTTGATGTTAGCTGGCGTCTGGCTGAGGTGGTACAACAAATTCTTCAAGTTAGCTCTGTGATGGAGATGGTGTCTTTTGTCCATATCCCAAGGAAATGGAATAGGGTAGCAGATTGTCTTGCTAAATGGGCTTCAGAGAATGTGGATGGTTGGAAGATTAAGGGGTGGGAACAGGTTTCCCAAGATTATCGTCAGGCTTTGGAGAGGATTCTTGCTGAGAATGGGATTGGTATTGGGGACGGTTGATTGTTGTCCTTTTCTCTGTTGGTGTCGAGGGCTTGGCCCTTTGATGTTTTGTAAGGCTTTGTTCTGATTTTCAATAAAGTTTTTACCCCTTTTACAAAAAAAATAAAAATTTTAATGGGCAATTGTAAAAATTTTAGACCATTTTTCTCATCAGTGATGGACATTGTAAAGAGCAAAAATATCGGCGATCCAAAGACATTCCAAAATGAAAGTGTTTCAATGAGGTAAATTAGGGTGAAATTTCTTCCTTAGGGTTTTATTATATAACCAAATTTGAACAATGAAATGGGTCATAACTAGAGTCGTCCTCGGATTCACTTGAGGTAGCCGTTGGAAATGAAAAGAACCAAATTTGAATTTAGTCCTCCTCACCCCCACAAGTAAAAGGTAATTGTGAAAGTAATAATGAGACAACCATAGAATGTCTTTGATGCACTCATTCATTTATGTAGGTAGTCATAGGTAGTTATATAATTTAAATGAATGAATATTAAACAAGTTTCATAGAGTCACATTTCAATGTTTTATAGATTAGTTAAAGATATTAAGATTCATTTGTATTTTGGTTTTATTTATTTGTATTTTGAACTGTAGATATGTGCAATAATGATATTTGTATATTTATGTCATTTTTGAAGAAAACATGGTCTTGGATGATCAACAATGCATACAATTTTTTTTTGCTTTCATTTAGCTTTTAGCTTTTATGCATAATAAAACTACATGTGCAGTAGGATCAAATTTTAGCTTTATTTTATTTCCCTTAGCTTTAGTTTTTTTCTTTATGCAACTTTATTATTTCTTAAGCCTCATCATTGGTCTCTAAATCTCTTTATATAAGAGATCTTTGTAACAAAATTTTACAGTTGAATAAAATATAATATAGTTTCTTACTATTTGTCGATTGTTGAGTGTTTTTCACTTTGTTTTGAGCCATCATTGATATTTTTTTCATTTTAATATCAGTATAGTATGAGAGCTATTGTATAAGTTTAATTCTTCAATTGGTATCAAAGCTAGTTGTAGGAATAAGTTTTTTGTTGGAAGCAACATGTAACAATTTTCTCCAAGAAAAATCAAAATGGCAAATGGTGGCAATTTTCCGTTCCAGCTTCTGTTGTTTACTGAAGTCAATTATGAATATTGGAGTATAAAGATGAAGACCCTACTATCATCCCAAGATCTCTAGGAATTAGTAGAAGTGAGATACACCTAAACTGCAAATCAAATTGCTTTGAATACCTTAACAACAAATCAATGAACCCAGTTGAAAGAAGACAAGAAAGACAATCGAGCTCTATTCATCATTCAATATGCATTGGATATGTCAATTTTCCCCTATATAGGTGGTATGTCAAAGGATGCGTGGGAGGCTCTAAAAAGTGCATACCAAGGATCTAACAAAGTAAGATTGGTAAGAATTCAAACCCTTCAAAGAGATTTTGAAAATGTAAGGATGAGAGAAGCTAAGTCTATTCAATAATTTATTACTAGGACTCAAATTATTGTGAATCATCTGAAAACTCAAGGGAAAAGTGTCAAAGAGCAAAACAATGATAGAATTTTTTTGAGATCCCTTCCTCCAAAGTTTGATCCAGTGGTCATAGCTATTTAAGAAAGTAAAGATCTAACCACATTAAAAGTTGTAGAGTTCATAGGTTCTTTGCAATATCATGAGGAGCATATGCAACATTCTACAGAGAAACTAGTACAAGTGATGAAGTAAGAAATCAAACTTCATTCACATACTCACAAAAATATGAAAAACGCAACTAGAAATGGTTTGAATTAACATAAAAATCTGCAAGAAGTGTTCTTCTTTGTTCATTAAAAATCTCCTAGAAATTCAAGAATTACATAACATAATTGAAACTAATGGTTGTGCAGCCATATGGGTTGATGAAAATCATTAAAAATCTGAAATATTATTGATACAAAACAACAAATATCAATACAAAATTTATCTCCTTCAATTTGACTTCTATCACAAGCCTCTAGCATCTTCACCCTGCAATCTTCATTAGAGATCACTGCTGCAATCAAACCATGAAATTATCAATCTTCTTTCTTCTATAAGACACCTCCAAACCTACAAAAAAAATGTATTCTTGGTCTCTTTCAACCTTCTTTCATTTGAATCTCTCAAGCTTCCTTCACACGAACTTCACTAGCTCACTATCTACCAAAATGTGGAGCTCACTAGCTCCCAAAAACATGGGCTTCTATGCAAATAGAAATCTGCAAATCCTCTCCTCAATCTGGCAGTATCTCTCCATCTCACCTACAAAAAATCCTAAAGCCATCTCCCCAAATGACAAGACATCATAATATAGAAGTTTTAGAATGAGAAATCACCTCCTTGGAAAACCCACACCCCATTTGGAGAAATAATCATAAAAATAATAAATTTACTCAATGCTCACATGGACTTCACATGGGAACCTAAACCATTGCTAATCAAATTTGGTCAATTCTTGCATCTTCATTGATCTCCAGGGGTCTTGACGACTCCAAATACAAACATGCAGTAACATGTAAAGCTTGTGGCACAAACATGCAATGGAATGCAACTACAATTGAACATGCAAGAACATGCACCCCAAGTGGTCCCCACCAAGAAATGGATTCCCAAGGAATATTTCACCATTTAAATGACCTGGAAACATTTACCTTAGCATATTTCCTCAAAAAATAGCATTTACATATCACCATAAGGGAAAATCACATTATTACAAATTAAAATATTTATTTTCCACACACCTTAGTGCTTATTGAAAACAAAAAAATAAATTAGCAATATTTTTGGTGATGCAAGATTGCTAGTACCCCTAGATGCTCTTGCATTAGACACTTGGGGTAGGAATTTTTTTGTGTGAATATGGGATCACAAAATGGAGTTGAGTGGTAGTACCACCCTTTCAAATTGCAAGCAATCCTCAAAAAACTCCATCATTGAATTTGGTACCTACGATTGATTCTTCTTTCTCCTCTTCCAACACTTAGCTGGAACAAGCAACCTCATCCTCTGACAACTCTGCACTCCATTCTTCTATCCTCTCGTGGACTTGTATCCACCATGTACTATCCTCCTCCTCCTAATACCATACATTCTCCTACCTACTCTTGTGGGATTGAACCCACCACAAACTAACCACCTCCACCAAGTTTCAACTATAACATCCTCTACACATTCTACATCCAAATATGTATTATCCAAACAACAATCAAAATCTACTGTATCCTTATACACATATGCAATTACTACTCCATGGAAATTTAAATTTTCTATTTGCATACTCTCTTCTTGCTTGACATCCTCTTCTAATTTCACCAAAAAGGTATAAAATCATTACAAATAAATTCAAAATTAAAATTTATCTCATTCTTGTTCGCTGTCCTAACATCCTTTTCCTCATTATTCTCTGCAACATCCATCTTCTCACGTTCAATGATAAGTTTTGCAAACTCCTCTTCATGTTTTTCCATAAATTATCCAAGTTCCAACAACTTGTTGATTCTTTCCATCTCTTCTTTCAACAAAAAATCAACTTCATCTTCACCAATTTGTTCGTCAAAATTAGGACCATCCATTTTCATAATTTCTGATTGCACACCTTTTTCATCCACTTCACATAATGTAATCCATTCACATGCTATCACTAAAAATTACACCTCATTATCTTCTCCATTTGTGTGGGCTGCCTCCACATATTCTTCCTTACATTCAATCCCTACCCAAGGGTTGCAACACTCTTTCTTTTTGATCTTCTCTTCGTTGTCCTCTTTCAAGAGAACGTTCTTCTTCCCATATCTTTCTTTCTGTATTCCCACTTCCTCCTTAACCATATTTTCCAACACATCTACTTTAGCTTGAAGCTTTTCAAATTCTTCATCCAGTACTTCTTATTTTCCACTTCTTCCCAATATTGTTCCTAGAAAAAAATTCTTATGGGCCTCCTCATGACCCATCCCATCCTCTTTGGTATAGACTGCCTCACGTCTAGCAATCTGTCTACACACAAATCACACACACACCACCATAGGTCCTGGTGCAAATTGCCTCACATCAGCGCTTTTTCCTGCACACTTAGGAACTCCTGATCTAATACCATTGATGAAGAGGGAATCCAACACTCAACCACAAATATCAACAATCTGAAAATTCAACTTTTAAATTATTTGAAACAACACAAAAATCAGCAAGAGGTGTCTTTCTTTCTTATACAAATTCTCATGAAATTACATAATAACAAATCATTTATGAAAATACATTATTATTGCAGCCATGGGGGCTGATTAAAACCATTAAATAACTGATATAAATTTTAATTACAATAGCAAATATCAATACACAAATTTATCTCCTTCAATTTGACTTCTATCACAAGCCTCTAGCATCTTCACCCTACAATCTTCATTAGAAATCACTACTACAATCAAACCACAAAATCATCAATCTTCTTGCTGCTATAGCACACTTCCAAACCTAAAACAAAAATGTCTTCTCGGTCTCTTTCAACTTGTTTCAACTGAATCTCTCAAGCTCCCTTCACATGAACTTCACTAGCTCACTATCTCCCAAAATCTGGAGCTCACTATCTCCCAAAAACATGGGCTTCTATGCAAATAGAAATATGCAACAATGGAGTCTTCAAATCCTCTCTTCAATCCAACAACATCTCCCCATCTCACCTACAAAAATTCCCAAATCCATCTCCCCAAATGACAAGGCATCATAATATAGAATATTTTGAATGAGAAAACCACTATGGTTTTCCAAAACCACAAGAAAAACACTTCCTTGGAAAACCCATGCCCCATTTGGAGAAATAATTATAAAAATAATAAAATTAGTCAATACTCACATGGCCTTCACATGGGCACCTAAACCATGGCCAATCAAATTTGGTCAATTCTTACATCTTCATTGATCTCCAACGGTCTTGACGGCTCCAAATATGGACATGTAGTAACATGCAAATGGTACAAACATGCAAGAATATGCACCCCAAATGGTCCCCACCAAGAAATAGATTCCCAAAAGGAATATTTCACCATTTAAATGCCTTGGAAACATTTACCTCAACATATTTCCTCTAAAACTTGTATTTACATATCACCACGAGGGAAAATCACATTATTGCAAATTAAAATATTTATTTTCCACACACCTTAGCTCTTATTGAAAAAAAAGAATAAATTAGTAATATTTTTGGTGATGCAATATTTCTAGTACCCCTAGATGCTCCTACATCAACAAGCCTTCAAGTCTACTGTAAGAATTAAAGAAAAGTCTACAAATCTTCCATCTCACACAAATAAATATCAAGGCGAGTCTTCTTCTAATAACAAAGGATGAGGTAGAGCAAGAGGAAGATGAAATAACAGAGGAAGAGGAAGAAGTTCTGTAGATCATAGAAGCATCCAATGTCGCTATTGTGAAAGGTATGGACACTATGAATTTGAATGTAGAAAGAAAAAATCTAACAGGTAAATATGATCTTTTTGTCAAATTAGATGAATCTATGAGAAATCAAGTAAAATTTGGTGATGATAAAGAGGTTGATGTAATGGGAAAAGGTACCCTTGTAGTGAAAACTAAGTAAGGAGAAACTAATTTTATTCATGAAACTTTGCATGTGCCCAAATTACAACATAATCTTTTAAGTATTGGGAAGCTTGTATAAAAAAATTATAAGGTTAAATGTTTGAAGATAACCGTTACAAAATATTTGATAAATCAGCTAACCAACATCTTGTAGAAAAGGCTTAAGTATGATAGAGAATAAATTATTTCCTCTCACATTGGTGTCCACTAAGATGCATGCCCTCAAGGCGACCAAAAATGATTCATGGTTATGACACCAACGTTATCATCATTTGAATTTTCAAGGATTAAGTTTACTTCATAAGAAAGACATGGTGAGAGAACTTCCTACAATTCAGGAAAAGGAAGAAGTTTTCTCAGGGTGTGCACTTGGCAAGCAGTATCAAGATAGTTTTCTAGTGAACAAATCATGGAGGGAAAATTCTCTTCCAGAGCTTGTGCATTTTTACATTTGTGGTGATATGCAAGAAGAATATTTGGGTAAGAATATTTATTTTTTGACATTGATTGATGATTTCTCACACCACACATATGTTTACTTTCTTAAGTAAAAATTTGAGGCACTTGAATGCTTCAAGCACTTTAAGGCTATGGAAAAAAATTAAAGCGAATATTCTCTCAAAATACTCAGAACAAATAGAGGGGGAGAATTCACTTCTGAAGAGTTTGCTGGTTTTTGTAATACTCATGGCATCCAAAGACTAATTACAACAAATTATACCCCTTAGAAAAATGGTATTGTAGAAAGAAAGAACCGTACCATGTTATGGAGATGGAACGAAGTATGTTAGAGTCCAAAAAACTTCCTAAATGCTATTGAGGAGTCACAGTAGTAACCACCATTTATATTTTGAATCGAAGCCCAACAAAATTGCTTCAGAACATCACTCCAAAGGAAGCTTGGAGTGGACACAAGCCCTCAGTAGCTCACTATCATGTATTTGGTTTCCCCACATGTGTTCATGTTCCAATCTAGAAGTGGAAGAAGTTGGATGCAAAATCCCAACTTTGTATTTTTGTGGGCTATTCTGATTCCATATAAGGATATAAATTTGATAACCCTGACATAAAGAAATGGATTATCAGTCGTGATGCGGTTTTTGATGAAGGGGGTGTATGTCAATAGAAAAAAGGATTTCAATGAACTACACCACTAATAATGGGTATTGAAGATGATCAAGTTTCTCCTCTCCCCACAAGCTCAAGTGGAAGTTCAAGCCCAAGTTTACCAAGTTCTCCAAGTTCCTCTTTAGGTGATGGTTCCAGTCCACAATCAAGTCCAAGCTCTTCACGAAAGGTACAAAGTTTAAATGAAATTTATCAAAGGAGTGAACTAATGTGAATCCAATTGCCAATTTTGCTTTGTTTAGTACCATTCAAGTTAAACCTTTTGTGTATGAAGAAGCCATGAAAGAACAAGTATAGATTGATGCTATGAATGAAGAGATGCATGCAAGTGATAAAAATAATGCATGGGAATTAGCGCAACTTCCTAAATATTAATAGTTGATTGGTGCTAAATGGATTTAGAAGGCAAAGTATCATGCTGATGGTTATGTGAAAGGACATAATAAAAGATTAGTTGCCAAGGTATTTGCACAAACACCTGGAGTTGATTATTCCTAGACTTTTGCTCCAGTTGCATGATTTGATATAGTCAAGATTATATTGTCTATTGCTACACAACACAAGTGGCCAGTCTATCAGATGGATGTAAAATCAACTTTCCTAAATGGTTATATTGACAAGGAAGTCTATGTGGAATAACCTATTGGTTATGAAATTATAGGAAAAGGACATTTGGTTTACAAGTTAAAAAAAATACTTATGGGTTGAAGCAAGCACCTCATGCCTGGTATGCAAGGATTGATAGGTATTTCTTGAAGAAAGGATTCATCTACAGTCCCTCAGAGCCAACCTTCTATATCCAACATCTTGGTAATGATATTCTCATTGTTTTCCTTTATATTGACGATCTCATTTATACAGGTAATAACCCATCTCTCATGGAGAAATTTCAAGCATAAATGAAACAAGAATTTGAGATGTCAGATCTGAGACTCATGTATTATTTTCTTGGAGTGGAGCTACAACAACAATCAAAACTTGGTATATCCATTTCTCAAACCAAGTATGTGGCTGATTTATTGAAATAGTTTAGAACATGATGTCATGAACTTCAATTGTATCCCTTGTAGCCCTTGGTGAAAAGTTAACCAAAGGAGATACAAGTTCCAAAGTGGATGCTACTTTATATAAAAGTTTGGTTTGGAGCCTCATGTACCTCACTACAACAAGACCTGATATTACGTATGCTGTGAGCCTCATCTCTTGGTTCATGTAGGATCCACATGAGTCTCATTGGCGTGCAACATAAATAATTTTAAGGTATGTGAGTGGTACACAAAATTTTGGCATTCATTATTCTCCCACAAATAAGTTTGAGCTAGTTGGTTGCACACATTCTGATTGGGCTGGGTCTAATGGATAATAAAAAATCAACATTTGGTTATATATTTTCACTTGGTTTTGGAGTTTTCTCATGGAGTAGTAAAAAGTAGGCAACCGTGGCTCTCTTCCACATAAGCAGGGTATATTGCAGCAAAAACAACTAGTTTTCAAGTCATATGGATTCAAAGGATTTTGAAAGATCTACAATTGGTTTAGGAACATCTAACCAATATTTAGTGTGATAATAGTAGTACCATTGAAATGACCAAAAATCCTGTGTTTCCTACTAGATTGAAGCATATTGAGATCAAACATCATTTCATACGTGACTTGGTTCAAGATGGGACAATGGAATTGCAGTTTTTCCCTACATCTGAACAACTTGCTGATTTATTTACCAAGGCTCTTCCTACAACTAGTTTTATTGCCTCAAGAAATCAGTTGGGCCTCATCCTCATTGCTCATCTAGGGGAGATTGAAGAAAGCATGATCTTGGATGATCAACACACACAATTTTTTATTCTTTGTTGATCATTTAGTGTTGTTCACTTTGTTTTGAGCCATTATTGATATTGTTTTAATTTTAATCTCAGTATAGTATGAGAGCTATTGTATAAGTTTAATTCTTCAAATTTTTATTTAATATATATTTATTTTAAGAGAATAGTTTAATACAATTATATATTTACAAATTGTATATTCTTGTTTAAAGTTTATTCTTTTCTCTATGTTATTGTTGGCCCATTTTTACAAATTTGAGCATCTCTTAATCATACCTTATCAAAAAAAATTCATATTCTCATCTATTTTTCTATTATTATGTCTATCTATGTACTTATCCATAAATATTTTATTCACCTTAATTTTACCATATTTTTGTTTTCATAGTCAAAAGATAATTGTTTTTTGTCTTGATCATAACTTTTGAATTATAATTAAGGATTGCAATTTGTTATATGCTTGATAAGCAACATGATATAATCAAAACTGTGTTAGTCTTAAATTTTGTAAGTTAATCTTACAAGTACGAAATCAACTCCAAACTTGCACATTTAACCTCTAGCATTTAAATATTAAAATTCAAATTTTGGGTGACACCCACCTATTCCTTTTTTGTCTATCTAGTTAAGTAAAACTATGTTTGTATGGTTTATTACTATATATATATATATTTTAATTACACTCATTTGATGATCTAATAATTATTCATATTCAAGGAGAAAAGCATGTTAGGAACACATCCATTGTTGCATTAAAATTAACTTATATCTACACATTTATCTTAAAATCTTTTGTATAGTTAAAAGGTAATTGCATGAAAATGGAGGGCAAAGAGAGGGGTTAAAATGTCTACCTTTTCCATTCAAAATTGATAAGAAAAATAAGGTTTTTCATCCTTATCCTCTCCTAAACTTGGAAGGGGTTTCATCCTTTAGACACTTCCTCAAATTCAATATTGATTGCTCAATGAAGTTTCTAGATTATTGTTGATTGATATTTATGAATTGTCAAGCTAATGTTTCAATGATGCTTGAATAATTTTATGCTTGAATGATTTGATGCTTGAATGATTTGATGATTGAATAATTTGATGCTTGATGTATTGATAGACTTATTGCTATTTTCTTGGTTGATTTTATTGATATTGATTGCTTGATTTCTTGATGGATAGATGAGTGGTGATTGCTAATTGAATGCTAATGAGCTGATATGTCTTTTATATCTTTCTTGAAGGAGTCAACACCCCTCATAGCTACCTTTTGAGAATAATAATTTATTTCCAAATTGATTCTTAATTGTTTTCTTCCTTCCCTCTCAAGAAAATGTACTTTGCTTTATACCTTATTGGTTGAAGAGTCACCACCTTTCACCTGGAAGGGTTACAATTTTAATTTATATTTAATTAAATCCTTTAATATAATCGCTAGCATCTTGGTGCCACTTTTATTTATTCCATGTATGTTATAATTTTAAGGGCTGCGATCATGATACTTGGTGGCCGCATGACATTTTCCCTCTCCATTTTTCACTTACATAAATTATTAGAATGAATTTGCTCATATTTCAATCACATCTAATTTTAAACTATAATAAAAAATTATGATCAAAACAATACACAACTATCCATTTACCATTAAAATCAAGTAAATCTTCTGCTCGTATTAATTTCCAAATTTCCAATTTTAAAAACATATATTAAATCATATTAGATTGCTATATTTCTATAACCTAGCTTTTTATGGAGAAATGTTGCATCTCTTACAATAGGCAATACAATCATAATATATAAACGTTTTAGAAGCCTCGAGACTCATTGTTTTTCCTCTAGTTTAACTATGCTCATAAACACAACATTTTGACAAAATTCACATACGCACTTAAAAAGAAACGGCTTAAACTTTTTAATAAAATAAATTGCTATTAGTCTGGGTTAAAAAAATACATTCATGAAAATGAAACCATTTGTATTAGAGGAAGAAATGACGTTCAATTTCAGCCATTTTTTTTGCCTCACAGTAAAATGAAACAATGACACATTGCAATGACGGCATAGTATGGCACACCAACATGACCACCATGGCCAAACACCATTAATCCTCTAGGTTGTCTTCACAGTGTAGGCCGTTTGCTTTCTATCAAATTCCCATTTCTCATTTAACATAACAAGTGACTCAAATTCACCATCATCATACACAATAGTGTGCTTATCAGCAGCTGGATCATAATTCACAATAGTTCCACTGTAAAACCTTTGATCAAGAGGCCACCATACACGAACATGTAGTCCAATACATTTGGGTACAGACCCATTTACACCATAGTCAATCTTTTGGTTGCCTGCATATGAATTCTTGAAGCACAACCTGCTGCTATTAGGTTTAGGTCCTGCTCCAAGAAAGCCCCTGCAATCTGGTGCACCACAATAGCATGGCTGGTCCATGCCAAACTGGATAAACTGATAATCATATGTAACAAACTCCCCCTTTCTTATATCACTGTTTGCAAACAACCCAGTTGTGGTTTCACCATCATCTTCCCATTTTTGAAGCACACAATTAGGTTCACAGCTATGATTGATAAACCGTGACTTGTTTCCTTTGAAAGTTGCATCCACCACCATCCCACGACTAATTTCACACAGATAAAAATTTGTCTCCCCTTGCTCTTCCAATTTCAGCAGTCTTTCTTGGCAGATTTTGTGATTAATGACTTCCCCAACATATTCTATCAGGAATTCTCCTGCCTTAATATCTTCGCCTGCTATCACTCCCCACCCACATTTCTCTGTCTGCGAGAGTCTCAGTCTTTTAAGTGGCCGTTGATAAAGCGGTTTATTTGAGCATGATTTTAAACACCTGCAAGACGAAAAGCAGATGTAATTCAGCATGGCGCAAAGACAGTCTTTGTCACAGATTTTACAAGAGCACTGCATGCCATTATCGCCATTTTCTATATCGCGCTTTCTTTTCCTGATCATATACACATTTCGGTTAATATGTGTATATTGCCATGGCTTCTTGCTCTTGTTAAGTACAGGGTCGGGAATTTGAATGGGCAGCTGTAAAGATTTTGGACCATTTTTTTCACCTGTCATGGACATTGTAAAGGGCGAAAATATCGCCGATCCAAAGATATGCCAAAATGAAAGTGTTTCAATCAAATAAATTAGGGCGAAATTCCTTCCTTAGGTTTTCGATATATAATAAAATACTAACAATGAAATTTCACCTGAAGTAGCCGTTGAAAACGAAAAGAACCGAATTTGAATTTAGTCCTCCTCACCCCCACAAGCAAAAGGTAATTGTGAAAGCAGTAAATGAGACAATCATAATCTGTCTTGATGTTATGGATGTTTTAAAAATCTTCGATGCAGTTGTATAATTGAAATGCATGAATGTTAAGCTTGTAGTCTCCTTTCAATGTTTTATAAATTAGTTAAAGATATTAAGATTCTTTAATATGTTGGTTTGATTTATTTTTATTTTTAAGTACAGATACGTGTAATATTGATATACTTATGGCATTTTTTATTTAATATATATTTATTTTAAGAAAACAGTTTAATATAATTATATATTTATAAACATTATATTCTTATTCAAAGTATATTCTTTCCTCTACGTTATTATTGATTTACTTTAACACATTTTGAACATTTCTTATTCATATTTTGTTAACATTTATTCATATTCTCATGTATTTTTCTATTATTATGTCTATCCATGTACTTATTTCCAAATATTTCATTCACCTTGATTTTACCAATTTTTGTTTTCATAGTCAAAAGATAATTTGTTGTCTTGATTATAACTTTTTGAACCATAATTAAAATTGCAATTTATTATACGTGTTAGAAGCAACATGATATAATCAAAACTATGTTATTCTTAAATTTTGCAAGTTAATCTTACAAGGACAAAATTAACTACACACTTGCATATTTACCTTCTAGCATTTAAATATTTAAATTCAAATTTTGGGCGACACCCACCTATTCATTTCTTGCCTAGAGCTGAGTAAAAATATGTTTGCATGGTTTATTACTAAATATTTATATTTAAATTTCTTTAATTGCACTCATTTGATGACCTAGTAATCATTCACATTCAAGGAGAAAAGCATGTTAGAACAATTCCATTGTTGCATTAAAATAAGTTAGATCTACACATTCATCTTAGAATATTTTGCATAGTTGAAGGGTAATTATATGGAAATGAATGGCAAAAAAGAGGGATTAAAAATGTCTACTTTATGGATTGCGAAAATCTAATGTTTCTACACATCTCTAATGTTTACTTTTTTCATCCAAACTTGATAAGAGAAATAAGGGTTTTCCTTATCCTCTATGAACTTGGAAATGGTTTCGTCCTTCTTATTTTGAAGACACTTCCTCAAATTCACAATTGATTGCTTAATGAATTTTCTATATTATTGTTGATTTCTTTTGCTGATTCATATTTATGGATTGAAAACTAATGTTTGAATGATTTTATGCTTGAATGAATTGATGCTTGAATGATTTGATGATTTAATTAATAGATTGCTTAATGATTTTTTTATATTATTGTTGATTTCTTTTGCTGATTCATATTTATGGATTGAAAAACTAATGTTTGAATGATTTTATGCTTGGATGAATTGATGCTTGAATTCAATTTGATGATTGAATTATTTGATGCTTGAATGATTTGATGGTTGATGTATTGATACACTTATTGTTAAATGCTATTAAATTTCGACAATCCATAAGAATATCAATAATTATTTCTAGATTCGATTGTGTTTCAGCTTTTTAATCAACGTTTCGGATCACACTCTGTGATCCATCATGAGGATAGAGAGCTCAAGGATATGAAACACAATCCTCGAGCTCTCTATCCTGATGATGGATCACAGAGTGTGATCCGAAACGTTGATTAAAAAGCTGAAACACAATCGAATCCAGATATAAATATTGATAAACTTATTGTTGTTTTCTTGATTGATCTTTTGATATTGATTGCTTGATTTCTTAATGGATAGATGAGTGATGATTGCTAATTAAATGTCAATGAACTGATTTTCTCTTTATATCCATTTCTTGAGGGAGTCACAACCTTTCATACTTGAAGGAGTTAAAACCTTTCACATTAGAAAGAGTCACAATCTTTCACATAAGGAGTCACATAATATTTATTCTTAATTGTTTTCTTCCTTCCCTCTCAAGAAATGAACTTGCTTTATACCTTATTGGTGAAAGAGTCGCCACCTTTCACCATTACTACCCTTGTAAAGATTACAATCCCTCATCTTTAATCGCTACCTTAAAAACTCTTAATTTAGATTTAATTAAATCATTTAATATAATCACTAGCATCTTTGCACCACCTACATTTAATCCCCCTATATTATAATTTTAAGGGTCTGCAAGCATGGTACTTGATAGCAGCATGACATTTTTCCTCCCACTTTCCACCTGTATAAATTATTAGAATGATTTTGTTCATATTTCAACATTTTATTTTAATCACATCTAAGTTTAAACTATAATAAAAAAATTATGATCAAAACAATACACAACTATCCATTTACCATTAAAATCAACTAAATCTTTTACTCGTTTTAATCTCCAAATTTTATTTCAAAAACATATATTAATATTAGATTGTATTAACTGCTATATTAGATTGTATTAACTGCTATATTTCTAAAACCTAGATTTTTATGGAGAAATGTTACTTCCCTAACACTAAGTAATACAATAATAATATATAAATGTTTTAGAAGCCTCGAGAGTCAATGTTTTTCCTCTAGTTTTAACTATGTTCGTAAACATAAAATTTTGACAAATTCACATACGTACTTAAAAACAGACCGTCTGGGTGGACTATAAAAGGACCTTTCCTTTCCTTGATTTTAGAAAACGTGTATATTTTTTTTATAAAATAAATTATTATTAATCAGAGTAAAAGAAAATACATTAATGGAAATGAAACCTTTCCAGTTAGAGGAAGAAATAACGTTCAATTTCAGCCATTTTTTCCCTTCACAGTAAAATGAAACAATGACACATTGCAATGACGGCACAGTATGACAACAACAATACCATTAATCTTGTAGGTTTTCTTCACAGTTTAGGTCATCCAGAGTTGAGGAACGGGCCATTTGCTTTCTATCAAATTCCCATTTCTCATTTAACATGACAAGTGACTCAATTTCACCATCATCATACACAATAGTGTGCTTATCAGCAGCTGGATCATAATTCACAATAGTTCCACTGTAAAACCTTTGATCAAGAGGCCACCATAAATGAACACGCAGTCCAATACATTTGGGTACAGACCCATTTACTCCATACTCAATCTTTTGGCTGTCTGCATATGAATTATTGAAGCACAGCCTGCTGCTATTAGGTTTAGGTCCTGCTCCAAGAAAGCCCCTGCAATCTGGTGCACCACAATAGCATGGCTGGTCCATGCCAAACTGGATAAGCTGATAATCATATGTAACAAACTCCCCCTTTCTTATATCACTGTTTGCAAACAACCCAGTTGTGGTTTCATCATCATCTTCCCATTTTTGAAGCACACAATTAGGTTTACAGCTATGATTGATAAACCGTGACTTGTTTCCTTTGAAAGTTGCATCCACCACCATCCCACGACTGATTTCACACAGATAAAAGCTTGTCTCCCCTTGCTCTTCCAATTTCAGTAGCCTTTCTCGGCAGATTTTGTGATTAATGACTTCCCCAACATACTCTATCAGGAATTCTCCTGCCTTGATATCTTCTCCTGCTTTCACTCCCCACCCGCATTTCTCTGTCTGCGAGAGTCTCAGTCTTTTAACTGGCCGTTGATAAAGCGGTTTGTTTGTGCATGATTTTGCACACCTGCAAGATGAAGAGCAGATGTAATTCAGCATGGCGCAAAGACAGTCTTTATCACAGATTTTGCAGGCGCACTGCATACCATTATCGCCATTTTCTGCATTGCGCTTTCTTTTCTTGATCAAATATACATTTCGCTTAATATGTGTATATGGGCATGGCTTCTTGATCTTGTTAACAGAGTCGCGAATTTGAACAGGCAACTGTAAATATTTTGGACCATTTTTCTCATCAATCATGGACATTGCAAAGGGCGAAAATATCGCTGGTCCAAAGACATGCCAAAATGAAGGTGTTTCACTGAGGTAAATCAGGGCGAAATTCCTTCCTTAGGGTTTCAATATATAATAAAATCCTATCAATGAAATGGGTCATAACCAGAGTCGTCCCCGGATTCACTTGGAGTATCCGTTGGAAATGAAAAGAACCAAATTTGAATTGAGTCCTATATAAATGAATCTATAGTTTAATATAATTATATATTTATAAATGGTATAGGACACCCACCTATTCCATTCTTGCCTAGAATTGAGTATGTTTACATAATTTATTACTATTTATTTATATTCAATTTTTTTTAAGTGCATTTATTTGATCATCTAGTAATCATTCACATTCTTGAGGAGAAAAACATGTTAGGAACACTTTTATTTTTGCACTGAAATGAACTTAGATCTATACATTCATCTTATAATCTTTTGCATAGCTGAAGGGTAAGTGCAATGGAAATGGAGGGTAAAATTTATGGGGTAAAAATGTCTATTTTTTTTCTTAAAATCAATTAAACTAAAATTCCCATGAGTAATTTGATGTGTATATTCAAATTTTGAAGATATAATAAGAACAATAATTATAATACTTTGAATTTAATGTAAACTACTAAGGATTTTTAAAATGGTTGAGGTCACTAGGATCAAATATTGAGTCCACACAAAAATATTCTTATTTTTTACTCTAATATAATATAGCACCCATTGTGCACTTGCCATTTTTTGTCGCATTAAGTAGTTTCTAAAAATTACTTAATGGAAAGATAAATAGAGTTAGTACTGCAAGTTTTTTATTAATACCTTTTTATATTTTTTTAAAGTGGACACACCATAAAAAAATTATTATTAAGTGCACACATTACATAACTTCTATAAAAGTAATTGGAAAATATAACTTTTTAAATATATGTATAGAATGAAAAATAAAACAATATTAAGTTCACATATTATATAACTTTCATAAAAGTAATTAAAAAATACATTTTTTAATATATATAGAATGAAACATAAAACATTCATTTTAATTTTTAATTTTTTTATATTGATAATAAGGTGATCACCACAAAATCACAGTATCAAGTTCACGAATTCACAGAAAAAGTTCACACAATAGAGGCACCGCCTCAAACCGAGAGTAACAAAAGTACTAAAGTTTGACTACATCATTGACAAGGTACAAAAACTTAGTAAAGGAGATCATGAAAGACATCCACCCATGCGGTCCAACCCATGGTGCCCTCCATCCAAATAATATTCTTCTTTTTCTGAATCTGGTGGAGCAAGAAGATCATGTTATCCGAAGTGCCCTTGCTGTTCCTTTTAAGCTCCAAGTTGAGCTGCTTTATAGTTCTTTCAAATATGTGCAAGTTGTCCATATGACTCCTCCAGGCCTGTCCATCCTTAAGCTCGTAGGCAAAGAATGCGGCGTACCCATTTTTCAGAAGTCTTTTGAATTTTTCCTTTTCCACCCTCATGGTAATTTGCACTTGTAATTTTTTTTAAAAAAAGGTGAGACTTTTGAAAGACTTAGTAAGAATCTTGGGATTGCTTTGAAACCTTTCCTCATTCCTGCATTTCCAGATCTGCCATAGTATGTTAGACGAAATAATATCCCAAAACAAATTAGTATCTTTTTTAACCCCATCAATATGTCTAGTAATGATTTCAAAAACATTAATGTCTTTAGGAAGGGTAATACCAAACATGCACCATATTTCTTTGGCAAAACTACAATCAAAGAAAATATGTCTACCAGATTTAGGAACTCTACAAATATTATAGCATAGGGTCCTAGTGAAATCCTTTCTGATAGGGAGTCTGTCAAGAGTCAAAAGCCATCTAAAACATTTGATCTTAGGATCTATGGGGATTTTACATAACCTCCCAAAGTTTTTCTTCCAGAAGGGGATATTAAGATTAGAGTACCAGAGATTATTGACATGGTCAATGATGGAGTCATTATACCCAATCACAACATAAATGTTTTTGGCTTTGATTTTGGTCATAATGGTTCCATCAGGCCATTTAGCTTTCAGTATTCTATCCGAATCACTATGACAACAGGAGGGAATATCTCTACAGGCTTTACTAATCAGATTATATGTTCTTTTTTGAGATAAAGGGATGTTAGATTTGAGCCTTAACTCATCCCAACTAATAATAGAGTCATGTTCAAAAAGATCCATGAATTGAGTGATACCCAACTTATGCCAATACTTGGTAGAACAACCTTGGGAGAGGGCAGGGGGCTTACCAGAAAAGTGCAAGTTCCATCGAATGGACCTTTCACCAAAGAGCTAATTATCATCATGGAATGACTTGTTAGAGGCATAAATTCTGACTTTGCTCCAGGCCTTCCAAATGGATTTGAAAACAACCGAGCCTTGAACCACAACCGAAAAAATCCCAAAGATCAAGTCACTAAAAGGTAAATTTTTCCAGGACTTAGCATTCTTGGGGAAGCCTCTTTCAATATTGCTCCTAGTAAGAATTTTCCAAGGATCATCCCCAGCTAAGGAGTGGAAGATCCATTTGGCCGCCAGGGAAATCATCATCGTTGTAAGGTCCTTCAAACCAAGCTCCCCAAGGAGTTTGTCCGTATGGCACCATTCCCATTTAACAACATGGAGCTTTTTGTTTCCTTTGCCATCCGACCAAAGATAATTCCTTATAACCTTTTGAATTTCTAAGATTTGGTAACTGCTAAACATCCAGGCAGAGGAATAATAAATGTTGTAAGATGAAAGAATTTTCTAGCAAAATTGCACTCTACCAGCTAGGGATAGAGATCTGTTGTGCCATTTATTCAATTTTTTAGTAATTTTCTCCTTAACCCAAAGCCACATATCCTTGAGAGAAGGATCAATAGAGAAAGGTATACCCAGATATCTGACAATGTTGTGAGGCCCACCCTACTGATAGTCAAATTTATTAAACCACTCTGGCGGCTGCTCATCCCAACCAAGAAATATTGATTTGGTATAAGAGAGACGAGCCCCATAAATAGTACAAAAGATCTTGAGTTTCTCTTGCAGAGCTTCAAAATTATCTTTAGAAGACTCATGAAAATTGGTAGTGTCATCCGCAAATTGACAGTTAATAAGGTTAGAGCCATTAGGAAGGGAAATACACTTAACCGAAGGGGAAAGGGTGCTGTCTTTAAGAATGTAGAACATGGAATCCACAACAATAGCAAAGAGAGAAGGAGCCAAAGGACAACCTTGCCTGATGGATCGGCCAAGGGGGAAGGCTTCCGATAGGGATCCATTGATATCAACTTGGGCATAAGCATCATTAAGGATCACTTTGACTGCATCACAAAAGAAGGTAGGAAATCCAAAGCCTTCCAACATCATGGAGATAAAACTCCACTCCACTCTGTCGTAAGCCTTTTCGAAGTCAAGAAGAAACATAGCCGAGTTCTGTTAAGAGTTCTTAGCCCAATTTAAGGCCTCTCAACTGGTAATTAATTTTTCAAGAATGTATCTGCCTTTAATGAATCTAGTTTGGGTTGAACACACAAATTTGGGTAAAATATTCTCAATCCTAATAGCCAAGATTTTGGCAAAAATCTTGTAGGAAACATTTAACAGAGTGATAGGCCGCCAATTTTTAAGTAGAGCCTTATCCTCGTCCTTTGGAAGTAGTTTAATTATGCCACTATTGATGGGGCTACCCAAGGTACCCGAAGCTAAGGCCTCCGTGTAGATATTATGGAGATCTTTACAAATCCATTTGCTGTTAGCCTTGTAGAACTCAACAGGCATCCCATCTGGCCCCAGAGTCTTGTCATCTTTAAGAGTATTAATAGCTTTTTCAATTTCCTCCATAGTGATCTCCTTACTGAGCAAGGAAGCATCCATGTTGGAAATCTTATTAGGGATCAATGATCTGCAACGGTTCCTGAGGGTGTAGGCTTCCTCCGAATCCTCTGAAGTGAAGAGGTTTTTGTAATAGTTGACAAAGGCTTGTTTTATGCTATTAATATCAGTAATCTCTTGATTATCAACAATAATTCTATCTATAGTCTCATTAGAGTGCTTTTTCTTAATAATATTAAAGAAGAAATTAGACCCCCTATCACCAGTTTAGAGCCAGTGCGCTCGAGATCTAATTTTGGCTCCTCTGATCTTAATCTGCTGATGTTGCCTAAGGGCATCTTTAGCACTAGTCATAATAGGAATAAGCGAGTCATCCGAGAAATTGGCTTGGATATTATTTTCAGCCTCTAAAAGGTTAGCATTAAGCAGTTTCTTAGAGAACCTAAAGTCTTTAGCCCTCTTTTGACCTAAGGTTTTCAATAAGTTTTGCCAAGTAAGGATGTTCATATTCCAACGGTCGGTGTGAGAGATGGAAGGATAGTGGTTTTTGTTAATGAGTCTAATGAGGTTGATAGCCACAAGAATGTCATCATCATTAAGAAGACTAGTATTAAGGATGAATTTAGGATTGGAAGCTTTAATAAGGCCATGGGAACTATTAAATCTAACACAGACAGAGATCAGATGATGATCAGAGAGGGAAGTGGGGGTGACCAGGACAGAGTTACCAAGATTATCAGGAAAAACCGAGAAGAAGTTTTTGTTAGCATAAAAATGGTCCAGTCTCAAATAGATTCTCGAAGGACCATGTTGGGAATTGCACCAAGTATGCCATAATCCAGGATTTGTATTCTTGTTCCCAGGTAGGGGGTTGAAAATAATTTTATCCTGTTTCAATTTATCCCACTGAGTTTTTTCAGTGTCATTCTAGCTAAAGGGAAGGCCACCAATTTTATCCTCCTAGTTTTGAACCATATTAAAGTCCCCTCCCACAAACCAAGGTATATTAGGGAGATAAGCCAACCAAGCCCAGAGCTGGGATCTCTCTTTGTAGTCATTAGAGGCGTAAACCGAACAAATGCCAAACACCATGTTATTGAAGTTTAAAGTAATCCACAAGGCTCTATTACAGGGTGAAATGCCAGAACTAGTAAAAGACATTTCCCATTTGGGGTTAATCAAAATAGCCATGCCACCTCTGCCATGAGGGTGCTTAGTAACCAGTTTAATTGCATCTTTCCACAAAAAATTAAGATTGGATTCAAGAGTGAATCCAGTGGTTTTGATTTCTTGCAGCATCAGGAAGTCAATGTACTTAACGGAATCAAGAAAACACTTGATAATGAATTTTCTATCCGGGGATTCAAGACCCCTAATGTTCCATGAAATGCAATTCATTGGGAAACATTTGGGGGGAAGAACCACTAACTCCAACAGCCTCATTAATAGGTGTCATAGAGACAGAGGAGTTACCTCCTTGTTTTTTAACAAAAGGAGTCTTTTACTTGGACCCCACAAGTCTTCCTCTTCGTTTAGAAGAGGGGAAATAATTCTTGAGTTCAAGATCATCATCATAAAAGGCAGGAGAGGCTAGGTCAAGATCCATGAATGGGTTAGAGGTACACAGAGAATTAAGATTGTGCGAGGTATCTGCAGGAATGATTTCAACAACAAAATCATCATTGATTTCTTTGAAAGTCTTTGTGTGCGGGTTTAGGTGAACAAAGTCAACAATAGGTAGATCCACAATGGTCGGGTTTGAGGTGGGCAAGCCATATTGAGGTGAGAGAGTGCGAGACACATCAGGAATAAGAGTGGAAGGGGCCTACAGAGGCGTTGAAGAAAGGGAAAGCACCTCGGAAGGGGTACCCTATCTTTTGGCCCTCTTTTTTCTTTTCTTCAATACAATTTGAAACCCATCAGAAAGCTCAAAATCAATGGTGCTGATAGCGGGTCAAGAGAAGGAGGCTGCGAAGAAGAGCTAGCAGCATGGAAGGAGGCAAAAATGGGTGAGGCAATGGGAGGTCTGGTCAAAGGCAGAGGTTTGCTCAAAGATGTTTCAAAATTAGGTTTAGTTTTGCTGTCAGACGCAATAGGATGTGTCAGTTTACTCAAATGAGGATTGCGTTTGAGAATAGGGCAATCTTTTCACAGATGTCCCTCTTTTTTGCAAAGAAAACAAGCATTAAAGCCTCCTAACACTTCAATGGGGCAAGAATAAATATTAGTCGCAATGTTAATCTTGATATCGTTAGGGATTTCTCTTCTAGGGTTAAGGGAAATTAATATCCGGGCATCCATATGTAGAACAAGCTTGACAGTGTCATCCATCCTAATGAATTTGCTAATAGGTTCCAGAAGTTGGGGCAAAAAATGCCACAGAAACGATGAAATTTGCTTAACCAAAATCCATTGTGGGGCCGAAAGGGCCAATACCTCCTCATGAATGGCCTCAGGGGTCCATGCAAGGGCACAAAAAGAGGTATTTCCTATGGTCTAGTATTATCGTTTGAGAATAGCAGCCTAAGATTCATGATTATTAAAAAAAATGACAAACAAACCCTTTTGTATTTGCCTATAGAATGAAATATGATAACCAAGTTTAAGATTCCAATAGTTGTGGAACCAATCATCTAAGAACTTCCTGGGAGGACATTTTTCAACTTCAACTGCCACAAAGAAAATAGCAAAATTCTTTAGCCTACTCTTTTCTTTCATAATTTCTATAAGCATTTCAGGATTCTGAGAAACAACGAAAGATGGGAAAACAAACCCAGAATCCTTACTAGGTTCCTTGGCTTCATCTAAGGAAGCAATATTAAACCTAGCACTGGCATCGATGGTGGAGGAGGACTGGGCGACGACTTCATAAAATGATTTAGGCTTCTCAGGCGGGGAGGCATGGTTGTTATGTGCAAAGTCTTCATTAAGATTGTTAGACTCCATCAGAATCTTGATTAATGGCGAAGAGATGTTAGTGGGTACGACCTCTGCCGAGCGACAGAGGGAGGAGGGAGGAGAAGACGTATTCATAACATTATTAAAGGAAAGAACACACTTGGCATTCAATGATGTCGGGAGATGAGTAGCGTAGACCCCAATGTTGCTAGCGGCCAAAGTTCCTTTTATTAATAAGTTGATGATTTTTATTTTTAAAAAAAAATTAAATAAATATATCAAAATTTATGATACATATATTAAAAAATATGAAAACCATATTAAATAAAAATAAAAATCTTAATTCATTCAAATTGTTTGGTATATTAAAAATAGTCTACAAATATAAGTTCTCCAAGTAGTTATAAACAAAGATTAACAAGGGAACATCATAATTGTTAAAAATATAAAAATAGATTGTAATGATAATTAGTCAACATAGACCAAGCCACACTTGTCTATCCGACCATCATCATATATCTAGGTAAGTAAAAATTACTAGGATTAAACCCAAAAGATTCAAATTTAAACATAATGACTTGTCATCACCTTTTTTTATCTAAATTATCAATAAAAGGCCTAATATCCTTCTCAAAAGATCATAATATAAATTCAACACACTCTAGTTAAAGCTAGGTATTAGGATAGATCTTTGGAATAATAGGAAAATGTGAAGCACCCATGCAATAATCATTCAAAAATATGATTTAATAACATTCTACAATTAATAATATCTTAAAAAATATCTATCCCTCAATCTTGATTAATAATATCATAAAAAGATAGTTCCTTACTAATAATAGAATCAATATAGTTATCAATATAAATTAAGTGAAAGTTAAAAGTTGTGTCACACTTTTATAAAAGAAACAACATTAATCTAACTTTTATATTTGAATCACTATAAACTAACATATTGTGGTGAAGGGGGATTCGCTACTCACGAGTTCTCTTCACTTAGAGAGCCTCACGGGGTAAAATACCCTAAAATACCTCAAAAGACAGTGGTGAGAGTTCTAGAATCAGATAGAGTAGGTCACAAAGCTTCTTTGGATAAACCGACAAGCTCTTAGCCAAATGACAACATCGCGGAACTCGGACGACAGCGCGATGCACTGACGTCCCTGAGGCGTGTTGGCGTCTCGTACGGACCAGAAAACAACTGTGTCATAGAAAATAACAAAGTGAATGCTTCTATTCTAATTGCAAAGAACTTATGGAATGCGATAAAGTAATAGAATGTGATAAAGATAAGGAGAAGAAGGGAAAGCAAACACTTACAACCATGTGAATGACGAAGCTTCTAGCATGTGAATGTATTCAATACTTGCACACAAGAGAGAGAAATTATTGGGGCTGTATAGGGGTTTACCTTAGTCAAACCCTTGTTTTGGTGTTTCCACCTCCACAGACAACTAGATAGATAGAGATAAATGTAGGAAATGAAGTAAAGTACACAAAAGCACTACAAAACAATGTTATGCTACTCAACCAAATAATAGAGAAGAGGAGTGAAATCTTACCACCTCCACCCAAAGTGCTCAAGGCTAGTGGGAGAGAAAATGAGAGAAACTCAAGCCTCTGCTTCAATGGTGTTTGTTCCACACTTGCTCTACTGAAGTGATGGAGTGTTGATGTTGCTGCTATGAAGTGTAAAGTGTTTGAAGAGATGGTATAGAAGTTGCTTAGAGCTAGAGATTGGAGAGGTCCAAAGATGAAAATGGATGAAGGAATAGTGAATATGAAGAAGGAAGATGAAAAATGGCCATATTTGGGTTAGTTGGTCAAAGAGGGAGTTACAAATCGACCCCCAATGGGAAGTGTAACGCCTCTATAAGCTCTAGACGTGAGAATCCGTAAGGGACGTAAGCACACCGCGCGGGCGTCCCCGATAGAAACGCCTCTATCGACGCTCAAAATAGGTGCCAAGTGGATGGAGAACAACAAGCTTATGTGAAATTAATCCTCCGAATTTGGTTTTCTAAAGTGGAGAAGGGTGAAAGGGAAATTTGCATTAGGGGTGCAAATTCGCTCCTATACACATATATGTTTTAAATTTTTAAAAATGTTAAAGTAATGAAATATATATTTTTGTGTGTATTTTATATTTATATTTAAAAAAAAATAAAAAATATTTGATTGTAATTTTTTGTAAAATTGATGCTATAATTTAGTTATGATAAAATGTTGAAAGTTAAGTGGGATGTGACATAGTAACTATTATCATTTTTTGTGCGACCTCCGATACCATGGATTTGGGGGGAGACTAGACCTCGCGACCTCTTGCCTGCAACATGATACTTTAGCCAATCAAGCTAGGCCCCCACCCCTTGTGTATTTATAAGTTGAATATCTAGTGGATAGATTATTATTTTCTTCATTTTGATAAATATATTTTTAAAATAAATATTAAAACTTTTGTGTAATAGAAACATAAGAAAAAATATTTATTAAAAATAATAAAAAATGAAAAAAATTATATCACCTTGACATGGGATCCTTTCTCCAGTACATCATATTTTTCTTCATAAAATTTAAATAAATTTTATTATTTTTTAAGAAAATCAACCTTGTATTTTTTTCTTGATCTAAAAAAGGTATTTTTAGATTTTTTTTAAGACAATCAACCTTATATTTTGTTTTTGATCTACAAAAAATAATTTTTAGATTTTCTTTAATTTACATGAGACATGAGTTGTGAAAATATTTTTTTTTTGGTAAATTGACCTCAAAGTGATGTTAGAAAGAGTTTAGTTAAGTCATTTATTCAACCATAATTTACTTTTAGCTAGAATTTTTTTTAAATTCATTTATGTTGATAAATTGATTGAAGGGTGGCACAAATTTGAACTTTCATCTACCCCACAATCATAAATACTTGAGGCTACATAAGAAGAATATAATTTCTTAGATTATTGAGATGGAAATTTAACCACAATAATACCCTTTTGAATATTCCACCCATCATGATCGTATGCAAGAGCATCCATAACTCTTCCCCACTCAATCAAATGAGGACCAATAGATGGATTTCCACCAATAGAACTGTAATATATTCCTTTCCTTTATATACCCATATAACCATACCATTGGTAGCCAAAAAATTATGACTATTACTAAAATGGAAGTGAGCATGTATTTACATCTTGGAAATATATCCTCATTCCTAGTAATCCAAATAAACTAAGAAAATTGTAAAGAAATGAAAAATAAAAAATTATGTAAAAAAATATCAAGAGGAAAAGAACATACAATATTTCTAAATAAAATATCAAGTTATTTAATGCTAAATTTAATAGACATAATCCCAAATAGGTAAAAAAAACTATCACACCAATTTTTAGTAAGGAAAATTAAAAAAAAAGCGTGAAAAACTCAACATTATTGTAAACCAAACAAGTTTTAAAATTTGGTCTAG
>CM021110.1:421429969-421501709 GCA_007115665.2 Sequoiadendron giganteum | reverse complement strand
TGATGTCTTTGATTCATTCAGGATGTTTAAGAAATTTATGGAGAAGCAGTCAAGACTTTCTATCAGGCAGATACACACAAATAATGGGAGCAGTTTGTTAATCAGGCTTTCAGGGATTTTTGGCATTAAGCATGGTTTACAACATCAGTTTACAGTACCATACACACCTCAATAGAATGGTGTTGTTGAGAGAAAGAACACGACTTTATAGGAGATGGCCAATTGTATGCTACAGTCACGATCTATGGATCCTTCATTTTGGGCCGAGGCAGTCAATTGTGCCACTTGTATTCAGAATCAGATGCCTCATAAGGCATTACGACATATGACTCTTGAGGAGGCTTGGACCCATGTCAAGCTCGATGTTTCTACATTTCGAGTATTTGGTAGTGAGGCTTGGACATTTATTCCTGATGCTCAGTAGAAAGCCATGGAGAGGAAAAGCTGACCACTCATATTTGTTGGCTACTGTGAGGATGTCAAAGCATACAAGTTGTTTGATCCTGATTCCAAAGAGATCTTGTTTCAACACAATTTCCAGTTTGATGAGCACTTTCCTTCGATGAATTCTTTATCACCAACTTCTCCCTCACTTTTAATTCCTCCATATTCATCTCTTGAGGATCCTTTATCTCTTGGAGATGATGCATATGTAGACACCATCACCAGATACACAAAATTTTCCCAAGTGGGCCTGTTTACTGTAGAGGCAGCTGGATCTATGGCAGGTGATCCTTCAGATTCCCGTCGCACCCGTGCAAAAACTTAAGGTGCTAGTCTTTTGAGTCATTCCATTTCAAATGATCCGTAGACATTTTCAGAGGTGATAGGGCACCCTGAGTGGGAAAGAGCTATGGATGAGGAATATTCTTCTTTGATGAAGAATAATACTTGGGATCTTTGTCATCTTCCTAAGGGAAGAAAGTTGGTTCGGTGCAAGTGGGTGTACCGTACCAAATTTTTGAAGATGGTTCTATTAATAAGTACAAAGAACGTCTTGTTGCAAAGGGGTTTTCTTAGGTTGAGGGTATTGAATACTCTGAGACCTTTGCTCCTATTGCCAAGATGAATTATATTTTCTTTGTACTATCCCTAGCAGCTTCATAGGGTTGGATAGTTTATCAGATGGATGTGAAGAGTGCCTTTTTGCATGGTAATCTTCATGAGGACATCTATATGGAGAAACCTAAGGGTTTTTTTTAAGATTCTTCTCTGGTTTGCAGACTTAGATGTTTATTATATGGTCTCAAAAAATCCCCTCGGGCTTGGTATGAGAAGATGGACTCTTTTTTGCTTTCTTCACACTTCACACATTGCCATTCTGATCCCACAGTTTACATTCAACATCAAGAGGGTGATATTTTGATCCATGTGCTACATGTTGATGATCTCATTCTTACAGGTATCTCACCTTCTATGATTTAGAGTGTTCATCGAGCCTTGATGGAGCAATTTGAGATGACAGATCTTGGTCTTCTGCACTATTTTATTGGTCTACAGGTTATTCAATCTTTGGATGGGATTCCCATATATCAGCAAAAGTATGCTCTTGATATGCTCATGAGATTTGGCATGCTTGATTGCAAGCCTACCCCTACACCATTTCAGTCAGGTGTTTTTTGTCTTCCACTTTCTCTACTCCTTTAGCAGACACTACATTATATAGGTAGTTGGTTGGCAGTTTGTTGTACCTGACACACTCACATCCTGATCTTTCCTTTAGGGTTGGTCTTGTCTCTAGGTTCTCACATGATCCACTTGAGATCCATTGGAAAGCTTCCAAACATATCTTGAGGTACATTCAGGGAACCACATAGTATGGAATTCACTACACATAAGGGGATCCTCACATTTTTGGCTTCACTGACTCAGATTGGGCTAACAATGTCGTTGATTAAAAGTCTACTTCTGGCTTTTTTTTTTGCCTTGGTTTTGGTCCTATTACATGGTCTTGCAAGAAGCAATCTGCTATTGCATTATCATCTACAGAGGTTGAGTACCGAGTAGTAGTGTTAGCTAGTCAGGAGATTTTATGGCTTCAACAGTTGATGATAGAGTTTAGATTTCCTCTTGATACTCCCATAGTTCTTTAGTGTGACAATCAGAGTGCTATACACATTTCCCAAAATCCAGTGGAGCATCAGTGGATGAAGCACATTGAGATCCACATGCACTTCATTTGGAAGTTTATTCAGGATGGTTCACTCATCTTGGAGTACATTCCTACAAAGGAGCAAGTTGTTGACATCTTCATGAAACCTTTGGCATTGCCGCACTATCTTCAGTTGCAATCTATGCTCGGGGTGAAGGAAGTTTTCCTTGGGGGGTCTTTGTGAGGCCTTCCTTCCTTCATGTTTTTTTTAGAATGCTTTCATCTCTTTTTGGAGTAGAGTTTTTCCCATGAGGTTTTCTCTATTTTCTCCGCTTTACAGAGATTTGGTTGTATTTGGGTACCTCATCAGGCCTTGTTGTCGGGACCCATATTTTCTTTCATGCAACTGTCCTTTTTTTTTAGCTTCTCCCTAAGTTCATCTTAAGGAGGGGTGTTAGAGTAATAGGTTAATTAATTAATTAATTTAATCACATGTTGATTAATTAATTAAGTCACCTTTACTTTATTTTTCACTTAAGCTAAACTTAGGCCCACTAATAATTAATTAATTATTAATTATTAATTACTCACCTTTAGGGTTTTGATATCCTTTCATAAGGATTGATCTTATTGTAATTATTCAATTCTTGTTTATGCATATTTTTGCTTCATGACTTGCAGAACACCATTGTTGTGTTTTCATTATCTCTTCTACGTGACAGGTTATTTTCTTGCAGGTGTTCACTGGGTTCTGTGAGGTTGTATTTCTCAACTTCAACAAATCCTATAAAACTGGTTTACAATTATTTTGAAGAAGGAAATTGTAAAAAATTCCCCCATGAAGAAAATTTTGGGTTTTGGGGGGTCACACAAAGGGGGTGTTCGCTCTAACCCAAAAGGGGTTTGCTCAAACTCCCCTTCGAGTGAACCCTCTTTAATGATGGGACCCACTTTTTGCATGTTTTCTAGAATGGAAACAAAGGGAAATTTTAAAAAAATGGTGAACCCCCATTCGCTCGAAAGGTCAAGGGGGGTTTTCTCGAAGGGGGGTTCGCCCTTTTATCCCTTCTCCTTTTCTTGCACCAAATTCTTGCAAAAACTTACCTTTCAAAGCTCGAATTGAGGATGAAAATGGAGGAGAATTCATAGACCCAACTAGATGATGGTAATCCTTAGAACGAGCTATCCATCGAATATAATTTTAATATATTTTGGTTTTATTATGTATTTTTTAGTTTAATTAAACATAGGTTTTTCATCGAAAATCAAGCTCTTTGTTCTGCACATGTGGAAAAATAGTAGATTATCAAAAAAAATTCCAAAAAATATGTTTGGGCTAGGTATTTATGTCCTTGATCCAGTAAAAAAAAAAGAACTTCGATACATACAAAAAAAATAATGTTGTTTATAGTCCTCCTATGTTTGAATTATAATTGGTTTGAGTTCAAAACTTGATTAAGAAATATATATTCAATAAAACACTATGAAACCAAATGAACTTGTTATATATCATAGTTACAAAGCTAAATTAAAAAAAAAAAGAGTTTTATCCTTCATAGAAAAAAAGTTATGTTATTTACGGTAAGCATCACTCCTTAAAAATGGTGTTTACTGATAAAAACTAGTTTCCGAAGAAGGAAAAATAAATGCAATTTGATTCAATTTTTTTAAAAAGTTTTTTCTTAGAATCTATAGAAAAATATCACAAATCACTAGTTCGCATCATGTTCAAATTCCTCTTGGTTTGGTAGCTATAGGTGCCCAAATGTGAAGATTTAGTTAAAAAAATCAGTTCAATGTCCAATTTGGCCAAAAATTGTAAACCAGTATTGTGGGATCACCCACCAAGCATGACCTCACCAACAATAATTTTATTGAATATCAAGATATCTAAAAAACACATTTTAGGCTCAATAAGGTTAGACCAAATCATTAGAAGACTCACACACACCCTAAATATTTTTTATTCTTGAGAATCATTCATTAAAAAAGGAAACAATGAGTACAAATATTTAGGAGTGACATCTATTTTTTTTCCCATACAAGCAACTAATATTATCTCTTAATTTATCATTCTATTAAATTACCTTAAAATAATCATCAAACCCATCCATTTTAACAAGTGGGTGATCCCACAATGCTGGTTTACAATTTCTGGGAGATTATGATTTTTGCTGAAATCACATATTTTTAGAAAATATAATGATTTAAGCCTTAAAAAGTTCCATTTTAAGGATTCCAATTGAAGAGGGTTTGATCAAGCTACGTTAGATCAAACCCCCTTGGATAGAACTCCACTAGTATTAAACCATACCTATAACAAAGTATCCTTTACACCTATCAAAATGCTGATAAAAAACCACTTTTGATTTACCTTTTAGGGGATCAAATGGATTCATTTAAGATTTATTTTTTGTAAGTACGTAGTCCTTATTATAAGCTTTCCCAAAAAGTATAATTTTAAATAAATTTAATTTAATTATTATATTTATTATTTATTTCTTGTGAATGTAAGTTTTTCACCGAAAATCAAGCTCTCTATTTTGCACATGTGGAAAAATAGAAGATTATATTTTATTTTTGAAAAATATGAGTGCACTAGATATTGAAGTCCTTGATTCAACAAAAAACAAAAAAATGAATTTCGATACATACAAAAATAGTTATGTGTTATATGGTCTGCCTATGTCTCAATTGTAATTGGTTTGACTTCAAAACTTTTGATTAAGGAAAAAATATTCAATAAAACACTATGAAACCAATTGGAAGCACTAGATATTGTAGTTACAAATCTAAATTAAAAAAAAAAAAATTTTTATCCTTCATGGAAAAAAAGTTGTGTTATATGATGAGTGTCACTCCTTAAAAATGGTGTTTACTGAAAAAAAACTAGTTTTCAAAGGAGATGGAATAAGAAGTGCAATCTGATGCCAAATTTTTTGAATAAAATATATTTAGAATCTACAAACAAAATTCCACAAATCACTAGTTTGCATCATATTCAAATTCCTCATAGTTAGTCGCTTTAGGTGTCTGAAAGTGAAGATTTAGCTAGAAAAAAACAATTCAATGTCCAGTTTGGCCAAAAATTGTAAACCAATATTGTGAGATCACCCAAGTGTAAGACCTCTTTTGTGTTGTGAAAAAAATATATCACCTAATTAATTATTATTAGGTTCTTTTTACACTAGTATACTTAAGCTTACTTAGGTCATGCGCTTTTTTATGTCTCATATCTTAGGATTAAGACAAGTCGTGATCTAATTTAATATTGTCCAGGCTTTCATCCTTGTCTTTATAACAATGGTTTCTTTTTTTTGATTCGTAAATTTATTTGTATTGATTATAGAAAGAGTATTACATTTCAAATCAATTTTCTATCCAAAATTAACACACCACCCCAAAACCACCCACAAAGACATAACTTGACACCAACAACAAGCCAAATGATTCAAAAAAATGCACCTGCAACAAGCCCCTAAACAAACTACCACCCCGTCCTCCCTAGCAGCCCATACAAACAACAAAAGACCAAGAATTTTGAAACAAAACCAGAGATTAAACACACTAGTCAGTCCACTATTAACAAACTATCAACATACAAGAAATCTCGAAACAGACGATGCTAATCCACCCTGCTATATGACTCCAAATAGAGATAATGCTTCAAGAACAACAATCCACACCTTGCCCATTCGTGGTGCCTCCGCAAATCCTCACCTTTGATATCCAAAATGAAACGATACAATTTATCCCATTCTCCAGGAATAAGAGCTCACTGAAGGTCGCGAGGTTGTGGAACCCCAATACTCAACACAACGACGATAATGACGTCCATAGATAAATCCAAAAGGTTATCCCATACCAAATTCCTCGCCATAAGCATCACCATGGACCATGACACCTCCAAGTCCAAGAGCGCTACAAGAAATCTCGCCACAATCTCAACATTCATTCTCCATTGTTCGACCGAATTCATGAACTCTTCACCCAACAAAACTTCCATCGCTCCCAACACCAATTCGTCCTAGACTTTGAACACAAATCTCAAACGTCCATGTCAGATCCTTCCATAGAAGGCCCACAATTTCCTTCCAGATGATAGTATTATTGAAGACTCCATCATTTTTGTTGAAGAGAATGTGAGACACGAAAGCCTTAATTGCCATATAACTCCTCTTTTGGCACTGACAACCCATCATCTAGGAATTCCCACTCCACCCCATCCTTCATAAGGATGTCACATTTATGAAGTCAAATGAACGACCAATGCACACTCTTTGTCACCTTTGTACATTTGAATCTGGCCGCCACCCAACTCTCCAGCATATCCATACCAACCAAGCCTATGTCATCGTCCATCCTCCCGATGATGCCAAATCCAACCCCACCCACTTAGCAGCCGAAAAAAGGGTTTCTTAGTATATATTATAATAATATCATTATTTATTTGCATCTAATAAAATATGGATTTCATAACTTAATTCAATTCCTTCTTTCTTACGTGATAGGTTATTTTGATTGTAGGTGATCCTTTGAGTGTTGTGTGGGTTCAATCATCAACTCCAACATTTTCCAACATGATATTGAAGCTCTAGATCTATAATTCCCTTTCCTCTTTTTGAGAGTTTTGGCTTTGATATTTTAAATGGTGCATCTTGGTGCAAAATGGATGTCATCATGTTGTGTCTAAAAGGTGTCAAAACCTTGAAATCATCTATCCAAATATTGAAACTAGAGTCTTAAAAAAGTAGGATATTTTTTGTGGGTCTTGTTATTTGTCAAAATATTTCATATAATAATATGGATCCGCATGACCAATATAGTCATATGAGGTTGTAAAACACTATAAAACTCATGTTCCTACTCTCAAATCTATAATTTTAGCATGCATATGTTTTATAATAGTGTGTAAAGAAAAAAACTAATGGGTTTAATCATTTTCATGGTTGGTATACAATGGGAAAATAAAAACTTTGGTGGGTTTTAATTTTTTTGACATTGTTTTATTAATTGGTGGGGATTGTTAGTATCTATTTTTTGAAAAGGTTCATGATTCATAGGATTTACTATTGAAATTGAGACTACGGTTATATAATGACTATCCCCTAGTCATTCTCAAACTAGGGTTCCAAAATCCCCATGTCACTTCCACTAGAAACTTTTCCTGTGGACTACCAAAGCTTTGCTTGGAATTGTACCACCCTATCCAACCATTTCTTTTCCCAATCTAGTGTTGCAACTAACCCACTACTAGCTAGCCACTTAAGGACCACTAACCCAAAATTAATTTACCATAAGGAAGATTTTTTGGAATTTAAGTTAGGTATACAATAATGAATTTTTCAAAATGAATAGTCGTAAAAAAGATGGTTCTAAGAAATTTCTACTAATGCTATAATTATTTGTATATTTTGTTGTTTGTAAAATTTATTCCTAGTTGAAGTTTAATCATATATCTTGGCTTCGAAGATCATAATTTATTTTCTAGTTTATCCAATTTTTATGTTTCTTGTGGTGTTGGAAAGGCATTGATGAGCTCATTTGAGCCATCCATGTGATTTTATAGATTCAACATGAGGTATTTTTATTTGGTTTATAATTTTTTTACATTATGGTTGATAACTTGGAAATCTTAGCACCAAGAGAAGTTATAGTTTTTGAGTGAGCTTCATTTAAGCTCTTATGTTCTATATTTAATTATTTTGGTTATAATAATATCTTCAAATATGGAAAACAAAATATGATTGTTGTGGGAAGAAAAGACATACAATAGAGAATGCATACCGGAAAATCTTGATGATTTGAAACTTCTTAAGGCACTTCAACAAGTGGAACACATTTTCTTACAAATGGTATTACTTTGGTAGGTTATTATAACTCAAAAGGATATCATGGTTCAAGAGATTAAGAGCTTGAAAGAATATCTCAAGCAAAGAAAAACAAAAGCTAAGGCAACAAAAGAGGGGGTAGTAAATAAATGTTTTTATTTTGTTGATAATATTTTGGGTCATAAGTTGTCCAACATTTTGGGCCTGGTAGATAAGGTATGGAACTACTATATAATTATAAGGGATGCTTATACTAGATATACTCAAGCAATATTTAGGCTAAAATTCTTTCAGATTAGTTGGGCCCCAAAAATTACACTCGTACAAATTATTGCTAAAAGTCCCAATTTCCATAGTTGTTTAGTATCTGATGATCTTAGTAAATTAGATCTCGTGGATAACATTATTTTTCATTATAATAGGTATAGGGGTCTTATGATAAGGGAATTGAGTACCTTTGAATGTTTTCAGGAGTTTCATATGCCTCCAATTTTGAACGAGGAAGGAGAAATAAGGTCCTGTAGGGAGTGGAGGTTAGGTTTTTTTGGTCTCCTCAAACCTATGTATAATAAAATAAATAATAATGGAGAAGTTGATGTAAAGTAGTTGAATTTATATATGTATTTACTCTCTAAGCTAGAGTATAGCATGATGGGATCCTCTAATATGGTCCATGTTTTGATGGGTGATGATTATAAAGCACACATGACTAGGGTTCATCAATTTATTCCACCTAGGATTGACATATCAACAAAACACGATGAAGACAAAAATAAAGAAGGTGGAGAGATTTGAGTTGCATTTCAATCTATCTTTACCAACCATACATAACTGCTACATGGGCATGCCAAGAATGTAATGCCATATATGTCATATCACCTATAAGGAACAATTTTGAAGAAAATAAAATTCATATGCCAGTGTAAATGCTCTAAAATATCTTCAAATAATTTTTGACAGTTCCTCATTTTGTATAAATGTATTTTATCCTTTTTAAATAGTGTCACCACTTGGATTTTGTATTTTTGTGAATTAAGTGGTGAATGAGGCTTTGTTCTTGTTGCTTCCCTTGTGTCTATAAAATGGAATTTTGAGCCTCATTCTAGGGATTTTGAGTCCTTAGTCCTTGTAGTCTTTGTATAGAATTAGATTTTATACAGTTAAGTATTTTAAAGTTTAGAAAATAAATTTTGTAACTTATTTTTGTAATAATAATAAACAACTCAATTTTGTTCATATGAATACATGCCATACTATTAATGTCTCCATATTGTAATGTATCATCTTTTGAATCTTAATAAAATAAAAGATTTCTTGAGATTATCATTACAAATTTGTTGTGATGAATGTTTAAATGATTATCTTTTGTTCAAGTAATAAATTAAAATTCTCTCAATTGGATACTTGAAGATATCATGGTTACGATAGGGATTGATAAGAAGATTAGGGTGAAATCACAAAGTTGTGTCTCACTTTTGGAAAGATGAAATTTTTGGAGTGGTTGGGCTAAATTTACTTACACACCTTCGAGCGAAGTAAAACCTTTGATTGAAGGTACCTTCAAGCGAAGGTATGCAACTAAACACCCTCGATTGAAGGTGGAACTTTGATAGAAGGTAGTTTCCATAAAATATTTTTTTTGCTATAAAATGGATTTTTTTTGCATGGGAAGCTTCTATTGAAGGTGCCAAAAATGATTTTTTTTGTATCTACATCAAAATATCCTTAGAAATTTCAATTTCAAACCCTAGGTTGGACCTGCAAATGAGCTTGAATTCACAAGATATTTTGCAAGATCGTAGCCCTCAAAACGAGATTTCTAACAAGTATAATTTTGATATGTTTTCATTTTATCATATATTTAATTTTTAATTCTTATTGAACATAGGTTTTTCTTCAAACATTGAGCTCTTCATTTTGCAAATAGTAAAACATTGTAATTTAAAAAAAGAAAAAATCCGTTCCCTCCATATTGATGTTCTTGTTTCACCAAAAAAAAAAAAGGATTTCGACATATACATAACAAGTTATGTTATACAATACACATGTTTGTCCAAATTATAGTTACAGTGACTTCAAAAATTAATTAAAAAAAATATGTAACCAAAAATTATGAAAAAATATTCATTCCCTTCGTATTGGAGAATCTGTATTTCAAAAAATAGAATTTTATCCTTTATAGAAAAAAGTTATGTTTCACAACACACATTACTTTTGAAAATGTTGCTTTTTAAAAAAATAGTTATTAAAGGAGATGTTGAAAGATTCATAATTTATTTCGGAAAAATTCTAAAACATATATTTAGAATTGTATAGGTATGAATTTTCACTCCTAACACAAATTCCCCTTTACCCCCTTACACTTTAGAAAACCTAAAGCAGAGGCTTAATTCCCCTTATGCCCACTCCTCACATTCCACTTGGCGTTTGTTTTGTGAGTTGGTGGGGGCATTTCTCTAAGGGACAACTACACGGCGTGTAGACGTCCGTGTGGCTCGCTTATGTCCTTGGCAGAGTCCTACGGCTGGAGACTGTAGAGACATTATACTTCCTATTGGGAGTCAAAGTGTAACTCCCCTCTTCGGCTGGCTGACCCGAATATGGCCGTTTTTCATCCTTTCCTTCATATTCTTCATCCATTCATCCATAGTTCTCTTCACCATAAGTTTGGAAAGACCATTTGAGAATTCTCTCCACTTCATTCA
This sequence comes from Sequoiadendron giganteum, assembly GCA_007115665.2. Classification (NCBI taxonomy): domain Eukaryota; kingdom Viridiplantae; phylum Streptophyta; class Pinopsida; order Cupressales; family Cupressaceae; genus Sequoiadendron; species Sequoiadendron giganteum. The sequence continues at coordinate 421,491,081 of CM021110.1, read as the reverse complement.
TCCATCTTCAAGATTTGTAGTAGCACTTTACACTCCATAACAACAATCCACTACTCCATCACTCCGATAGTGCGAGTGCAAGACAAACACCATTGCAACAAAGGCTTGAGTTCCTCTCATTTTCTCCTCCACAAGCCTTGAGCGCTTTGGATGAAGGTGGTAAGCACCTCTTATCTTCTCTATCATCTTTGGTTGAGTAAGCACGTACTATTAGTAGTGTCTTATCTACATAGCTTGTATTCCCTTCTTTATCTTTATTTCTATCATTGCAAACTTGGCTGTCCGTGGAGGTGGAAACACCAAAATGGGGGTCTGACTGAGGTAGGCCCCTAAACAGCCCCAAAATTTCCCCCTTTTTCTGTGTGCAGGTGGAGAGATCTTGAAGCAAGCTGGCGAGAGGATTGTTGTATGAAATCATCTTCATCACCCTTGCGGTAATATTCATATTTATGTTTCATTCTTCTTAATCTCATTCTACTGTTCAAGAAACCTCTAAAATAGGCTAGCAATCCTTTGTTGAGGATTTAAACTCATCTCTCTGGTTTTCTGGCCGCGCAAATGCTAGTGTGCCTATGAGGTGCCAGCGTGCTGCTGTTGTCCCAAAACTGTGCTTTTGTCCTCTGACAAAGAGCTACCTGAGACAAAGAGTTGACCTTAAAAAGAAACTCATCTAGTCCCCCTTCAACTCTCAGGATTGCAGAGTGATCGAAGGACACATAGTCCTCATCATTCTCATCCCCCTATCCTAATCTTCCTTGCAACTGAGGTAAGTTAGGCAAGCATTTTCGCTCTTGGCCTTTTGTGACCTAGGGCCTTACAGTGGTTGGTCCCTCTCACATTTTTGGTGAACCTGATGTGAACCAACGTCTACCCATTTGTCCATGTTTTGAGTTTTTTCTCTTATAAATGTTGGTCATAGTACCCTTGTGTGTTGTGAAAGTTTATGAGATTCAAAACCTAGTCTATGACCTCTGAGAATATTGTTAGAAGAAGTCTATGACACCTTCTGATGGAAAAGACAAAGGTCTCCTCTAGTTTCACTAGTACCGGCCTTTTCTCTAGTTCTACGGTTGGTCTATCCACCCAGGAGCACGTATCACAAGGTAAATCTAGGTTTCTTGACTAAACTGATCACATCCCTACCCCTCCTACATCACTAACCTCCTCATCTGTATACGAGCACGAGGCCATCCATATCCCCTCTGAGTACGTCATTAGCCTCAGTAAAGGGTTGGGTGCATTAGAAAATCACCTGGAAGGAAACCTTAAACTGGCTAGAGATACTAAAGGGATCAGTGAAATAAAATTCATGGTAGGTAAAGACTAGACAGGCGTGGAGCTCTTGGGTAGTCTCACCGATCTAGCTGAGGTATGTGCCCCTTCGATCCATAGCCACATGGTATGAGGTGGCCTCTTCAGAGAACATGAGAGACAACTGGAAATGTTGATGCCTCCTACATCCATATACATGGTTGACACCATCCCTTCGGTCATTGTGTCTGACACTTCTGAAAACTCCGAAACTGTCAAAGTAAACAAAAACCCTTTGGGTTTCTACTCCACTCCTTCTATCATCTCCGGTGGTGGAGGGTTTGGTGGGATGATTGGTGGATGCTTTGGTGGTGGAAACTTTAGAAGTGGAGGTGGCCTTAGCAGAGGTGGTTCCAACGGAGGTCATGGTGGTGGCCTTGGAAGTGGCGGTGGCTTCGATGGAGGTCACATTGGTGGTGGTGGCATCGATGGTGGCTCTAGCGGTAGTCATGGCAGCGGTCTAGGCAACATCTCTGGTGGTGGTTCTAGTGGTCCTATGTCCTCTAATGACCCTAATCTGAATACCCTTCTTCAAAACACGAGGAAGATGTAGAATTAGCTGGCGAACCTTTCACAGGCCTTGACCCAACCTATTTTTCAACCATTCACCTATTGTCAGTGGTGATCCTAAACACTCCCTTCCCACAAGGGATGAAGATTCCAAAATTCAAAAAATACAGTGGTAAAGAGGACCCGTAGACACACGTGTCTGCCTTTAATGCCTTATGCAAACATTTATTCCATCATGATGCGTTTACGACAAAACTATTTCCTTGATCCCTGAAAGATACAACACTGGATTTGTATTGTTCTTTGATCGATAATTCCATCTTCATTTTTGATCAGCTTGTTAACTAGTTCCTACGATAGTTCCAAGCCAATATCAGACCAAAGATGACCTTCTCAGACCTTGTTCGGTGCAAACAAGAAGACAACGAGAAGATTACAAAATTTATAGCGCAGTACCAAGCACTCTTCTCACAAATCTGTATCCGTTACCTGACTCTAATGTACAAAAGGTCTTCATAAGGAACTTACAAAGGCCTTGGTAAGAGAAGTTTTCCCTCATGAAGTATCCTTATTTCACACACTTGTGTGCGGCTTTATGAGAGTACCAATAGATGGTATTTCAGTTTGGGGGTCCTCCTTCACGCTCCCATTTTGAAGGGAGATCTATCGTATCAATCTCTGGAAGAGGTAAAGCTACTACGAATGTAGTAATCATTGTGGATAACAATGGCCTCATTTACGACAAAAAGCTCACGAAGCTATCAAAATCTTATTCTTCCATCTTACAGAAGTTGGTGAAGGATAAGATCCTTACCCTGCCACCCCCTAAACCAGTTAGAGAATTGTACCCTAATTGGTATGAAGCAAATACATATTGTCACTACCATTGAGTTAACATACATGATATAAAATGTTGCATGCACCTGCATCATGATATATAGGATTAAATTGAGGATGGTACTATCCGTCTTGATGGGAGTAAGCAAAAGATGAAAAAATTAGTGGAAAAAGCTAACAGTGACTTATAGATATACACAAACCCATTTCTGACACATTCTGCTAACATGATTATTGATCCTTCTAATTTCGTTTCTTGCCCCGAGGCATATGTTAACATGGTTAATGTTACTCCCTCTCCTTGTCTTGCGACTAGTTCGCCGAATGTAACATTTACTTCACAAGATGTGCCAACAAATGGCAAGCCTTCCCTTCTATATATTCCCACTCGCCTCAATGGTAACATTGTGATAGGGGTCTTAGTCGACCCTATGAGTAGAGTGAATATAATCACAGAGGAGACATTACTCTTAAATTCCCAACAAAGGGAGGAATACAAAAAGAAAATCCATCATTCGTACGCATGATGAAATTTCTCTTAAAACTTATGGATCGATAACATTGTCTGTCCTGGTTGGACCCAAGAACGTAGACGCGATCTTCGACGTTATTCCCGAGTCAGACCTTTTTAGAGTGAAGCTAGGCATACCTTGGTTGGCTTCCATGAAAGGGATCGCCTCCATGATCCATAAATTCCTTAAGTTTCCCCATGAGGGTGTCATGCACATGGTGCATGATATTGGATATCAACCTATGGTATCTCATGGGGGATACTTGTTGGATCACTTTTGGCCCACTCTCGTCGGTCTACTCCCATAAAGAATGAACCTACTTTACAAGAACTATGTGAAGTATAAGACTGGAGGCAAGGGAAAACTAAAGTTGAACCTTCCTATAGCTGAGCAGCAAGCTGCCTCCTCCCGAAAGGGAAAGGAGAAGCTCCTCCCTCTTAGGCTGACTCGTCTACTCCCCTCTCTTGGGAAGAGTATTAGATGAACAAGCCCGCGTTCTACCCACTGAGTCTGATGATGCCTCCTTGGTGAAAGCCCAAGATCAGGATATCAAATCTCCCTAATGGGTCCCCAGGACCCTGGTACTATCTGTATGGAAAAAAGAAAGGCTCGCGAAGAGAATTTTCCCCTCGACCTCTTCCTATTCCCCCGAATAGAAAGGAGTCCACCTCTAAGGTGGTAGATTCGATTCCTCCTGCTTTTTATGAAATTAATCCTTCTGCTCCCATTCAGGAGTTTGTCCTTCCACTGGAAACAGTTGTGGAAGACACTCCCATGGATAAGTAGAATCCTTCCATCCCTTTGGAAGCTCAGACTCCTAGTTCGAAGAGCCATAGAAACTGCCTTGCGCGCGAGCGCAAGCGTTAGTGAAAGGCTCTCCTAGCTGAGCAAGCCTCCTCATAGAAGGAGGAGGAGAAGACAAAACCTCTTGCTGTGTCCTCTTTCCCCTCTTCTGCCTCTGATCTAACTAGCTCTTAATATCTTTTGACTCTCACTATGAGTGCACATGCACCTGGAAAGGTGCAGGTGTTTATCGCTCCTTCGGTGGAGCTGCCCCTGTTGACCTCCGTTTTGAGTGTCTCACCTTTCCCAAAGCCCATGGATATGGTTAATTCTTCGGTCCTATTCGCTGCGGTTCTTTCCTCTTCTCCTTCGATCCTCCTTGCTTCATTTGTGGGGAGTTCACCTCCTTCGATGAAGAAGAAGGTAGAGCGTGGTCCCTCCAGCAAGGGAGGATGTAAAAAGAACTCGCCTTCTCCAAAGGGTGGCCCCGCGTTGACTTGTTCTATCCTAGTGACAAAACCAACTCCTAGTTCCCCTGAGTTCATCACCGCTCCTGAGTCTCTCGGTGAGCCTAGAGGTGAACCTCGGGTGTGAACTCTTCTATCCATCGAGGTGAAACATGGCACTCCCGTTAAGTGTATGTTTAACTCGGTGGATGAAGTTTTGACCTTGTCAATGATCTTCATGAAGTCGTCTACCTTAGACCCACAAGAGTTGAGCGATGGAGACCTCACTAGTCCCTCTGCCTTAGCCCTTATTGCATAAGGATCGAAAGCTCCTCCCCTTAACATTACACCATTGCAAGCTCGTCATCCTTCCCCCTATGATGATCTAGAGTGGGAAGCTGAAGACCTCTTGGTCAACTAGTGTTAGGGGGAGATCCTCTTCTTAATATTTAGATTGGATGTGTGTGTGTGTTGTGACGTGTTCCTCGGTAATCATGTTATACGTGCTTGGATGACCCTTGTCACCCTTGTTGGTTCTTGGATACAAGCGTGGTGTTTGTGTTGTAAACCTTCCTCTATATGTATCTCTATTCTTCCATGTTTGTGATTGACTTTCGATAAATTGGGGATGATGCAAAGCATCAAGAGCATTTAGGCCTCCTTCTTTGTTGACCCAATTTTTTATTTTTACTTTGTCTTTCGTGTATTCTTCTTGGTCTGGTTGGGGATTGATGATATTTCACCTTGCATGATAGTTACCTATTACATATATAAATAAAGGCAGATCTGACCCCATGAAACCAGATCCCTCTATGCCCTTTGTTTGTGTTCTCTTTTCTTTTCCTTTCTCCTTATCTTTCTCTCTTCTTTAAGTTGTCCCTTTTATGTATGACAACGTTACTTCTACATTGCACGATCTTTAGAAAATGCATTCATTGACAAATGAATCTTTTCTCGAAGATCCTTCACACACTTCTTTATTAGAATTATATTCTTGACTTGAAACCCCAACGAAACATGTTTCCTTCATCATGGTTCGTAAAGAAAGGACTTGGAAACCCTCCTTCGAAGCGGGAACGGTCTTAGTTTTCCCCTCGCGTGGGTGCATCTCCTTCCTTTCAAATTCCTTGATGAAGTGAACATATTTCGAAAGGATTCCTTGATGATGAATTGATTCGAGAAAGAAGATGGTAACTTTTGGACAGTGTGTCCCTTGAGTGGACCCCTCCTTTTCACATCGGGTTCCCAAGGGACCCCTTCAAAATATTTCAGCAAGTTCTATGGCATCTAGCTCAGGAGCAACCCAACTAGACCGGTTTCACATCTTCACATCTAGCTCGAGGGAAGCCTTGCTAGACCGGTTTCACTTCCTCGCATCTAGTCTGAGGGCAACCCGACTAGGCCTACTTCACATCCTTACGTCTAGCTTGGGAATAGCCTGACTAGACTTCACTTTTCAAACAACGCGTCACTTGAGCGAACCCTCCTTCCTTTTGAAGGGTTCTCGAGGGAGCCCTTTGAAATTTTTCCAACTTAGTGATGGTCTACATGAATGTCCATTCACTGGCCTGTGTGACCACTTCCTAACATGTTCTATCTATGGGTAAACATGTCGCCCTTTCTAACTCTACATAGTCTCATTTTTCTTGGTCTCCCTCATGTGAGAGTTCTTGGGGGATACCTTCCTTGCAGGTCTACGTGTCTGTAAGGTTCTCTTCTTGGTTTCCTTCATGTGAGAGTTCTTGAAGGATACCCCCCTTGCAGGACTGTGAGCTTGTGAGGCGCTTTTGTTCTTCAGCTTTATAGTTTCACAAAACTATGAAGTGCTCTATTTCACTTATGAGTTTGCCAGACTATGCTCTACTTCCTCATCGGTTCAAGTATACATCTCTCACCTTGTCACTCTTACTACTCGTGCTCACTAAAGTGGGGGAAAAATGTATAGGCATGAATTTGCACCCCTAACACAAATTACCCTTTACCCCCTTACACTTTAGAAAACCTAAAGCGGAGGCTTAATTCCACTTAAGCCTGTTGCTCACATTCTACTTGGCGCTTGTTTTGTGTGTCGGTGGGGGTGTTTCTATCGGAGATGCCCACGCAACGCACAAATGTCTATGTGACATGCTTACATCCCTGGAAGATTCCTACGGCTGGAGATTGCAGAGACGTTACACTTCCTATTGGGAGTTGAAGTGTAATGCCCCTCTTCGGTTGGCCAACCCGAATATGGCTATTTTTCATCCTTTCCTTCATATTCTCCATCCATTCATCCAAAGTTCTCTTCAATAGAAGTTTGGCAAGACCATTTGAGAATTCTCTCCACTGCATTCATCCATTTTCAAGCTTTGTAGCAACACTTTACACTCCATAACAACAATCCACTACTCGATCACTCTGATAGTGCGAGTGCATGAAAAAAACCATTACAATAGAGGCTTGAATTTCCTCTCATTTTCTCCTCCACAAGCCTTGAGCGCTTTCGATGGAGGTGGTAAGCTCCTCTTATCTTCTCTATCGTCTTTGGTCGAGTAAACACATACTATTTGTAGTGTCTTTTGTTTACGTAGCTTGTATTCCCTTCTTTATCTTTATTTATATCATTGCAAACTTGGCTTTCCATGGAGGTGGAAACACCAAAATGGGGGTTTAACTGAGGCAGGCCCCTAAACAACCCCAAAATTTCCCTCTTTTTTGTGTGCAGGTGGAGAGATCTTGAAGCAATCTGGTGAGAGGATTGTTGTACAAAGTCATCTTAATCACCCTTACAGTAATATATTTCCTTTTTAACACTTGTATTTATGTTTCATTCTTCTTAATCTCATTTTACTATTCAAGAAACCTCTAAACTAGGCTATCAATCCTTTCTTGAGGATTTAACCTCGTCTCTCTGGTTTTATGGCCGTACAGATGCTAGCGCGCCTATGAGATTCCAGTGCACCGCGTTGTTGTTTCAGAACCACGTTTCTGTCCTCTAATAGAGAGCTACCTGAGATGTAGAGTTGACCTTAAAAAGTGACTCATCTAGTCTCCCTTCAACTCTCGGGATTGCAAAGTGATCGAAGGACACATAGTCCTCATCATTCTCATCCCGCCTATCCTAATCTTCCTTACAACTGAGGTAAGTTAGGGGAGCCTTTCCGCTCTTGGCCTTTTGTGACTTGGGGCCATGTAGTGGTTGGTCCCCCCTCTCTTACAAGAATCTAAACATAAATTTACACAAATCACTAGTTCGCATCATCTTGAAATTCTTAACGGTTTAGCTGCTATAGGTCTCAGGAGATGAAGATCATGTTAAATATATTAATGTAAATGTCCATCTTGGGCAAAAGGTGAGACACAGTATTGTGGGATCACCCATTAAAATTATTTTCCATTTACTAGTTTCTTATTGTAAGATAGTAAGGTTGTAAAACCATTGAGTTAGTTATTTTGTTTGCTATTTAGAAAAATTATCTCATTTCTTGTCTTGGTGATGGATAAGGCACTAGCAAAACTAATTCATAGAACTCAAATATAAGGAGAATTAAATACATCAATTGAAATTTACCTTTACTATAATTTTTTTATGCTCAATCCACACTATCAAAAAATACAGAGCTAATAAAGGGTTTTGAAGATGATTTATCCAATAAATATCATCCTGTATAATATTAGTGTGTAGACAACCATCTATTTTGGCATCATTGTAAGAATTTCTATAATTTAAATAATGTTATGCAAAGGAGAACCCACCTTGGTTTTGTAGAGCCTAAAGTGCAGATGAGAAATAGTACATAATCTATCTCCTATTCATTGTGCATTGAACTAGGGTTCTTGAGGAAAGGATTTAACTAATCCTTGGAGAAACCTAGACAATCAATTAGAAACACCAACAATCTATTTTATTAAACAAAAACCTAAAGTCTTTGATTCAATTTTAGACATAAAATTATTTACAGATAAACAATTTGGGAAAATCTAATATGCATTGAGGGATTTGATACTATCACCACCATTTACTATGGATGTTAAATTATACTATTACAATTCTTAAATTATTTAAATTTTCATGGAGTGTGAAATGAAGATTACTTTGATATGTTGATATATTATTTAGAAAGCCTACTACCTCATGAGTACTTGTAATATTCCTTAGATAATTTAGGTTGTACTTGGCATTGACAAGTAATGTATTTATTATTAACACTCTAGGGACCCATGTTTAAAAATAGGTGTCATAGTAGTATCTTGTTGAATTTTTTTATCTTTAGCCTTTCCTACACAACTATAGAAACCCAATGCATCACTATACTTATTCAATATGTATGAAATCATGTGATTTAAGAGACCACTCATCAATTTCATGATCTCTTTTATTGTTTCATACATTGTTTCTACTTCAGCCTCTCGATCCTTCTTGAGTTCCTCCTTCAAGACAATTGTCATTAGCATTAAAGTTAATTTTATCATACTTATACATTCCTATTGAATGGGAAGGTAATTTTATAGGATTCTCTATCATGAGTGGTGGATGTTCCATTCGAAACTTAATCTTATTATACACATATAAACCCAATGTACATTTTATAGTTTTTCATTATTATCTTGTAGCTTATTTTATTTTTCCTTGTTAAATAGAGTAGTGTTAACAACTAGGGATGTATCTTGTGGAGTAGTGGTTTTATCATAATCATATAGCAATTATATTTCCACTTAATTCATCAAGGTATTGACCTACTTGTGCTTTTTTGTATTAAGGATAAATGACCCAAATATCCAATATCTCATACCTTGGATTGAAAATAGACACAAATTATAACTCTTTTGCTTACCAATCATATTGAAACACATCATTATCAATATTATGTCTCTTGAAGGTATGTATTTTTGTCATCGAGGATATGTCATATCCAAGTGATAACATGCAACCATTTCCCTTTACCAACTTTATCTACTCCTCCATAGTCATTTTAGCAATGCCAACATCCAGTTGTTTTCTAATGCTTTGGGTTGGCCTTCTTGATCAAGATTTTCCTTCTTACACTCATTTTCATTTCTTTTCAAGTTAGCTTGCATCTTTATTCTAGCAAGTAGCATATTAAATTCCTCAAAATTTGATAAAGTCATCATCTAAAAGGATTTTCTTGCATTTTAGATCCCTTACATCTTTCAATAATTATTTTGATTCATCAAAACTCATTAGAATTATTTTTTATAGGATAAAAAATATTATCTCTCTCCTAGGTAAATAAGTTTCTTTCTTAATTTCATTCTCGTCAAGAAAAATCCCCACTTTCCTTTTATTATTTCAAATCTCACAAGGGGCTAATTAATCTCCACTACTAGGGTTTTCACATGTGCCTATCCACCATATACTAACGCTAAAGAGTAACCCTAAATTTAAATAATTATTTTCTTAATTTATTTCGATTCCATCTCATAGTCTTCATTATTATTTACATTGGGACCAACCTTGGATTATATTTAGAGGGAGCACCCTTAAATTGTATACATTATATAGCATCACTTTCATCCTTTTTGAGAGGGTCCTTGATATTAGAGAATGGCCCCTTTCTATTAATTTATCTTCTTCTTTCATTCAAACAATTATATCCCCATTTTATTATATTGGCTTTTTTTCCCTCGTTTGTAATACAAATTTTGATTAGGTCCTCTAGCTCATCAAATTGATTGTCATATCTAGGCCTGTTTATATTTTTCTTTACAACATCAATGAAATGTTTAGGGTCATATCTCAAACCCTTTGTAGGATGCATCTTGTAATCTAATATTTTGGTATTTGGAAGGTATAAACCTTAATTAGCTATGATGTGGAAATCTAATAACTTTAATATTGGAGGAAAAAATGACCCCTTTTTGTGTTGCCTTAGTGAATTTTGTCTAAATTATGAAGTGGCTAGAGGGCCTCAAGGAATTCCACCCTTCTTAGCACCCAAAATAGTAGTATATGAGGGGTGACCTTACCACCATAACCCCTAATCAATGTATGGTCATTATGGTAGAACCAATCTCCCTAATTATGGTTGATTTGAGCCTTAATATTTACTTTCTTTGGCCTTATGAATTTAGTAAATGTTGTAGAGAGTCTTCCCCTTCTATTTACTAACATTTTCATGACTCTTGTCATACAATGATATTCGAATATATAATAATCAACAAGTTTTTAATGAAGAAACAATAGGAAAGTTTATCCTTAAAAATAGATAGGTTTTCCCTCTAGTGACGAAATTTAGTTTGAGATTAGGGTTCAAATGGTCTCTACCCAAAAATAATAGAATGTGGTAGATTAGAGAATAAAATTTGAATGAAGGTATCCTTTTATCAATTTTTATAGAAATAATTTCCTTGTGAATCTTATCTACCAAGAAATAAATGAAATTGAAAATCCTATTGACATACTTATGCTGGATATCTGTAGTTGGCATCTTGAAAACTGTTAGAATTTGGACTTTATAGTACATCCCCAAGCCTTTAAAAAGGTATGTATATATATATATATATATATATATATATATGTATATGTATATATATATATATATGTATATATATATATAATCTTAAAATAATCATCAAAGGTATCCATGCTAAGAGGTCCCACATCTCAAGTTGGTATGGGCATTTTTCTTCTTGTAACATCTCTTGGCTAATTAAGGGAGTCCTTTCACCCTATAGTTGTCTCTATCTATCTTATATTATTTGCATAACTCATCTAGGTCAATTTGATTATTATCCATAAGGTTTAAATTAAATATGAATACGATTGATTCCTTGTTCAAATTAAAGACTCCCACTTCCTCTACTTTATTTGATTGCCTAGTGTTGGGGTCATAATGTACATAGAAGAAGTATAGGAGGTCAAGCTTGATAATTTTTTTTGATATTAATAAGTTTTCTAGTTCAAATATCCAGAAAATTAAAAGAGGGATAGGTTTCATCACACAGTTATAACAATATGAGAACAAATCCCAAGTGGTTGAGGGTGTAATTAAATCTCTAATATGATCACCCCTATCTTACAATATATAAAAAAATAAACCAATCCCCTTGGATTTTTCAACCTTTTAGACAAATTGGGAAATTAGTCTGTTAAGTCCTAGTATAGAAATCTCTTAGATCAAGTGGACTAAGCAAACACTTGGCTCATTTTGAAGATATATTATTTTCTAAGTTTTTTTAAATGTAGGCTTGATAAAAATGAAGGATCAATTTTTTTTCAAGTTCCTCAAGAAATAGTAGAACTATCTTTTCACTAAATGCAATATCTTAGAAAACTTACAAAATTTTGAATTATAGAGAACTTATAAGTATATATGAACTCACCCATTTTGTAAATGATTCAATTGTAGTAACCTAAGATCATAAAATATTGATGAAAATAGAAATAATATCAAGCCTCTCTCTTGTTGCAATATTTATAACTTCCTTTTTTGGTACAAAAATATTGAAACAATCTTGAATACCCTTAACAATTTTTGAGTTTTTTTTGCTATTTTTCTATTTTTATATTGAATGCTTATAGTTTAAAAAATTAATGGCAATGTAATTACATATTCAATTACCTTTATGTTAGTGTAGGTTTTTTATTTTCCTAGTGGGATAACATATTTTCCCTTAGTCATAGGATTTTCCTACACTTTTATTAAGCTTGTTTAAGATAATAAAGTGATTTTATTATTTAATAACTAGGAGATAAGGTGATATGGTGTCCCTATCCCTAAAGGGTGAAAAATTTCCTTAAATGGTGGAGATTTTCCACTTTTGGTGGTTATTGGTGGTCAATTCCTATTGGTTGATTTTCCATCTCCATCCTCTCATTAGTTCTATATAAACTCACTATCTAGCTTGTATTTTTCATCTTGGAAGCTCTTAATGCAATTATGTCATCCTAACATTGCATCTCTCTTGGAGTTTCTGATTTGCATTGTTTATGTTTTCTAGTTTATGTAGCTTTGAATTTATCTTATAAATTTCCTTGGGTTATTCAATCAATTTAAGATTTGTAACATTATATCAGAGCTTTGATTTGAGAAATATAAATTCTTAGATTCCTAATTGAGAGGTTTATTTTTCATGTAAGATCTTGTAAATTACCATTTCTCTTTTCTTGCATTTTGAATGATCTAGAGAATTAGGAAGGGTTTGCAAATATTTAATAACCTCCTCATATATTGTATATGTGTTTTATGATATCGGGGTGATTACATTAATTTTGGTTATGTTGGTAGTATTTTTTTATTATTCTAACATATCTAGGAGGATTGAGAAAGTCAATATTGGCTAGAAAAATATTAGGTGAGACTTAATCTAAAAAAATATCTTTGGAGTCACCACATGTAAAATTTTGGGGTACATCGTATCCCAAAGGGGAATTGAGGTGGACCTTTCCAAAGTCAAGGAAATAATGGAAATGGAACCACTGAAGACATTGAAACAACTTAGAAGCCTTCAATGGAAGCTCTAACCAATTAGAAGATTCATTGCACAACTAGCAGATAAGTGCCATCTACTTACCCATCTCCTTCACAAGGGTGTGGCATACAAATGGGATGATCATTGTGAGTGGAAATTCCAACATCTAAAGGAATACTTGGCATCACCAATAGTATTAATGACACCAATCGCTGTTAAACCTTTGATCTTGTACATCTTGACAACCTCAGCAGCATTAGGAGCTCTTTTGGCAGAACATGATGAAACAAGAAAGGAAAGAGATATATACTAAATCAACCCAACTTTCATAGGATTTGAGCTTAATTACACACCAACACAAAAATAATGTCTAGTAGTTATCTTTGCATCCCAGAATTTGAGACACCACATGCTCAATCATGAAGTTAAGCTTGTTTCTAAGGTTGATCCACTAAAGTACCTACTATCCAAAGCTACACTCACAGGCCACTTAGTGAAATGCGTCATGATCCTTAGTGAGTTTGACATTGAATACATTGATCATAAGGCAATAAAAGGACAAGTCATCGTCAATCAACTAGCTAAAGCACCATTATGTGTAGATCATCCCTTAATATCAGAGTTTCTAGATGAGGTAATTTTTAATGTAGTATCAACAAACCAGTGGAAACTATATTTTGATGGATCACATATGAAACATAGATTTGGAGTGGGTATACTATTCATAACCCCACAAGGTGATTGTATACCTAATTCTTAGATATTGGTATTACCTTGCACAAACATCATAGCATAGTATGAAGTCGTAATCATAGGGTTGAGAACTGTTATCCAATGGCAGATTTAGGAGCTATAGGTTCTTGGGGACTCTCAATTGATAGTAAGGAAAGTCAAAAATGAATATCAAACCAAATATGATAATTGATGCCTTACAAAATATGGTAGACATATTTAAGAATTATTTCATTGACATGACCTTTGAAAAAATCCCAAGGGTCAATAACAAGGTAGTGAACGCTATGGCTACTATTGGATCATTGTTGAATGTGCCTCAAAACAACCTAAAATATGAATTCCTCATCAAACAGCTTCTCGTACCATCTTTCTATATTCTAGAATTAGAATTTGTGTGTAATATTGTTGGTCCTAGCTCACCTTGGTACCATGAAATTTTCACTTACCTCCATAACTAAAAATTTCCAACCAACCTCACCCATAACCTATGAAAAACCTTTATTCCAAAGAGATTCATGCTTTGCCATTATTAGCGAAACCTTATATTGTAGGAGCCTTGATGGGACCTTATTGTAATGATTTAACTAGGAAGAAGCTTATAATTTTCCCTTGAAAGAGGTGCATGAAGGTGTTTGTGGGTCACATTCGAGTGGCCTTACCTTGTCTAAGATGTTATTAAGGACGCGATACTACTGGCCAACTATGGAGCAAGAATCCATTCATTTTGTAAAGAAAAGTTTGCAATGTCAATAGCATGGATACCTCATCCATGCTCCAGCTTAGGATCTCCGACCGATCACAACTCCGTGGCCTTTTTCATAATGGGGTCTCAACCTCATAGGGAAGATTACTCCTACCTCCTCAAATGGGCATAAATTTATAATTACTACCATTGAGTACTTTACAAAGTGGATTGAGGCCATCCCTATGACTTACATAACTAGGAAGCATATATCAAAATTCATCCTCAAGCATATAACAAAATACCCTTCAAGAACTAGGATGTGAAAGAGTTATGTAACCAATTTAATATCAAACAAAATTTCTCAACCCCCCATCACCCCCAAGCAAATGGCCAAGGTGAGGATTCTAACAAAACCATCATTAAAATCCTAAAGAAGATAATCAATGACTCTAACTGAGACTGGCACCTACAATTGAATAATGCCTTATGGGCATACAAAACTAGCATTAGAACACCTACTAGTGCAACCCCATATTCATTGGTCTATGGGAATGAAGCCATCTTTCCTATTGAGGTTGATCTCTCATCGTTAAGGATATCATTGCACCATTTGATAACAAAGGAGGAATGCAAAGTGTCAAGGTTGAATGAGCTAGAGCTATTAGATGAACATCGCCTGGAAGCACTCAATCATCTTCAAGTGTACAAAAATTGTCTAAGAAGAAGTTATAACAAGAAAAATTAAAGGTCGAAACTTCCAAGTCAAGGATATTGTCTTGAAGGAAAATTAGAAGATTCTGTCATATCAAGAAAAGGGAAAATTTGAGTTGAATTGGTTGGGACCATTCATTGTCACAACAAGCTATGGATCAGGAGTTTATCAACTTGTGACACTTGAAGGAGATCCCTTGCAGGAACCAATAAAAAAAATGAATCTCAAAAGGTTCTATACTTAACTCATGAGGGGTATAAACATCAAAAAAGAAAAAAAGAATCAAAAAAAGAAAAAATCCCCAAAAATAGAAAAAGGATAAAAATGGTAAAGAGAAAAACCATCCTCTAGTGAAACCACTTTAGTGGCTCTTTGGGCAAGTACCTTGGTGAAAACATGACAAATAGGCGCCTTGTGTAAATAAGTACCATCTATCATCTATCAAGTAAACTTACATTCCATCCATTTCATAATAAATCAACATCCATCCATATTCCATTTGTCCATTCATCCCTGCCATGACTTCAAATTTAACAAGTATCTGTTCGTGCTAGGTCATCCTAGTCAACTCATATCAAGGTAACTTAATATTATGCTGGGGGAATCTTCCTATACATGGTCGTTAGATTGGATTATTGTATACCCCCTAATTCATTTAACAACTTGAAAATCCTAAAAACATCCAAAACATATCAAAATTCCAAAACATCTAAAACATGTTAAAATCCAAAAACACCCAAAACACATCAAAATCTCTAAAAAAAAAAAATCTCAAATCCGAAAATATCCAAATCAAGTCAAAAACCATAAAAAGTTCTAAAACATCAAAAAAGTCAAAAATGTTATTAGGTCTAGTAGTCTAACTATGTTGCCTCTATGCATGTATGTAGGCAAGACCGTCATCGATGAGCCCTTGAGGCCTAAGTTAGTCCTTTAGGAGTCCGCTCTAATAAACTTTCACTTGTTAGGAGTTAGTCAAACTACGTTGCCTCTGCGCTGTTACATAGGCAAGGCCATCTCTGATGAACCCTTGAGGCATATGTATTTCCCCCCTTAGGTCTCGTTCTCTTGGTCTAACTTTGGAAAACTAAAAAAAATGAAAAATTTTAAAATCAAAATAATTGTAAAATGTCACAAAAAACCCAAAACAACCTAATAATATTTGAAAAACTTGAAACATCCAAATGATTTCAAAACCTAAAAACATCCTCAAAATAGTTCAAAATGTCAAAAAAATTGAGAAAATTTGAAAACAAAATCACCCATCCCATCTCACTTTCAACTGTAATACAATTTCAATCATAATAAAAGTGATTGTCATCTTCAACCTTTGGTAACAAAAATGGAAACAAATATGAAACTTGGCAAAATATGAAGTTAAAATGTAAAATCCCAAGTCTTGATGATCATGCTTAAAAATTTAAGTTAACATTCATATCAACAACCTTTTGACATTTAGAAAATATATCAAAATCCAAACATGTCTTACAGATATACCGTTCCTACAATAGACATTACTAGATATCACCGAAAAACAATATTCTTTAGTAAAAGATATGATAACACTGACTGTGTTTGTTTTGGTCTTTTCTTATGATTTACCTTAGTGGTCCATTTTGATGGTCTCTTGATGATGTCTAGAAAATGATTGAGAGAGAAACGAATGGGGCATTGATCATGAATTTCATTTGTTGTGTGCTTTTTGGATATTATTGTAATATGACCTCGATGAATAATTGCCTTGTGTGTAGGGATAGTCTCGAGTAGAACAATAGTTAGGATACATTAGGTTCTTCACACCTTTTGTGTGTTAGTCTCCTTAATTTGATGGATTTATCCTTTCACATGATCAAACAAGGTTTATGTATGTCGGCTATGAACAAGGGTATTCCTATCTATTTGTAGAGTCAAAGTCCATGCATTAGATATAAAGTTACCCTAGTTCTTAATACCTTGGTGCATCTTGTCTATTTGCTATATCAAAAATAAGGATTGCTATGATGAAATTAAGCCTAATCCAAGAAGAAAAAGCGAAAACCATCACTATCTCATCATATATCCAATAAAGTCCCAAATAATTATAGATTAGTTGTCATATTGATCAATATCATTCATTCATTTTTTCTATTCTATCATTCCATGCTTATCTTGTTCTTACTAACATCCAAGTTGTTGGAATTTGGAAGTCTGTTATTGATGATGTTGTTTGGAAACATGAGCATGAGGTGTATATATTGCTTGGTCCAGTGTTGTTATTGATGTCAACATTATTGTGATCATTCTAGCATAGTTTGGAAGTATTTTTGGTGACACATGTACAAAACAAGCTGGTTCAAAAAATATGGTTATAATACAAGAAATTGGCTAAGTATTTCCTCTGGCAGTGTTGTGGTTCAATACATCAATTTTTGGGTGCACACTCCACTGCAAGTTGGTATAAACCTCTACAATTCTAACTACAACTTTGAGATCATCAAATGTAGCTACATTCAAAATTTGGTGACATTTTGGGAAGTTTCCCAAAAGATATGTATGATAGTGTTTAAAACTGTATACCGTAGTCATTCCTTGTACAGTGTATTAGTTTTGAAGATTTCACATTTCTCCACAGATAATTATTTTATTCTGTAATGAGGAGGATAAGTTAAGAGATGTCGGCTAAATAAAAACTCGAAGGAAGATCAATATTTGAGGTCGCATGTTTGGCGAATTGTATATACACACGAAGGCTTTGAGTTTAGGTCTATTTTTGAGTCAGCCTAACACATTTGATGTCTTGGAAAGTATAAGAAAGTAACTTTATCTTATGTGGGATTTATATTACATCCATGTCGACCTATCTTGATGTAAATTGAATTTTGAATTAAGGCACAAAGTATGGATAAAACGTTTTGAGGACAACATGCTTAATTTTTTGTTTTACTTCTAATTAGGTTGTGTAACCAATGACTTAGTATGGGCTGAATACACTTGATCCATGAGGAGTTGAAGCGTATTTAAGCCATTAAATATTAGTCCAATAAGATCATTCAATGTAAACTAAACTAAGAATCCATTAAAATTAACATATTAAAATAGGAAAGCTTCAAAAACACCTATTCTAATCCATTGAAACTTACCCTATTGGGGGAGTGGTGTTGCATTGATGTGGAATGGTGACCCTTTCCCAATCCCATGGATAATGAGCTTGTTTTAATCAATTCTATTGAAGAGAATCAACGAAACCGATGAGAGATGTGTATGAAAACATGATTTAAATCTATTTTACCATGATGAAAGCTATTCTAACATGATATATGCTAAGACGATCAATATGGGTGTATAAAAAGCTATTATAAATGGAGTTTAAGCTCAAAATATTAAAACCTTAATTACCAAATATGATAAATGGATGCACCTTAGTTACAATGGAAGCCATTAATGAAAGCTAAGCTAATATGATGCAAGAAATTAACCTAAATTCTTTCTAGAAAATGAAATATGAGTGCAAGATGGCAGTGATTTTAACAACATAAGTTTTCTCTTAAAAGATGGATCCATTTGTCTCCAAATGATGTTCTATTTATAAGAGAGAAAATGAGAAATGAAGGGCTAAGATTGAAAAAGCTAATCAATGGTCAAAAAGGAAGGAAGATGGAGGCATGGATCATGGATTCCCATCAAGAGTTGAGGATACAAGATGATATTTAATCAAGCGATTAAATTCATCCAAACACACTTTCAAAACTTGCACAAGAAGTCTTGTTGAAAGTTTGTTGCAAAAAAGGAATATTCCTTTTTTCAAATGAGTGAAGAAATATTCTTAAAGAATATTGTCATGGGTGAGGAAAATTAGATATTTAGTTATTTAAAACCAAATTTAAATGTGCAAAGGAATATTCCATGGGAATGTTCCCTTTTTGGAGGAATATGCAAAGGAGGAATATTCTCAAAGAATATTCTCTTGCAAGTGGGAGGATTAGATTTAATTAGTAATTTGATAATTAAAACCAAGTTTCAATTATGCAAATTAGGAAAATTTAGGATATTCATTAAATAATTAACTTATTTAATGAAAAGGGGTGAAAATGACATTTAATTTAAATGAGATGATTTAAGGTGTTAAAATTGAATATTTTGATTTATCCAATTTAATAAGATAAAAGAGCATGAAAGGGGGAGGAATTAACCTAATTAGGTCAATTAGACTAATAGATGAAAATGATGCAATTGATTAAATAGCTAGGCTAATTTAATCAAATAACCGAAAAGAGGATGGGTTTTAGGATGAAATAGTGTTAGTATACCAGATTCAAGTGCATGATATAATTCAAGACATTTTAAAGTGTACATTTTTCCCCTCTTTGAAGTGAGGTACCTATTACGTTGGTTCAAAGACTATCACTTTTCAGATTAAAATTGCTGCTCAAATATATTTTTTAAAATTTCTAATTTTTTAGATGCCCCACTACTGCCCCAGTGGAAGGAATAAGCTGGTTCCTTGCAGCCTTGAGAAATCGGGTGAAATTTTTGACTTTTGGGTTGATTTCTTAACAAAGGTAAAATATAGATTCGGGTGCTAAAATAGGCCCCAAGATGCCAAAAATGGCCTTAGAAATGCAAAAAATGGCTCAAAATAGTTTGCATAGAGTGGAAATAAGTAAAACATGCCAAAACCCTAGCTTTTGGCTTAAATTAGGGAAAAAAACCCTAATTTTTAGGCTTCAATAGGTGATGAAGGGTCACTTTCAGTTCATTTGTGTATTCAACCTTTAGAGATTTGTTGCCTTTTGAGCTCTGACCTCCCAATGAAATGGTGCAATGAGTGCTTCCTCTTCACCTTTCAAAGTAGATTTGAGAGTACCAGTGCCAAGAAAACGCAAGACCTCGAGTATGTGACCCAAAACTTGCCTTGATTTTCACTTTTAGGTGCAATTAATATGGTGTCAAAATTAAGTCTTTAGGCATGTCACTGTATGGTGACGCTATTGATGCATTGGAAGCGTCGCTATTGATTTTATAGCGATGCACCTTCTGTTTGGTGGAAAACCACCATTTTTTGGTTGGGCCACACATTTGATTAGGGAGTCACAAAATTGACATAGTGACACACAGGTTATTTAGGTTCAACGTCGCTCGAAAGCGATGAACAACAAACATAACAAATGGCGACACACCCCAATTTTTGAATAGAGAACTGCATATAAATATCGATTCACTATTGAGTGTAGTGATGTGAATTTCCAAATTGATGACACCCATCCGAAATGTATACAACATGATACACACTTGAAAGAGCAATGCTATTGATTTCAACAACGCTTTTGATGGTTTGGGTGCAAAGTCTCAAATTTTGATCAATTTTTTGAATTTTTGGAAAATTGATGTTGTGTGTATGATGCATGCAAGACAATCCTCCCCTATTGATTTCGCGAGAGCATCGGTCATACATTCTAGCAACGACATGAGATTTCAATGATTTGCAGGTAGAGCGGTTGGGTATGTTGGGGTTAGGCTTCATTACGTTCTTGCCTGAGGTCTAGACCCACCTTGCTTTGATGATGACCCTAATTGAAAGGTGGCACAACGAGACCTACTCATTCCACCTACCCACTAGTGATGCCACCATACATTGGAGGACGTGTGGTGCATTTTATGATTGTTGATCCATGGTGAGCATGTCATATATGACCCAGATGTTAGGAGAGATGCATATATCTCTCTTTTACACAGATGTCAGATCATTTTGATGAGCTCTCAAATAGACCTTGATGTATATTGAGATTGAGTGCCCATCTTCAAATTGTTTGTAGCTGCATTGATTTATGGAGTTACTGCCCTAGATTGACAGGGTAGAGGTTTCAGTCCCAGATGGGGATTGGCATGGGAGGGCCTGATTAGGAGGGGTGTAATGTATGCCTAGGGTCTGGTTCTCCTTGCTTAATTGTACCATGATATGCATGAGGTAGTCTACCCTGAGGGTAGGAGCATCAAAGAAGGGGTGACTTTGCTTCATATATGGGCATGCAAGCACATTGCAGTATTGAGGCCCTTGGTTGTTTTAGCTGACATTCATGAGGATGAGCTTGCCATCTTCAGGTATAGGGTGTTGATGACTCTTCAACACATGGGCCTGATAGGTCTAGCTTACTAGCATCGTTTCATTGATGACATGATTGTGTTCCAATGTAGGCCATGGATGCAACACCTAGCATGGTACGATGATCAACAACAAATCTATTTTGCTCGACATAATCGCTACCTCCAGGGGAGGGAGCACACTATGATAGAGTGGTACCTACTAGATTGTGTTGGTTGGTAGTCTGGTGAGGTTCAAGATGTGCCTACCAATGATTACACTACAGTGTTTTCCAGATCCCATAGGGAGGTGTAGTGGGGAGCACATATTGACCTTTCTATAGTAGTCAATGGGTTTAGACAACTTGTTGCACAAACTTAGGTGTATGATTAGGGTATTCCAAATGTAGGCATGACCACAACTTACAATACATGGTGTAGGCCACCTAATTTCCTGAAAAAATCCAACAAGGGGATACCTTGAAGGTAGAGGCAGAGGCAGAGGCAGAGGTAGAGGCTGAAATGGTGGCAGGGATTAAGGCGAGGATGTGGGCCGAGATGGGGGCTAAGGTAGAGGCTAGCAGCTAGAGCAGGACAAGGCACAAGTGCCAGGTGATGGGCACCAACAACAACCAGATCAGTGTCACCTGGACACAGGGTATCAAGATGGGAATGATGGATAGATTCTAAGGGAACCGCCACCTCCTCCACCCGTACAACCAGATGCCCAGTTATAGGCACAAAACTAGGTCATTACAGTTGAGAGAGATTGGTTATAAGAAGAGCAAGATCAGTAGTAGGCCATGAAAATGTAAAGAGATTAGGAGGTTTAGTTGTGACAACAACTATACCTATAGTTGGCCTAGGAGATTGGGTAGAGGCAACCGTTTGAGGTAGTGGCAATTGCTTCACAGGGGTGGACAGTGTCTGCCCCTTTGTATAGAGAGGCAGTTACTGAGGCTACATATTATCAGATGAATTATCATTGGGATGTCCCCAGAGAGATGCGAAAACCTGATTTTTCATAACGGAGTGGAGAACCACCTAGATCTAAGGATCAACCATCAGTTAGGGAGGAGTCGAGCAGCCATCAGAGCTAGCCGTTTTGTATAATTTTTTTTATTATTGCTCGATTATTTATACAAATATAAATTCATGGGCTCATTTTTGATAGCCTCATGGATATTATACTTTTGATTTGATATTCATACACTAATTCAGATATTGTACCATGAAAATAATAGTTTTTTGATATATATGAGATGATTCAGATTTGATATATGATATGATTTATTTCATGCTACTATGAATGTATTGATGCATATGATATGATGTCATGTTATGCATTTATGCATTATGATTATGTATGAATGCAATGAATGCGTTACCTTATTTTTGAGTATCTTTCTATGATATGCTATGGATGGATGCTTATGTTTATGATATGATTTTCTTATGCAAGATGTTTGGGTGGATGCACTTCTTTTTGTGTACTTTTCTACGCAATTTATGATGTAATGATGCATGTATGGATATGGATGTTATGAATGTTCAAGATATGGATGTTTATGGATGATAATGCAATGTATTAAGATGCTTAGAATAAAAAATCTATATTATTCACAACAACTTAAATGATAATAATGATGTAGTGGATTATTTTTTCCTTTATTATGACATGTTGTGATAATGCAAGATGTATGCATGCTGAAAATCTATGGATGCATGATGGATGTTTGATGATGTTTTTGTTGATTTTCATGATACCAGGTTAGTGTAGAAAGAAGATAGAAGAAATAAGAATAATTGACCATTTATTTTGAAGATTGATTCAATAAGTCCAACAATTCCATGATCCACTGAGACTTTATTAGATATGGTGATGAGATGAATGATTTTCTCATATCTTGGGATTGGGATTTTCTGTCATTCCTTATGTTTGATATAATACATATACACGATGCATCAAGGTATTAATAACCAGGATGGTGTTGTATCTAGTGTAATGGAATTTGACTCTGCAAATAGATAGGATAGTTCTTGTTCACACCTTGACATACAAAAACCTTCTTGGAATGTAGTTTAGTAGCTTAGAATACATCGGACCAAAGCATGCACAATATTCAACAATTTAATCCAAACAACCTCCCTACACACAACTAAGCAAGTATGCGCCGAGATTATTTTACAAGAATACCCACACACACAAAAAACAAAAAGACAATGATCGATACCCCATTCCTTTCTCTCTAAATCATTTTGATAGACATCAATGAGAGGTCCTTGGAATGGGTCATTAAGATAAATCAGAAGAAAAGATCAAAGACAAACAGTCAGTGTTATCTATATCTCTTGCCAGTTTAACATAGTTAAGGTGATTTATGATACCAATGTCTATCGTAAGAAGGATACATCCTAGGACATGTTGATTAGATGTTTTGATTATGATGAGTTGTGATAAGCCATTGATATAAAATACATTGACTCATTTACCTATGATCTAGACTTTAGATTTTGACACTGGTTCTCACTTTATGACTTGCGATACTTGCTTTCTATTTGTTTTACCAAAGGTTGAAGGTGATGATTGATTTATAATGGGCGAAGGTTTATTACGGGTGAAAGCAATATGGGATGGATGCTTTTAGATTTTTTTGAATATTTCAATATTTTTGGCATTTTCTAATGTTTTGAGGCCGTTTTTTGTCTTTTGGAGTGTTTATGTGAATGTTTTGGTTTTTAGTTATTTGAGGTTGTTTAGGGATTTTTCAAGTTTTCAAATGTTTTGGGTTTTGAAAATTTCAATTTTTTTTGTGTTTTTTCGAGTTTTGCAAATGTTTAGGGGTTTTTCGAGATTTTATGAATGTTTAAGGCCTTTTTGATATTTGAATGTTTAGGAAATTTCAAGATTTCCGACCAAGAACCTAACCTAAAAGACTATCCTAGGTGCCTCGGGGATGGTCAAAGATTAGCCTTGCCTACGTTATACATGCATAAGCCTTGTAGTTCGACTAACTTGACTTATTGCTGATGAGAAATGAACAGTTGATGGATTGCCAGTTTATTAAGATAGAATCCTAAAGGATTGATCTAGGGTGTCTTGGGGGCACATCAATGATGGCTTTGCCTATGTTCAAGCTCAGAGACTCGTAGTTCGATAGGGTACTAATTTTGGATTTTTGATGTTTTGACCTTTTTAGGGATTTTGATGTGTTTTGGATGTTTTAGATTTTGACTTTACAATTTTCGAATGTTTTTGGATTTTAGTTGTAAATATTTTGATGTTTTTGGATTCTCGGCTATACAAGATTTTGATGTTTTTGGATTTTCTGATGAACGTTTTATGAATGTTTTTGGGATTTTTGATGAGATTTCAAATAACCTTAAGATATACAAGAACCTGATTCAATCCATATCAAATTTCCCCCAGTGTGATGCAATAGACTACCTCGATATAGGTAGGACAAGCCGACCTTAGGAATATGCCAAGTAGTACTAAAGGGGATATAATACTTCACAATATCAAGCTATGATGTAGGCACAAATGGGTGACAAAATATATAGGATGAATGATGTGATGCGATGGGTGCGATGGATGATAAGCCAAAGAGCCAAAGATGGATGGAGGTGCTTTATTTATGCAAGGCGCCTATTTTATAGGTTTTCACCAAGGTACTTACCCAAAGAACCATCGAAGTGGTTTTCCATAGAGGATGATTTTTTTATTTACTATTTTCAATCCTTTTTCTTCTTTTTTTGGATTTTGATCATTTTTTTTATTTTTTTCTATTTTTTAGATTTACACCTTTCAAGCCTAGGCATATTTTTTTTTGAGATGTAGACTATTGGTTGATTCCTACAAGGGTTCACCTTCAGGCATTGATAATTGATATGCTCCTAATCCATAGCTTGTTGTGATGACAAAGGGACCTAACCAATTAGGCTCAAACTTTCCTTTACCATCTTGATCTGGAAGATTTTTTTGATTCTACTTTAGAACAAGATCCCCTACCTGGAAAGACTGACCCTTGATCTTCTTGTTATAACTCAATTTTAGTCAGTTTTGGTATACTTGTAAATGATTAAGGGCGTCAAGACGATGCTCATCCAAAATTTCTAGCTTATTAAGCTGAGATACTCTATACTCTTCATCAGTGATTAGGTTTTGTAGTGACACTCATAGTGAAGAAAGCTTGACCTTGATAGGTAGGATGCACTTTTATCCATAGACCAAAGAAAATGGGGTTGCACTTATAGGTATTTGAATATTGGTTCGATAGGCCCATAGGGTGGTGTTATGCCTTGCATAACTATCCCATATTTTGACTTGGTCAAAAGGGGTCCCCCTTGTTATTTTTATCTCTTGTTGTTTTTTAAATAAAGTCTGGAGTCTTTTTGCTTGCAAAACTTTGTTTATTTTTGTTTTAGTCTGCCGGAATTGAAACTGGAACCAAATCGGGTTTTGAAACTTCTTTCAAAACTCATTCCGATTCCCATCTCGACAGTATTTTTTTGTTGACCTTTTGTTTTGTCTTTATCGGAGCCGGAGCCAGAGTGGGCGTTAAGTTGGTGTTTATTGAAAATTGCAAAATCATAATCCATTCCATCTCCGCCTCCGCTTTTGAACTTTTTGTTTTGGTCTAAATCTTGTTTTAAATTTTATTATGTCAGCCTTTTGTTTTACTCTTTGTGTTTGGTTTCGTTATGTGCTTTGTTATTGAAACCGGACCCGGAATGAGAATGAAGTTAGGAAATTTCTTAAGTTTCAAATTAGTTTCCATTTCGATTCCGCCCCCATTGTTTTCTGGGTCGTTGAATTTTTGACTGAAGTAGCACGGTAGTAAAGTGTTGGTTCTTTTTCAGTTCTGACTTTGCCTTAACTCCATTTAATGCATTAATGACAGTAGCTTGGCGTAGGTAAGAACTCAGATTTTTACCTTCATTAAGGATTAAATGTATCATTGTTAAAAAACTTGGAGAGTGAAATAGAGCTGTTGCAGAAACCATATGAGCAAATTGATTGAAGGAGAAGGAGATAGTTGTTGCGAATCAATTTAGAAGGTTAGCTAGGTCTTGCGTTCGAGGTAGGGTTCGGCTCTTATTTTTATTTATATTTTTCTTTCGTGTTTCTTTGTTCGTTTTGTTTGATTTGGATCTTTGAACGGGATCGCTTTCTTATGGTTTTTGCGTGTGTGTGTTCTTTCTTTTTATTTGTTGTTATTGTTTTTATGATTGAGTTTCTGGTTTTATAGTGAGTCAAGGCATGGGTCACTTTCACGTTTTGTCGTGATCGCGTCGTGTTGGGTTAGGTTTTTAAATATAGATTTAGTTAGGGTTTCACAGTGAGGTAGATTAAATTCATGTCTTTACAGTGAGTTAGGGTTAGTTGGATCTTGTTTTTACTTAGGGTTTTGTCATGCTTTCAATTTGAAAAATTAGGAGGGGTTTAATTCGTGCCCTAGTTTTGTCGTGTTTTCTAGATTAGGGTTTTGTGTGTTTCGGTGATTGCATTTAAAAGGTTTAAAATATGATGCCCTAAAATATAGTCGCCCCCACGGTCATATGGGTATGGTTGATTTCATGATATATTTAAGCCCTCTTTTCATTTAATATGACCTTAGTTTTAACCATGGAGTTATGTCTTAAAGTTGATAAAATTATTGATGACATCATAGTTAACATGGTCGAAAGCGGGATTGGAATTGATTCAGAGTTTTTGGATGTCTTTTATGTTTTGTGTCAATTCCATCTGCCATCCCATTTTTGACTCCGCTTATAGTAAGAAGCTTTACTGTTTAAAGATGTTTACCTGGCAGAAGTGGAGGCAGAACCAAACCCGAATATGAAAATAGAAAATATGAGGAAAACAAAATTCGTTACCATTCCGGTTCCGGTTTCGGTTCCAATCGAATTTTTAGTCCGAGCCCGCTTCTTGTTAGTAGAGTTACCATTCCATTTTCGACTCTGATCCCGATAGTGTGTTAAAAAAGAATGTTTAGAATATGTTTCTGCCAGGTTCTGCCTCTGATGTATACATGAAAGGTATGGTTTTAAAACATATTTTATAATAATATTGAAAGATCTAATTAGAGGTTTTTGTGGTAGGGAAGCTGGAAAATGTCAGGAACATCAGGAGAAGTTGCTCAAAGGAATAGGCCTGCAGGGACATCAAAGGCAACACCTAAGCCAAAGAAGATCAAGCCTGAACAATTACCTTATACATTGAGGTATAATCACAAGAGTCCCATGGTGAAAGTGAGCAAAGTAGAATCAGATTGGTCAGACATCACTGATACCAATTTAAGTGAATATAATTTCAAGGAGTTATATGCAAAAACCTTTGCAGAACGGGAAAGTCTAACAAGAAGGACACAAAGAATTGTTGATTCCGTCTTGGCACATATCATTGTATTTCCTTTATCAATCCAATGTCCGGAATTGATCTTGACAGCAGCTAGTGCCTACAATCCTGCGACTAGACAATTGATGGATTCATAGAACAATGTGATCATTAATCTCACTCCTCAGGCATTTCAACATATATACAATGTCCCAGATCATAAGAACTTGGTGCAGCTAGATGAGGCAGAGGCCTTGAAGAAATATAGTAAGTATAAGGATTTCAATAAGTCTCATTTGAACAAAAAGTGGTTGAAGACAAAAAAGAAGTCTCTAAGCAAGCTTGTAGACCAACCAAAGAGGGAAAATTTCTATAAGGAGGTATCAGATTTAATCATGATGCTGTCTAGAGTTTTTGGGAAAAGAGATGCATTTCGATTCAAGGAGTGGATACTTCCTTTCATCCAGACAATCTTAAATGGAGCTCAACAGTTTGATTGGTTGATGATTGTGTCAAATGCTATTCATGATCAACTGACTAGTGTCAGGTAGACTAAATGTTTCTTTATGACCTCTTACATTGTATATGCAGCAGCAAGGTTGGGTATCTTTCTGGTTTTAAAAAGAGTGGGCATAATGGGAGTCTTGGATGGACAAAAGAAAGTGTGGGAGCATTATGACCAGTTGTCTCTTTAGGTTGCCAAGACTCAGTTCAGAAGAGTCAATGATGCATTCATATATGTAGTCATCAACCAATTAAATGGAGATGTAGGGTATAGGTTTAGTCAAGAAGCCATGGAATTCATTGCTGAATGGGGATGTTGGTACATTCAATACCCAAAATTCACATATTTCAGGTTAGATGGTTTTGAAAGTCATCAACATCTCCTTCCAAGGTGTTGCAATAACATAATAGTGTTGATGGAATTTGTATATCAGGCTCTTGGAGTTAATGCTCGGCTTGGAATAAAACATAAGACAAGATGTCACAAGTTTCCCATGAAGTTGGGTGAGTATGGTTGTCAGAATTTGGTAGGAGCAAAGGTGGTATGCAGGGAGTTGATACAGTTGAAGTTGGGTTTATACACAACCCGTAAGTATTTTGACCCAAAGGGTAAGATGCATGCCTTGTTACCTTCTGTGTTTGACAAGAATTTCAATTTGTTAGAAGATTTCTGGAGTGACTGACAAGATGAGTATGATCTAAGAAAGAAGAATTATGAAAGATTATCTGTCTCACTCATGTCAGAGCTTGGGGTTAAAGATAACATTCCTGACACATTGGTGGATGATGGAATTGTATTGGATCCATCTTATGAAGCTTTGAACATTGGTACCAAGAGTCTAGATCCAATTGACTGGGACAGTGAGGAAACCATTGATATTAAGTAGATCAGAAGGACAGTATTGGATAGGAGTGTGCAATGGTTAGTTCTAAGAACCAAGGCTCCTCAAGGACTAGCCCCTAAAAAGGGTAAAGGATACAAAAGGATCAAAAGGGAGACACCTCCTAAAGAGCCTTTGGAGTTATTTCCCCCAAATATTGAAGAGATATAACTTGAAGCAGCAGGGGATGAAGAGGAAACACAAGAGGGAGATATTAAAATTGGATCAGTTGTTTCAACACCGGCCTTAGGAGAATCTTCTACTCAAGCCCCAGTAGTAAAGCGGTGAGGTAAAGAGGTGGAAAGGGAAACTCTTTATGACATAGCTGAATCCATGAAGGGAAAAGGGGTAGAGATTCATGATGTTGGAACAGATTCAGATAAGACTGAGTCAGAAAAAGATATGCAAGAAAATATACCTCTAGAGGAGGATACTGAGTAGGTTTTGACAAAAGAAGATCAATGGACATTGTTTGAAGAGGCGAAAAGGGATTCTAATGCAAGGTTTGTAGCCTTAGAGAAACAAAAGGAAATTGATGCCAAGGCATAAGTTGATGCTATATTGCACCAACAACAATTAAAGGCCAAAAAAATTGAAGCTACGGAAACAATTGATGCAGTAGAGAGACAAAAAAAGCAACAAGAATATGAACTCAAGGTTAAAGAAGAGAATGACAAGTTGGAACTAATACAAAAGATTCATGACCTTGAAGAAGAGAAGGCAAGAAATCAAAGGGAGAAAGAAATCTTGGTTTCCAAGTTAAAACTTGTTGAGGAAGCTCGCCAAAAGTAAGGAGAAGCAAAAAAATTACGAAAGGAAAGAGAGGCTGAGGAGCTGGTTAAGAAACAACAGGAAGAAGAAGAAAAGATAGAAAAGCTTAAGGCTTTGGAGGCAGAAAGACTAGAGGCTTTAGAGAAAGAGAAAATGGAAAAGGAAGCTCTAGAGGAAGAAAAATTAGAAAAAGAAAGATTGGAAAGAGAAAAAGTAGAGAGAGACCGGTTGGAGGAAGAGAGGTTGAAGAAAGAAGAGGAAGAGAAGAAGATACAAGAACAAAAAGATAGGGAAGAGGCTGAAAAGCTTGTGCAGATGCATGTGGTGCAAGAACAACGAGAGAAATCAAGGGTTAACTCTCAAACCCAAGTAAATGTACAACCACCTTCTACTACTATTGCTTCCTCTTCTACTATGATGACTACTGCTCCATGTGCTCCCACTTGGCTAAAATTGGATCTGCAGAAAAGAACAGTAACACCTTCACAACCTCTGAATTAGGAGGATATGATGAAAGAAATTGAGCAAGAGAGGCCTAAAAAGAAGGCCAAGTTCCTACACTCTACCAGACTCACGGAAAAAGGAGAGATTGTTGATGAGTGTGCCATGCCAATGATAGAAAAGGAGGAATGGGACATGCAGCTAACAAATTATTAGTTGAGTACTGTCAACTTGGGAAGGCTCACTAGGAATCAACAGATGAACCTAATTGATGTGGTGGCTTCAACAACCAAGTCAAGAATGATAAAAGATAAACATAAGAAAGATGAGCTTAAGGTTCAATTGGATCAATTGCATTCATTTTTGAAAAGTGTCTCCTCTCGGAGATCACAATAGGTAACGACCATTGAGACTCCAATTTTGTTAAGCAAAAAGGAGGTAGATGATTTGGTGCAGGTAAGAGGCAAAGTGGAGATGGTAGATAGATGGATAGACAAGTTGAATCGAGAAGTAGGTGAAGTTTTGGTTGAGGGTTTTGAAGTTTACAAAGGCATTGAAGAGTTAATAAGATAAATGCATGAATACATTGAAGCATCGGAGAAACAAGAAGAGGAGTATAAGGAGTATAGTCAAAAATTGGAGAAAGTTAATACATTGCGTTTGACTACTCTTCTTGAACAGTCAATACTTGAGGAAGATAATAAAGATTTTATTGGGAAAACCTCTCGTATACTCCATTTTAGAACAAATTTCTTATGTAAACATAAGGATGAGGTCCAAAATGGTGTTAATAATTTGACTGAAAAGCTTGAAGAGCTGGAGGCGGTTATTGCTATCATGGTGGATGTTATTGTATTAACCAAGGAAGGCATGCCTTTGAGTCAGATCAAAGAGAAATGAGATGAAAGATTTAGAGGACTCATGCAGAAAGGAGATGATGGAGAAGATTTGATGATAGATCGAATAATGGATGTCAAAGAAGAAATAAAAGCTGCTAGAAGAGAGTTGGAAAAAATGAAAGGTATGAGAGGGTTTGCTGTAGAAGAGTTGGAGTGAACGAATTTTGAAGACAACTGGGTTGACGGGCTAGAAATAGATATATTACAACAAGTCTTCGCCAGTTATGATGAGTTCATTGCAGAACCAAATTCACATGCATAGATTTCCCGCATGCATGACTTTCTTCTTCCTTGCATGTTGCATGCAACACTGACAATTTTGAAGCGCATGATATTTTTTCTCTTCTTTTCTATTCTATAATTTAAACTAAAAGTCTAATGTAATAACTCAAGATCAAACCGATCTGAGTTTCCAAGAAAGTTTTTGTTCCTAAAAGGGTGGATGACTTAAAATAGAAGTAGAGTTTGAATTTTGTATATCTATAAATACCTTGTGGGTATCATATTGTAAAGGTCGGCTAATTAAGAATAGAATTGGCTTACCTGATATTAAGAGATAGAATTTTGTAGTGATTACTGAGATACATTATTACTAGATACTTTACAGTTAATAAAATTACAGGTTTATGCAATATGGTGTTAGAATTGAGTTTTACTTGATAAGGCTGATAAGTTATAATCTATCTGATTGCCAGTGATTGTGCTGAAGCATGCTAGTTTCTGATGTGATGAAAGTCATTAGAAGAAACTAGATTTAAGGATTATCTTGTTAGATTATCATTGAGTTGAATTTATTAAAGTCTCTTGATCTATGACCTTTGCAATGAATGGATGTGGGTTCTTTTGAAATCTTGGAGATAGTTGTGATATGCGAATAATGGTATGAAATTAAGCACCTTAGATGCATGCAATGGTATAGTTTATTCTGTAAATTGTGTCATGCTTTGGTTTTGTGATTTGTCAAAAAACATTCATTGTTGAAGGTATATATCCGGATGCTAGATAAATTTGATTCATACTTACTGGTTTACCCTTTGATCTATCTTTTTCTTTTGTTTGAAACCCCCTTTATTTACAAGAACGACTTTGATGAAATGAGTCATTGCTTGAATCTTTTGTTACCAGCATAGGCCCCTTGAACATTACAGTTACATGAACTGATTGAGTGACACCAGACAATTGAGAACCAACTACCAGGACCTTGGGAGTTAGGCTACTATATGTTATCTTTCTTTGTCAGGAGAAATAGAGTAGAAGTATTCTATTTTAACGTTGTTTGTGTCATTCTCACCATCAATAGAAGTTGGCGCTAGAAGGAGAGCCTGAAAGAACAAGTTGGCTCGCATAGGGTCATTCTCACTGGACAAGTACGAAAGGATTCTCAGGTCTTCTGCTGATCCTGAACCATTACAAGTATTGCAAATCCCGATTAGACCAAGACCTCATGCTCGTAGGGTTTTGATACCTACACTTCCACCACCACTTACTCCACCTGGATTTCCTCCAAATCCACCTACACCACCACCAGTTCAACCTACATCACCACCTCCAATTCGGCCTATATCACTTCCTGCCCAACCAATCCCACCGATGGCTTATTTTGTGAATAATCCCTCCCCATTAGGGACTATTCCTGGGGGATTCCATGATTTACCAAAGAACCCAGAGAGGTTTTGTCTAAAATACATGCATGGAGAATCGAGAAGTGTTGAGGAACATATACAAGCATTCAAAGATGCTTGCACACAAGCTCAAGTTGCTCATCAAGATGTGGTATGTAGATTTTTTCCTTACTGTTTAGGAGATATGGCATATAATTGGTATCTAAATCTGCTCTAGGGATCTATTCTGGGTTAGACAAATTTAGAGAATGCTTTTATTAATCAATTCAGGGTTTATGTAGACCCTGCAATATTATATCACCAATTTTCCACCATAAGAAAGGAACATCATGAACCATTGCCCTTGTTCAATACTAGGTTCCAAAGGATGTATCGTAGGCTACAATAGCCTTACTTAGTGTCAGAGGGTATGGCCATACAAGCATATTTGAGAGTTGTTGATCCTTTGAGTGGCCTGTTCTTGCAAAGAACTTATCAACCTGGTGAGATTGACTCTCTGTCTAAAATTTATCATCTGGCTATCGAATTGCAATAGCAGATAAGTCTGAAATTTGGAGGTTTAGGAGCACCTCTTCCTCCCATGAATTATCAGATTCCTAATCCATCATTATACAACATTGTCCCAGGGATGTCTTATTCCCAATATAGACCTGTATCTGAGTTGCAAGCTCCACCCACTGTTCCCTTCTTTGGCAATGGCATGCAAGATTCCTTTCATCAACCTCAACAACAACAACCTCAAAATCAACCACAACAAGTGGGAGGATCAACCCATGTTCATTCCCCATCCATAGTCCAAAATGTGCAGAATGAACAAACTGTTCAACTCACAAGTGAGTTGGAGACTCTAAAAAAGACTCTCTCTCAGATGTCAAATGACATGGCATAACTTAGGAAAAACCCTCCCCATAATCAAAACTAGAATTACAACAATCAAGGAGGTTATAACTATTAGGGAAATTACTCTAATCAGAACCAAAATTAGAACACCAATAGGAACTTCCAAAATCAGAATGGAGGATATAATCAAAGGTTCAACAACAACAACAATAATAGGCAGTGGAATACTAGACCTAACAATGGGGGAGTTCCTCATAATTATCAATCAGGTGAGGAAAGACCACATACTGCTAATGTTGTTGATTTAAATTTTATGACCAATTGGTGTAGGTTGCA
The DNA here is from genome assembly GCA_007115665.2 of Sequoiadendron giganteum. Lineage (NCBI taxonomy): Eukaryota > Viridiplantae > Streptophyta > Pinopsida > Cupressales > Cupressaceae > Sequoiadendron > Sequoiadendron giganteum. The sequence continues at coordinate 421,457,447 of CM021110.1, read as the reverse complement.
TGATACAATAGCACATTCTGAGGTCAATTGCCCAGAAATGGAGAAAATTGTGAAAATTACACAGGCTGATGCCCATCCTCCAACAAGAAATTCCAATCAAGACAATGGGCCAATTAGTACGGCCATGACTTATGAAACAATCAAAGAGAAATACCAATTTCCCATTCAAGGGGATAATGAGCCAGAGGAAGATGTCTATGATGCTCAAGCTTTCCAATCTAAGGGTGGTCACTTTCTAAGGAATCAGAATAAGGGGCCATTCACTACATTTGCACCCCTGAATAACATGGTCCCACCTAACCAAAATATAGATAACAATCCACCACCACCAAAGGGACTTTCTGATTCTCAGAATAGAGGTAATTCGTCTCCTTTTCTTAAATATCAAGTTAGGAATGATTCAGAGTTTGATTTTGTTGCAAAATTACAGAGGCAAAAGACATCACTATCTTTCTTTGACATCACGAAGTGGTACCCAACTCAATGAGAGGTGGTATTAAAAGCTTTGGAAAAGGCAAATTGCCTAAAAGGGAAAGGTAAAGTGACTCCCGCAAAGGAGACAAATGCAGACATTTATAAAGGTAAGACTAGTACCCCACCTTTCTTGTTAAGTTTGAGAATCTTTGGAAAGAATCTACACAATTGTTTATTAGATTCTGGAGCATCAGGGAATGCCATGCCGTTTTTGATTTGTAAGAAGTTATGATTGAGTCCTATCCCAACCAATAAAAAGGTGATTCAGTTGGATAAAACCGAATTCAATGTTGTGGGTGAATTAAAGAACATGCATGTGCAGGTTGGATCAAACCCAAGGATCTAGACCTATATAGATATCCAAGTAGCAGATATCCCAAAAATATATGGTATGCTTCTAAGTCAGGAGTTAATGAAGAGCATAGGGGGGTATTTGTCCTTGGATTTCTCACACATGTGGTTACCACGGAAGGGAGTTGCCACACAGATAAGAATTGAAAGTGAACCTAGCCTCAAACACATGATCACAAAATATGATGCTCCAAATGAAGTAGCATTCTTTGATACTGAGATAGGTGTTTACAAACAAGAGGAAGTTCTTACTCTCTCTATAGCTAGTCCTGATGATACATTATCCTTAGAACACAATGACACAATGATCTACATCAACCAGCAGGTTCTGATAAGAAAATTACAACAAGATAAGATGGTTCTAAGAGTAGAAACTGATTTGAGTAGTTTGTTGCTTCCTAATTGGTGTAGGATACATTATCATAACCATTCAAAATTAACATGTCAATCATGCTTAGATATTCTAGGTCATGTAGATCAACACCAACAAATATGTCAAGAGGAACAAGTCCAGACCCCCATCAATGAGTTTTCCTTCCAAGTTAAGGATGCAACTATTCTTACACGGGCTAGTCTTTCTCAACAGGGAGGTCTTTCACCAGAAGAACAGACTCAAGTTGTTTGTTTTGAAGTTCAAAGGGAGTTGAGATGTCCCAGTTCCTATTTGATACACCTGCCCCACATACTTTTCCAATACCCAATGAATTGATAAGAAGTGAGTTGGATGTTAATTTGACCCAAGAGGGTGTTCAGGAAGTAATTCCTGGGCAGGCTGAAAATATAGAAAAATCCTCAACTTAACTTTGTCCCAAGTTACATTCTGATAAATAGCTAAAGTCCGAGCCACCACACATCTCAAGTGAGTCATTCCCTGTTACTTCTAAAAAGAAAGAACTTCCAACCAAAGACTAGTTATGGACGCTTAAATTTTATGGTTCTAAATCTAAAGCAGGAAGTGGACCAGGGATTGAACTAACTAATCCAAAATGAAAGACTTATTTTTCTTCTTATAGATTGTAGTTTGGATGCACGAATAATGTGGTAGAGTATGAAGCACTTGCTCGTGGGATTATGTTTTCTCAGAAGAAGAAGGTTACTGCTCTTACAGTGATGGGAGATTCTAAGGTGATTGTGAAATAGGTACGTAGCCAATACACATGCCATAACAAAAGATTGTCTGCATATAGAAATAGGGTTTGAAATTTAATTAAATATTTTGATGCCTTTGGGATTACTCTCATCCCAAGGGAAGCAAATCAAATTGCAGATGCTCTTGTTGTTGCTGCTAGTACATTAGAGCCTATGCAAGACTCAAATCTTAAGAGGTTTTTAGTTGAATTGATTTCAGTCCTAGCTATTCCTGATAATGAGAGACAATTTCAAGTATTTAATGATGATCAACATATATTGGAATTTTTGGAAAATTCTGCTGTTTTTGAAGGGAAAATAATTGATGAATCTGATAGAGATCAAGGAGATTGGGATCCGAAAAATAACAGTCCATAAGGGATATTGGATTTAAAGAGCAATAACATCTCCAAAGGGGTGATAGCATTAGAAAGAATATTTGATTCAGATCCACAAGCTTATCAAAGAGTGCCTACAAAAAGTGAGGGAGGTAAGTATGAATCTGTTAATTTGACTCACTCAAGTCCATAAAGGAACGCTCTTATAGGGAAGACTTGTCCTCGGGAAATTAAGGATGAAATAATCAAAGTCTTGAAACAAAATATTGAAGCTATTGCTTGGAGCTATGATGACTTGAAAACTTTTGATACATCTGTGATCACACATACAATTCCTCTCAAGCTAGAAGCTAAGCCTTTTCGCCAAAAGCAACGCCCGATCAATGCATTAATTGAACCTCTAATTTAGAAAGAAGTGTAGAAACTTTTGGCTGCAAGAATAATCTTTCCAGTTAGACACTCTACTTGGCTGGCTAATCTAGTTCCTGTACAAAAGAAGAATGGTGAAATTAGATTATGTGTGGATTTCAGGAATTTAAACAAGGCCTATGAGAAAGAAAAATATCCATTACCTTCCATTGATGAAGTATTACAAAAGGTTAATGGATCTCAGATGATGTCTTTCTTGGATGGGTATTCAGGATACAATCAGGTCCTTGTAAGTCATGAGGATAGGATGAAGACTACTTTCACTACAAAATGGGGCACATTTGCTTACAAAAGAATGCCTTTTGGTCTCATCAATGTTGGTGCTACTTTTCAAAGGGTGATGGATGTAGCTTTTAAAGATCTGAGAGGGAAATGCATAATCATATATGTTGATGATTTGACCATCTTCTCTAAGAACAGAGAAGATCATGCTGTTGACTTGGAAAAGATGCTAAAGAAATGTATAAGTTATGGTGTTTCTCTCAACCCAAAGAAGTGTGTATTTGGAGTATCTGAGGGGAAGCTCTTGGGTCACATTATTTCTGAGGAAGGGATATCCATAGACCCTGATCGAGTGGAGGCCATCTTGAAATTGACAAAGCCACGAAGTAAGAAGGAAATGAGGTCTTTCTTTGGGAGGATCAATTTTGTTAGGAAATTTATAATAGGGTTCATAGAGATTGGCAAACCCCTCAATGAAATGATGAAGAAGGATGCAAAGATTGAATGGAGCAAAGAGGCTAAGTGTGCTTTCATATAGATTAAACAATCTATATCTGAGGCACCTATTTTGACAAGCCCAGATTATCTAAAGCTCTTCTACATTTATTCTTTTGCTTCTGAACATTCATGTGTAGTAGTTTTAACACAGAGAAGAGAAGAGAATGAGGAGAGACCTACTGATTTTATGAGCTCTCCATTTAAGAATGCAAAAGTAAGGTCTTTGCATTGGTATGAGCAGTAAAAAAGTTTAGACATTATATAATTCGAAATCAAGTGATGGCCATAGTTCCAGATCTAGCTGTGAAATCTCTTTTGATGCAAAGTGAATTAGGGGAACGAAGAGGAAAATGGATGGCCATTTTACAAGAATTTGACCTGGAGATTCACCCAATGAAACTTGTTTGAGGCCAAGATTTGTCAAAAGCGATGGCAGAAGTGGACAAAAGTATTATTTGTCAACAATACACGGTTCAATCATTCACTAAGGATCCCTGGTATACAAATTTAGTGTTCTTCCTCCTCAATAAAAAATGTCCAAAAGGAATGAATGCTACTCAAAGGAGAGCATTGAGGGTGAAGAGCGCTCACTACATGCTCAAAGGGGAATCAATCTACAGGAAGAATTTTCAAGGAATTAATCTACGTTGTTTGGATTAGCAAGAAGCTAAGCATGCCATAAATGAATTTCATGGAAGGCATGGAACAGGACATGGGTCTGCTGATGCTTTGGCTCATCAGAGTTTAAGGTTGGGCTATTATTGGCCTTATGTGTTTAGAGATGCACATCAACATTGCAGGACTTGTCATGTATGTCAAACTTCTGCACCTAGAGAAAGAAATCCTGCAATGCCCCTATAACCGGTGTATGAGGTAAGACCATTTGCTCAATAGGCACTTGATTTTGTAGGTGTAATTAATCCAAATTCTTTTGTAGGGCATAAATTCATCTTGAATGCGACTGACTACTGCACACGCTAGACTGAGGCACAACCTTGCAAGAATAGTACCACAGAGGTGGTCATCAAGTTTCTAACTGAGAACATCACAACCAGGTTTGGAGTTCCATTTGCTCTGGTATGTGATAATGGCCTTACTTTTTCTTCTACTGAGTTCATTTCATGGGCCTATGAACATAAGATTGTGTTGAAGTATTCTTCCAATTATTACCCTCAGGGGAATGGGGTGGTTGAGTCCACAAATAAGAACTTTTTGGAAGTTATAAGAAAGTTGTTAGAAAGTAACCCTAGGGACTGACACACCTAGTTGAGATTTGCCTTATGTGCAGATCCAACCAGAATCAAAGCAGCCCTAGGGAATTCACCTTTTAATTTAGTTTATGGCCAAGATCCAATTTTCCCCATTCATTTACAAATACCTGTTCTGAAGTTTATGCAGGAGTTTTATAACAAGGGTGATAGGATTGAGGTTAGACTACTTAATTTGTTAAATATGGAAGAACAAAGAGATGCTGCTTTGCAACAATTCTCTAAACATCAGGCCATTGTCAAACGCTGGTTTGACAAAAGAGCCAAGATAAAAGCCTTTAGAATATAAGATCTTGTGTTATTATGGGATAAGGCTAGAGAAAAGAAAGGAGATCACCAGAAGTTTGATAGACTTTGGTTAGGTCCTTATCAAGTGGTTGAAATATTAGGCGAGAATGCTTTTCGTTTAAGTACCTTAACAGGAGAGCCTGTTCCATTACCAGTTAATGGCCAGTTTCTCAAGCACTATTTTGGTGCATAGAAGGTCTGATGTTTGGGAAAAGAATGTATTATATTGTATCATATGTAATTAAGTCTTTGTTTTAGTTAGGTTTTCTTATTATTGTTGTTTTGTTTTTGTCTTTGTTTTGTTTTTGTTTGTTTTGTTGCGTTTTGTTTCATTGGGGATTTTCTTTTTGTTCATCTCAAGACTTGGGGTTGTTATTCAAAGTATACTATTGGTACTAGGAGAGAAATTGGTTTAGGTATTTTCATCATCATCATTGAAAAAGGATGTCATTTAGAACTTATGTATTATGATCATTCTAATTTGGGTTTGGGGAAGTTATTTAAAGATAAGAAGATAAATTGTGAACATCTCATGAATTATCATCAAAAATTTGTCACCAAATTAGATAAAAAATCTGCATGAGTAAATGCATATTTGTTTTAGAATGACTCTACCTTTGGTTCAAGTGAAAAATCTGATTCGAAGACTATCATGAAATCTATTGTAGTTCTCAACCCACATTTTAGATTCATTGAATCTGAGTATTGAGAAAGATGCATAAAAAAATTTCCACAAGTGAAAAAAAAAGAGAATGAAAGGAAAGAAAGAAAAGGCAAGCTCAATATCAAATGGGTAATCAAGTATCTCTATCGGGGCTATGGATGCCTGGATGGTAGTAGAGAAATTATTTGTGAGAACTAGAGGCATCTCAATCGGGGCTATGGACACCTATCTGGCAATGGAGCAATACCCAGGATTTTACTGCATGATAGTTAAAAGAATCAACTCATATAGCTTGGATCTTAGGTATAGTTGTTCACAAACAGAGAAAGTATTTACAAAGAATGATGCACAATATTGCACACACTCAGATTCAGAAATAACTCATGAGCACATACATCTGAGATTCTAGCTCAACTTATCCTAAATATATCTGATCTAATTCAAGTTGAAGTGTTTATAAGTCAAGAAGTTTTTTTTGGGTGACTGGAATTTTCTTTGGGTATCTTGAAAATAGGTAAACCATTTTCCCAGCCGAGTCGCAATTGTTATGCCTTGCATAACCACCCCATATTTTGACTTCGTCAAAAGGGGCCCCCCTTGTTATTTTTATCTCTTGTTGTTTTTTAAACAAAGTCTGGAGTCTTTTTGCTTGCAAAACTTTGTTTATTTTTGTTTTACTCTGCCGGAATCGGAACCTGAACCAAATCGGGTTCTGAAACTTCTTTCAAAACTCATTTTGATTCCCATCCCTATAGTCTTTCTTTGTTGACCTTTTTTTTTTAATTTATCAGAGCCAGAGCCAGAGCCAGAGTGGGCGTTAAGTTGGTGTTTATTGAAAATTGCAAAATCATAATCCATTCCGTCTCCGCCTCCACTTTTGAACTTTTTGTTTTGGTCTAAATCCTGTTTTAAATTTTATTGTGTCGATCTTTTGTTTTACTCTTTATGTTTGGTTTCGTTATGTGATTTGTTATCGGAACTGGACCCAAAATGAGAATGAAGTTAGGAAATTTCTTAAGTTTCGAATTAGTTTCCATTTCGATTTCGCCCCCGCTATTTTCTAGGTCGTTGAATTTTTGACTGAAGTAGCATGGTATTAAAGTGTTGGTTCTTTTTCAGTTCTGACTCCACCTTAACTGCATTTAATGCATTAATGACAACAGCTTGGCGTAGGTAAGAACTCAGATTTTTGCCTTCATTAAGGATTAAACGTATCATTGGTAAAAAACTTGGAGAGTGAAATAGAGCTGTTGTGGAGTCCATCTGAGCGAATCGATTGAAGGAGAAGGAGATAGTTCAGAAGGTTAGTCAAGTCTTGCATTCGAGGTAGGGTTTTGCTCTCATTTTTCTTTATATTTTTCTTCATGTTTCTTCGTTCATTTTGTTTGATATGGATCTTTGAATGGGATCGCTTTCTTAAGGTTTTTGTGTGTGTGTTCTTTATTTTTGTTTGTTGTTATTGTTTTTATGATTGAGTTTCTGGTTTTATAGTGAGTCAGGGCACAGGTCGCTTTCACGTTTTGTCATGATCGCGTCGTGTTGGGTTAGGTTTTTAAATATAGATTTGGTTAGGGTTTCACAGTGAGGTAGACTAAATTCATGTCTTATAGTGAGTTAGGGTTAGTTGAATCTTGTTTTTACTTAGGGTTTTGTCGTGCTTTCAATCTGATAAATTAGGAGGGGTTAAATCCATGCCCTAGTTTTGTCGTGTTTTCTAGATTAGGGTTTTGTATTTTTTGGTGATTGCATTTAAAAGGTTTAAAATATGATACCCTAAAATATAGTCACCCCCATAGTCATATGGGCATGGTTGATTTCATGATATATTTAAGCCCTCTTTTCATTTTATATGACCTTAGTTTTAACCATGGAGTTATGTCTTAAAGTTGATAAAATTATTGATGATGTCATGATTAACATGGTCGGAAGCGGGATCGGAATTGATTTAGAGTTTTTGGATGTCTTTTATGTTTTGTGTCAATTCCATCTGCCATCCCGTTTTTGAATCCACTTATAGTAAGAAGCTTTATTGTTTAAAGATGTTTACTTGGAAGAAGCGGAAGCGGAAGTGGAACCGAACCCAAAGATGAAAACATGTTTTATAATGATATTGAAAGATCTAATTAGAGGTTTTTGTGGCATGAAAGCTGGAAAATGTCAGGCACATCAGGAGAAGCTGCTCAAAGGAATCGGCTTGTAGGGACATCAAAGGCAACACCTAAGCCAAAGAAGATCAAGCCTGAACAATTACCTTATACATTGAGGTATAATAGGAGTCCCATGGTGAAAGTGAGAAAAGTAGAATTAGATTGGTCAGACATCACTGATACCAATTTAAGTGAATATAATTTCAAGGAGTTATATGCAGAAACCTTTGCAAAATAGGAAAGTCTAACAAGAAGGACACAAAGAATTGTTGATTCCAGCTTGGCACATATCATTGTATTTCCTTTATCAATCCAATGTCTAGAGTTGATCTTGACAACAGCTAGTGCCTACAATCATGTGACTAGACAATTCATGGATTCATAGAACAATATGATCATTGATCTCACTCCTTAGACATTTCAAAATATATTCAATGTCCCAGATCTTAAGAACTTGGTGCAGTTGGATGAGGTAGAGGCCTTGGAGAAATATAGTAAGTATAAGGATTCCAATAAGTCTCATTTGAACAAAAAGTGGTTGAAGACAAAAGAAGTATCTAAGCAAGCTTGCAGACCAACCAAAGAGGGCATATTTCTATAAGGAGGTATCCAATTTAATCATGATGTTGTCTAGAGTTTTTGGGAAGAGAGATGCATTTCGGTTCAAGGAGTGGATGCTTCCTTTCATCCAGACAATCTTAAATGGAGCTCAGCAGTTTGATTGGCCGCTAATTGTGTCAAATGCTATTCATGATCAACTGACTAGTGTCAGGCAGACTAAATGTTTCTTTATGACCTCTTACATTGTATATGCAACAATAAGGTTGGGTATCTTTCTGGGTTCAAAAAGAGTGGGCATAATGGGAGTCTTGGATGGACAAAAGAAAGTGTGGGAGCATTATGACCAGTTGTCTCTTCAGGTTGCTAAGACTCAGTTCAAAAGAGTCAATGATGCATTCATATATGTAGTCATCAACCAATTAAATGGAGATGTAGGGTGTAGGTTGAGTCAAGAAGCCATGGCATTCATTGCTGAATGGGGATGTTTGTACATTCAATACCCCAAATTCACATATTTCAAGTTAGCTGGTTTTGAAGGTCATCCACATCTGCTTCCAAGGTGTTGCAATAACATAATAGTGTTGATGGAATTTGTATATCAGGCTCTTGGATTTAATGCTCGACTTGGAATAAAACATAAGATAGGATGTCACAAGTTTCCCATGAAGTTGGGTGAGTATGGTTTTCAGAATTTGGTAGGAGCAAAGGTGGGATGCAGGGAGTTGATATAGTTGAAGTTGGGTTTATACACAACCCGTAAGTATTTTGACCCAAAGGGTAAGATGCATGCCTTGTTACCTTCTGTGTTTGACAAGCATTTCATTTTGTTAGAATATTTTTGTTGTGACCGACAAGATGAGTATGATTTAAGAAAGAAGAATTATGAAAGATTATCTGTTTCACTCATGTCAGAGCTTGGGGTTAAAGATAACATTCCTGACACATTGGTGGATGATGGAATTGTATTGGATCCATCTTATGAAGCTTTGAACATTGGCACCAAGAATCTAGATCCAATTGATTGGGACAGTGAGGAAAACATTGATACTAAGCAGATCGAAAGGACAGTATTGGATAGGAGTGTGCAATGGTTAGTTCTAAGAACCAAGGCTCCTCAAGGACTAGCCCCTAAAAAGGGTAAAGGATCAAAAGGAACACACCTCCTAAAGAGACTTTGGAGTTATTTCCCCAAGATATTGAAGAGATAGAACTTGAAGTAGCAGGGGATGAAGAGGAAACACAAGAGGGAGATGTTCAAATTGGATAAGTTGTTTCAACACCGGTCTTAGGAGAATCTTCTACTCAAGTCCCAGTAGGAAAGCGGCGAGGTAAAGAGGTGGAAAGGGAAACTCTTAATGACATAGCTAAATCCATGAAGGGAAAAGGGGTAGAGATTCATGATGTTGGAATAAATTCATATAAGACGGAGTCAGAAAAAGATATGCAAGAAAATATACCTCTAGAGGAGGATATTGAGTAGGTTTTGACACAAGAAGATCAATTGACACCGTTTGAAGAGGTGAAAAGGGATTTTGATGCAAGGGTTGTAACCTTAGAGAAACAAAAGGAAATTGATGCCAAGGCACAAGCTGATGCTATATTGCACCGGAAACTTTTAAAGGCCAAACAAATTTAATCTAAGGCAGCAATTGATGAATTAGAGAGACAAAAAAAGCAACAAGAATATGAAATCAAGGTTAAAGAAGAGAATGACAAGTTGGAACTAATACAAAAGATTCATGACCTTGAAGAAGAGAAGGCAAGAAACCAGAGGGAGAAAGAAATCTTGGTTGCCAAGTTAAAACTTGTTGAGGAAGGTTGCTAAAAGGAAGGAGAAGCAGAACAATTACGAAAGGAAAGAGAGGCCGAGGAGATGGTTAAGAAACAACAGGAAGAAGAAGCAAAGACAAAAAAGCTTAAGGATTTGGAGGCAGAAAGACTAGAGAGAGAAAGACTAGAGGCTTTAGAGAAAGAGAAATTGGAAAATGAAGCTCTAGAGGAAGAAAAATTAGAAAAAGAAAGATTGGAAAGAGAAAAAGTAGAGAGAGATCGGTTGGAGGAAGAGAAGAAGATACAAGAACAAAAGGATAGGGAAGAGGCTAAAAAGCTTGTGTAGATGCATGTGGTGCAAGAACAACAAGAGAAATCAAGGGTTGACTCTCAAACCCAAGTAAATGTACAACCACCTTCTACTACTATTGCTTCCTCTTCTACTATGATGACTACTACTCCATGTGCTCCCACTTGGCTAAAATTGGATCTACAGAAAAGTATAGTAACACCTTCAAAACCTCTGAATTGGGAGGATATGATGAAAGAAATTGAGCAAGAGAGGCCTAAAAAGAAGGCCAAGATCCTACACTCTACCAGACTCACGGACAAAGGAGATATTGTTGATGAGTGTGCCATGCCAATGACAGAAAAGGAGGAGTGGGACATGCAACTAACAAATTATTAGTTGAGTACTGTCAACTTGGGAAGGCCCACTAGGAATCAGCAGATGAACCTAATTGATGTGGTGGCTTCAACAACCAAGTCAAGAATGATAAAATTAGAGAAATAAGAGGATGAGAAAGAATTAGAGAAGAGATTGAGTGACAAAAGAATGATGGAGATAATAGAGAAATTTGTTGTTGGACATAAGAAATTTTCATAATTATTAAAGTATATTGAAGGTAGTGTAGATGAGTTGAAGGCACTACTCTAATATGGTATGAAGTGGCATGAAGCCACATAGAACATAAAGAAGGAAATTGACACTATTGAGTCACATATTGATGCTACCTCTAGTGCATATGACATGACTATTGACCTCACTGGTGTGACAAGAAGCAAAATTGAAAACCTTCATAAGAAGTTTTTCTAACTACAAGCACAAAAAGAACATATCATACTATAGTTTGGAGAGGTCAGGGATCTGGTAAATCCCAAATTACTAATGGTTTCTAAGGTAATTCTAAGTTTAGGCAAGGAAAAAGGAATAAATTTGATGCCTGGCTCACTAGAAGAAGGAGAAGAACTATTATTGGAGTTTGAGACTTAGATCAAGATTCTTGCAGTGGCCAAGTGAGAATGGGAAGATGGTAGGCCTACCTAGGAAGATCAGACAAAGAAATTGTAGGTGTCAACCACCTCTTGTTGACTCATTTTCTATCTTTTTATGTATTTATGTTTATACTACTTGTCTATATGTAGATATATAGAGTTGCATTTCAGTATCTTTTTGAGATTTTTTCTCAAGTACATAACTCAAGGGGATTCAATTCTTTTCACAACTGTATATATGGCTACATCATTCAAGGGGAGTTCTAGTAATGAATCAGAACAATGTGTATAGGCGCCCTTTTCCCTTGATGTCAAAGGGGGGGAGTATTCAGGAGATTTTTTGGAGTTTTTTTGGCACATTTAAATCAATGACAAAGGGGGAGATTGTTAGAAGTTTGAGGAGTTTGTCATTGTTGATGATGGTTGGAAACATGAGCATGGAAAAAGTTCATAATGATGTAATACAATGTTTTCATTGATGTCAAAATTGTTGTGGATCATTTTGAGTTATCCTAATAGATTTTTGAGGTGTTGAGGAAATAATTTATGCAAAAATATTCAATCTAGAAAGATCAATTCTGTGGAAATTTGACTAATTGTCAGATCTTCGAGTTCAATGTGATAGTGTATCAGTATTTGGTTTTTCCCCACTCTGTAAAGGAAGATTTTTCTTTGAGATTCTAACCTAATTTTTATGGTTTTTATATGCATCTAAATCCAAGATTTTATTTGGTTTGATGAATTATTCTAAGAAATATGAATGATAGAGTTTGGTCTAGCATTTCAAAGTCATTTCTTGTACAGTGTGTTTGAGTGGGAGATTCCACACTCCTTAGCAATTGAGTCTTTGTTGTTGTGATGTTGAAGATAAGTTTTCAAATGTCAATTGAGGTTGAATTCTATATGGTATCATTTTTTGAGGTCCACATGTTGCGAATTAGATGAATAGTTGAAGGATTTGTGTTAAGGTCCTATGGTGTGTTGACCTAACACGTTTGATGAGTATGTGAAGGGTTTTATATGTGTTGAGCCTTTATGTGGGATCTATTTTAGGTCCTTGCTAACCTATCTTAATAAGTTTTGAATTTTGAATTATGGTGCAAAGTATGGAGAATTTTTTTTGAGGCCAACAAGTTGATTTTTTGTTGTTGCATCCAATTAGGTAGATGTTACACTTGATGCCGATATATATACTAGATTGTTTTCATTTTTTAAAGGATATGAGATGATGAATGTGAGATATGTGATGTGAAATTGATTAGAGTATTGTGAATTTAGTTCTAAGGCGTTTAAATGCAGAGCACAACAAAGCATTGATTCATATCAGTGCGAAGATTAATATAATGCTTCATTGGAACTGTATTCTTGCATATTGTAGATGTATTTGTAATAGTTGAAAATAGGTTGTGAGCCATCTTATTTTTTCTATTATTTTATCTATGGAAAGTGAGTCCACCTATAGTGAAATTTTTTGTGATATAGTATAACTAGTTATAATATATTATGAGCTAACCCTCACTATGGTTTTTCCCATTTTGGGTTTTCCATGTAAAAATCCTAGTGTTGATTTGTTATATGATGTTGTGGATGTTACATTATTTATTTCCTTATAATAGTTGAATATGCTTTGGTAATTAGATGGCTAATGTTTGATAAGATTGATAGAATATTGATTCACCCCCCCTCTCAATATTCTGAGTGTTCAACACACTGTCAAAAGGCTTACTTCCCAAAAGAAAGAAGGGTTCACTGCCAAAGGCTCACTACCGGATTATATAAAAGAAGAAATGAATAATGTTACAATGAGAAATCTATCTCAATGCAATGAAAGATTCTACCACAACATTACCAACACATTCACAGCCTCTTTGAAGATGGTACACAACTTCTGCTCACTTCTTCTAGTACTCTAACTCATTAAAGTTTGCACTACATGTCATAGATTCACACTTCACAACTCTAAAATTCACATCACACACACTATACACAAATTCTCCACCAATATAACACTTATTTATATATTCTTCAACCTTGAAAACATTCTCCAAGGTCAACTATGCACCTTAACCATGCAAATTAAAATTAGGTTGGAACTGAGAATTCCCACACTGGAAAGGAATGAAAGTAGACCACATGCACACCTTAACTCAAACCCAAATCATACATATAAACCATGCCACACTTTCACAATCACTATCAAAAATCCATAATTAATGTAAACACCCAAGGTCAACCAAACCTGTGTAAACGCCATTAAAATTTACTTACACACTTCCTCAAGTCCAAAGATGACTATCAGACCACACACAACACCTGCACACAATCTAGAATATTCCTCAAACACCCTGAAATCCAAAAAATTCCTTCATAACAACTTTCACTTGAAGAAAAAACTCATCTTGTTCACCTAGATAATTTTCTAAACATTGTAACTCAAAAAATCAACTCGTGGAGCACCAAACCATGAACAAATTCAATGGAATGTAGATATGAACCTTATTAGAAAAATTTAGAAATACAAGACCAAAAACTAAACTATGGAGAAATGTGGAGCTAAACCATTTCTCCTAGACATCATTGCAACATAGTTCACACCCCGGTGAACACAAATTTATTTGTACAATGATCTAGACCACAAAATTTTGAATATAACACTTATGATCACCTTTGATCAACATTTCTAGATCACAAAAGCATATCTTTAACATAAAATAAATGCAAAGCAAAACCAAAACACCACACTATACACTAGAACACCTCTACAACACACTATTTCCTCTTCTATTCAAATTTTCTCAAAATCACTTGGAAACCAAGCACCAAAAATATATTCTCATTCTCTTCAGCACTTCCTCATCACCATTAAACCAATTGCAACAAAATAACATCAACAACATCAACACATAAAAGCTTATCAAAGCAACACTAGAGGTTGACACCAGTAGCACTTACTAATGAAAACATAATGAAATTGATCAAAGGGCAATCACCACTTCTCAACCATCATTATTTATCAATGACAATATCAACTAATCATACTTGCAACAAGCACAAGCTACATGTTTTTGATGAATACACATTGTGTATCAATGATTGATAGAACATACTGGATTTGGGAAAAGAGATATTGATATGGAAGATGAAATCAATTACCTTTTATGTTTTTCTTGTTAATAGTGGATAATATCAATAAATGTCACTTGTAAACCAATAGTTTCTTGGAAGTACTAGAGGAACTGACTAATTAATTATTCAAAAAATTAATATAATAAAAGTAAAAAAAACTAGTCTAGTATGGTGTCTTTCAATAATCATGTGAAATATTTTCTATTAAAGCACCGTAAGATAGAAGGTCACTACACAAGTTAATGAACATAGAAATATATGTCTAATGATCATATTTTCTATTATACTTATTGAACCTCAAAACTTCAAAGCCCATTTGTAAATGGGTAGTGAGAAGCTACAAGGATAAATGTTTGCACCTACAAAATGGAGCAATAATATGGTAAGTAGAATTGTTAATCATAGAGGAAAGTTGGCTCTACAATTGGCAAACATTTTGTATTAGTTGTTTAATGACAATATTAAAAGTAAGAATAAAAGTGGTGGAGTTTTTTAGACCTAAAAATGTGAAATCAGTATACCCAAGGGGCAAGGAGATTACAAAGGTTATTTTGAAGAATATGGAAGGAAAAATAGTATAAGGAGGATGAGTGGTTGTGGCTATGGGTGTAGTAGTCATCATGTCCACAATAGGAATTAGCATTTATGTGAATTATTTTGTACCAATAATGTTTTATTGAGAATTTCTCGTATTAGTGAAGATAAAAGCATAGGATGGGGAATTGTCCTAGACAATATGTGTTAAGCCCCTAGAGAAATTCTAATGGTTTATGTTTATTAGACAGCATATTTTAGATAGCACCAAGGATAGGTACCACTTCGTTGAGGGTGTCTCGAGCTAAGAATTATTGGAATCTATGTTACATTTTAGAATTATAGGCTTAGAGGGTAGTCTCATGACTAAAACATGTATCCACACGAGGAGAAGAGTTGGATGGAGAAGCAGGATTTAAAGTCATTGGGGGAGGGGATGGAGGCATCCTAATAGAAAAAATATTCATGTGTGAAGTCTAGTGTAGTATGAATAGGTATTGTGTATGCTCTTGAATGCTTGATGTTATAAATGTGAAGACTTATCTAAATTCCATTACCTAAATAGAGAAATTGGGTTGTAAAATTCATAAAAGAGTTTACAAAACACAATCTAAATTACCATACAGATAGTAAGAGAAAATGTTCTTTATGATTTTTTATAGTTTTCTAGTTTGGAAAAATAAAAAGTTTTGTGTTAAAGTGGTGGATTCACCAAATTTTAGTGTATGGAATTTAATAATTACAAAGGAAGATCATTTTTTCTTGAGAATAATCCCAAAAATTACATTGGGATGAATCAACAACTTTAACACTACTAAAACAATTTGAGTTATCATTTTTATAATTATTTTTTAATTGGAGAAAAATTATAAATTACAATATACTAGTGAAAATATCTCTTTATGAAAGAGAGATTACAAATTTATTCCACAAAAATGGAAAACACTAATCATGAGGAACCTATGATCTCTTTTTGAAGCCCTCTACCTCAATTATCATAATGCCGCACTATCATCTTGATGTCATGCTATTGTCTAATCTAGAAAATTGATTCAAAGTATTGGTACATACAAGTATACTTCCTTCCCTAAATAATGCTTCTTTCCCTAAGAAATAACTATAAATAAGAAGAAGATAAGAAAAAAGTGTTTTTGGGTGGTCATTTGAGGGGTTTGCCTTAGTCAAACTATTATTTTGGTTTTCCAACCTCTACAACAGCCAAGATTTTGTTAGTATTTTTTTATATTAAAAATAGTAGAGTCAACAATATACATGGCATTACAAAATCAGCTTTTATTAAGACCAGCTATTATCCTGATCCTTAGAGATACTAACCCCCCAAACATATAGTTGTGCATTATAGATTACAGTCTTCTCAAAGTGTCTATACATTGCAAGTACTGTGCAACAATTACACAAGTAAATGAACAATATACATTCCCAAAAATCTGCTCATGGATACAAGAGCTTGAACTGTGCAGTAATTACAAATGTGAATGAACCAAATACATTACAAAAAATCTGCTCTGGATGGATATACAACAACTGGCCCTGTAAAATTAAGTTGATCACATGTCACTGCCTGTGCTCCCAGCTAGAGTGAAGACCTCCTCCACCTCCCTGTTCTCGTTGGTGTGCTACCTTGGAGCCTTGGCATTGAGCTGAACTTGTTCTGCTTTTTCCTTTTCATTGAATTCTTGTTGGAAGTTCTCAAAGGCAGCCATGAATGTGGTTATACTATGCTGCCCTGCTTGCCAACTGTGACTACCATTGAGGAATTTGTGAAATTTTCCTTCGGATAATTTCATAGTCATAACAACCTATGAAGCAATGTCAAATAATATGAGTCCTTTTAAAGACTCGGTAAGGAACCTCCTTTTTCCACTGAACTTCTCTCCATTTCTTGCTTTCCACAAATGCCAAAGGATTTCATTAGCTAAACAATGCCAAAATAGTTTGCAAACTTTCCCATATTTTTTATCATTGCATAATAAAATCAATTTCCAATTCATTTTTTTGTTTTCCATCCAAATAACTAGATTATTAAAAACAAGTCTCCACACTTCATTTGCATACCAACAGTCAAAAAATAATATTTTGTTAGTATTTAAAAGATAAAAGTGTAAATTTATTGAAATGAAAATATGATCAAATATGATATAGAAAATAAAAAGTACACCATGACAACACTTGAAATAGTTTGAATGAAAAAATAATAATAAAAATGAGGAGAAAAGGAACAATAATATAATAAAAAAATCACCTAAAAGTTCATGCAAACCCCCAAAAGAATTTTGTTGTCTCAATCTTATCACTCTTCGCAATATCATAAAGATGGTAGTCAAAAATTCTCAATAAGATCATATGTACAACACTAGTATAGCTTTCTTATTTCAAAAAGGTATATTTTTCTTCAAAATTGTAGATCTCTAGAGTAAAAGAGCGAAAAAATTAACTTGATAGAGAAAAAGAGGCAAGTCAAAATGATTTTACACAATTTGATTTCATGCAAGAACATTAATTCCCAAATTTTTAGTGGGAAGATAACACTGTAATGACCACTTGAACTACACATTTTACAAGATGCTAGTGCATCAAGAAAACATCTATGCATTGCACTCCCATCTTGAAAAATTCATATTTAGAAGTCTCGAATTATCATAAAAATGCCAAAAAGATATGATTCAACTGCTAACATTTTTTAATTATAATTTACTATATTATGGGGCTAAAGTGAGGACACAATATAGTCTGAAATTACAAGGGTATGCAATTTTTAAACTAAAATGTTTATATTACACATGTTATATTCTATTTTGGAAATTTGGGGAAATTGAAATGAATAAAATGATCATTCTATTATTTTAGTTTAGGATAATAGATGTAAATTCAATCATATGATCATCACGGAAACTCTTATAGATCAAGGTCTAGAAAAATTTGTGAGAAAAACTTGACAAGATCCCAATCTTCTTATGAAAAAAATTGAGGTAGACCCTTTAGGGGTTGAAGTGATCATGACACATTCAAATGTGGTAATGCACTCTTCTAAAATATTCATTTGTAGCCTAATTTTATTAGTGGAAAATGTAAAGGAACATGTGTCTTATTACACTTTGATCGAAGATAACTCACATTTAGAACATTTTGCAATATCTTCACTATATATTTAATCAACCTCATAGACATGTGAATATTGTGTCAATTCTTCACATTCTTATAAATATTTCATCAAACATTTTTTACAAACCTTTACATACCTTTCTTAATACAATCCATCATTCTCATTAATTGTGTATGGATTAGGATGTAACTCATTAGTTCTTGAGATGTCGTGTGGTTTCAATAAAGGAGAACATGTTATAGTTTTGTATTCTCTTATAAATAATTCACTATCCTATAATGAAACCATTATCCCTATTTATTTTTTCTCAATTTTAGCCAATGTGTTAGTATTTTCTAAGCATACTAGACCCTCTTCTACCTTATCAGTGATCGTATGTTTATTTTTTTAAATGTAGAATTGGAGATTGAAGAGAATAGTGAAATTTCTTGGATATAAATATATTTAGACATCTTTACAAATTCATGGACTATGACAGGCATCAATGGATTGTGCTTGTTGATCTAACTTCTATTGATTCTAAGAATGAGAAGGAGAAGTATGTTCCACATGAATAGTTTTTATTTTTCTTTCTTTGATATCCAAATTCTTATTTTGCAACATAAGATTTGATATGAAGGATTTATTTTAAATGTTGAATAGTTTTATATTTTATTCTGATTAATGGACATTATTTTAATTTTACACATTGATTATTTCTTATATAAACCATGATGATAATTTTGTTGGATATGTAAACTATATAATTTTGTGTGTTCTTGATATGCATATGATATAAAAATAGTATGACATGATGTGATTTATTACATATGAAAGTTGAAATTTTGATGAAATAAGTTATATTTGTAAAAAATGAGATTAATTCCGAAAATCTATACATTATAAAGAGAAAACACTCTTTCTTACCCCTTTTAATTAGCTTAAGAATATAGATAAGGTAGGCACCCAAACATGATATTATTATATATTTATTATTATTCCATTAACCTAAAGTGATTAAGTGGTTTTTTTCAACAATGAGTTTTAAAACCAAAATCATTTTTTTTCACTTTCCTTTTATAAGTCAATTTAATATTATAAAGTTACTAAATAATTATATTAAAAAGTCACTTTTTCATAGATCAATTTTATATTATAAAATTATTTAATAAAGTTAAATTATATAATATGTTCAATGTCTTTTTTAAACAAAATAAATAAATAAGTCTATTAAGTCATCAACATTTTACATTTAAAATTTATATAATATAAATTTAATAACCGGTTATAAATAATTAATATCTTTAAAAGGGACATTAATGACTCATTTCAAGGAGAAGACTATATATATATATTCTAATATTTTATTCTTTTATATATTTTAATGGTAAAATATCTACTAAGTCAACCATTACAAGAATATATGAAAACACATATTCTATTGATAATGTAAATTACTTGAACAATTGGGTATATCTAATTTTAATCTATTATCAATATAATTATTTTATAATTCTCCAAGCCTAATATTTTGATGATTTTAGGGCACAACATAATAATATGTATCTTAACTTATAAAATATATTGTCCAAATGATGAGTACTTCATGCTCTTAGTGGTATGAAATTTTGATCTACTTCTACATTTGCTTTATTAACTCAAATAACATGTTTTTATCATGATTTAGTCTACTATATGTAACCTATCTTTGATTATTAATAAAAAATATTTCCAATAATTGGTCTCATCTACTCCTTTTGTATTTATATGATGATATATTTTATACTAATTTTATAATTTATTAACTTTACTTTAGATGTATTTCATTTAGTTTAGTTAGCTTTATTTTATTTTTATAGTGTAGGTTCAATTTACAACAATCATTTGATATTTTTTAAATACTTAGTGTTAAGTGGGAAAGAGATCTAAGATCCAACAAGTCAATTAACCTCAATCTAGCTTTCCTTCTTTGGACTCAATATGGTGGGGAGTGCTATCTCTCAAGAGCACATTTTCTCTTCCTAAGACCTATTCTTTGGTCTTGCTAGGGTATTCTTCTCTACCCTACTCAGAGGTCACTCCTAAGACCCCTATCTCCTTATAGAACTCTCCACCAATTTCAAATGCTCTCCTTCACTCTCACATCACCATGAGCTCCCATGGGCTCAATTTTACTACAAAGTTCCCAAACCTTTCTTGGGGCTTGGAATAGGTCTTCCAGCTATTCATTGAGTGATCTTACTCCACTCTAATCCATCGTGTAGGATTATTTCTTCATTTGGCTATCTAATTCAAGAAACTTAGTTTTTAGGCCTTGTAGCCTTTTTGCTCAATTAGGCCTCCAAAATCCCGTGTTCTTGGAATAATTCCTAATATCCCTTAATAAACCCCCTAAATCTTTAGGGATTCTCTCTATAGACCTCCTATGCTTCAATATTTTCTAGGTCTTAGATCTCCTTGGCGTCCGTACACAGGTCTGCCACCAAACCCCTATTTTCAAGGGTTTCTAGGGTATGTAACACAGTCCGATTTCTTTATTTTAATTGAATGCCTTAATGGAATCCTCTACACTTCTCCTTGCACACACATGTTCAAAACACATACCCCTACACCCCTAAACCATGGATTGGCACAAACCAATCCATTTAGCAAGTCTTCTTGCTGCTGTTTTGTCCAAGCATCTAGCTAGAATGCCCCTGCACTCACCTAGAGTTTGATGGTTACATCAACTCCCCTGCACACAAAGAATCCAAAAGAAATATTTAAACTATGTACACAATCCGCTACTTGATTCCAAGTGGCCATGGAATATTTTCCACGAGAAGTCAAGTGGGGATCATTATTTACAAAACTGTCCCTGAACCGGCCAGTTAAACCAAGAACCAAAAGAATTTGCAAAACTATCAACCAGTCAAACTAAATGACTAAACCAATGCTGCACAAGGTAGTAACAGGTCACAAATGAAAGACTCAAAGCATTAGTTCAGTCCTTTCAATCCATTAATTTCATGGATGAAGGCTCTGTCACAAAAATTCAAACAAATTTGCTCTTTTTCAAGTCACAAACTCTTCTTCCCAAATCTCAATATGTACAATAGCTTTCCCCCATGTCATATTAGGGTTTTTATAACCTTATATACCTTATGCCCACATGTTAGGACCCTTAGGTCAGGCTTAGAACAACATTAATGCCATTTTCCAACTTTTAGGACAAGTTGCCAAGACAACATTGTCAAGATTTGCCTAATCTCCTCATTAAGACTTCTCCAAACCTCAAGGCTCTAAACTAACCTAAATTTTCCACAACACACTCTTCAATTCAACCTTGGGACTTTATAACCTAGTCCTTATTACCTTGGTGGATGGCTAGAACCACCTACAAGCCAAAATTTGTAAGATCTCTCCAAAAGACCTTAAGGTGCTCCTGCACCACAATATTAGAACACAAACCAACTAGGTTTTGATAATTGGCTAGTTGCCTCAAAGGAGATTCAATCTACTAGAGATTGATTCTTTTATGTTGCGGAGGGGAAATTTGATGAAAAATTTAATTAATCTATTTTACATTATTCCTAGATCTAAAAATGTAATTTATTACACAAATGAAAATGGAACATTGTAGAATGGACACAAATCTGGAGAATAATGGCATAGAGTAACTTGCTCATAAAATTGGAGCCTAAAGTTCCTAGATAGGGGAAAATTCACCCTAGTCTAGAAATGAGAATTTTTGAATGCTTGAAGTCTAAACTGATAGCTATATGTTTGCTCTATACTTTTCTATAGCTCTTCGTTGAAAAAACTTCTAGTTCCAACCTACAAACATGAAAAGAGGGGGAAAGGTTGTGCTACATAGGGACTTTCTAAGTAAAAATCCATTTTGGTGTTTCTACCTCCAAAAACATAAATGATGATTGATAAAAAAGGGCTTACCCTAGGTCAAGTAGAGGCCAAGAAAACAATAATTGACTTTAATAATAAATGATAATTGATAATGTTACCTTAGGTATGTAACCCTTGTTGAAATGATGTTTAAACCATGATTTTCTACAAAGAGTTGATAATGAATGATTGGATTAATTTGAAGACCTACAAAAAGGTTATTCCATATAACACAATAGATTATTTTAGCTAATATGTAAAGGATAACTAACATACATCTTCATAATGAAAGCATAACAATGCATAATTGATCATAATAGTGTCTTGTTCATAATGTTTAATGTTAAAATGAGAGGGAAACTTGTTTAAATATATAGCCCAATTGATATTTTTGGATATAGGTTGACTTGAGGTTAGTTTACAATACTCAAAATTGACACTTAAAATAATATTTATTGAAATTGGTCACCCTTAGGAAAAAGGTGCCCTCACCCTTGTCTTGGTTTTTTTGGACAAAATTTCTTGGGATGTTAGAGATTTTAATATACTTTCCCAATCCAGCCCCGAAGTGAATATATTATTAATGTAATTAATTTTATAGGAAAAATGGGGTAGACCAATATAGTTTTAAATTTTCAAGGGTGAAAATTTATGATGCTACATTTATCCCCTACTTTAGTGAGGGTATAATATTATGTTCATACTCACACTAATGGAATTGATTTATTTATAAAAATATTTAAGAGACAAAATGACACCAAGTTGAGGGGTGCATTATCTCCCAACTTAGGATCCCGTCAATTCACAATGTTAAGATAAATATAAAGCAGATACATCACACACATGATAAGATAAGATTTGATTATTTATAAGGCGTTAAATGAGAAATCAATGAATAACACATAAAAGAGTATACAAATCATACATAAGGAAAATATGATGCATACAAGGAATACATGAAGCATACAAGGAATACACAAATCATGCAAGGAATACACTAGGCAAACACGTTGAATACACAAATCTATCATGAAAATTACATGTAGAATACATGAAATACACAAAGAAAACAAGGAATAAACAAATCAAACATGATACACACATAAAGAAAATATAACATGCACATGGAACATAGATCATATAACAACAAATGTTAGTACACAATAAACAAAAGATTTGAGTCAACAATGTGAGGAGACCTTAAAATGTAATATTCTCTCAATTACCAAGCATCATCTCTCGAATGCACAACATACACATCTCAATTTGCTAAAATGACAAATAAGAGCTACATATATCTACTGGCTAGCAAGTTGTGTTATGTTAGGTGTCCATGTAAAATTGATAAATGATAGGTTTCATAAGTCTAGAAATTTTTTTTATGCTAGTTTAATTATGAGACATATGGATCTACTAGTTAGCAAGCTATGTTATGCTAGGTTTCCATGTAAATTTCTCAAATTTATAGGCCAAAAATCTTGGTTATGCTAAGTCTATGGATTTTTTGGCAATCAAAGCTCAGGGAGTGCATACATGTTTAATGTCATTAGGGATGATTTAATGTCTTAGAGGATGGATATAATTAACATCTTAGGGGATGAATTGATAACCATACCTTAGAGGGAGTTATAAAAACACTACCACCAAGGGGGTATTTCAATAATTCAAATCTCACAAGACACCAATGTGTGGATATATAAAAATGGATAGGGTGATATACCCCTCTTAAAATGTTAGAATACTTGCTATGCTAATATTTTGAGGAAAATAAAGGGAGGAGAGGGGATCCTCAAGAAGTATTAACACCTCCAAAATTAGTTATAATTTTCCCCCAAGTGTATAGGAAAGGAAAACCATGCTAGAGACTATCACGCTCATACCATAGATGAAATATGGTTGTACATAACATTGTACCACCATGAATGGAAATGGGAAAACACATGGAGCTATGAATGCCACATAGTGAGGAGAAACATCATAGAAGGTACTTTATTGTTTATAATGAATAGGTGCATCAATACATGGAGGAGTGATAGCACCAAAATCGAGATGTTATTGTATTTTATTACCCAAGGCCTAGCATTCATTCGTGGAATGACCATGCAATGATTGTTGGGAAAATTTGTCTTAACCTTGTAATTACATAAGTTACTATTGATACATAAGGAACATGTTTATATATGCATCCCAATTGATCATTTTAGATATAGGCTAACTTGAGGTTACTTTGCAATACTCAAAGCTAACACTTTAAAACAATATTTATTAAAATAGGTCACTCTTAGGACAAGGGAACCCTCACCCTTGATCGGGTGTTTTTGGACAAAATTTCTTGATATTATGGGGATTTTAACATATTTTCCCAATCTAGCCCCAAAGTGGATAAATTATTAATGTAATTAATTTTATAGGAAAAATAGGGTGTCAATATATTGGCCACAATCTTTCTCATAACTTGACACATTTTGGTTCGCATCAATTCATGTCTCAGATCGAACGCCTATAGTTAATGATCTTGAAATGCATCAAATTCTCATCATGCCACATATCAATTTGAGGGCCATTCATATTATGGCTATTGTTCCAAAATTTTCATGGTACTTACTCATATGGATCAGTTTTAGTCACAATTCAACATTAGCATTAAGATACACATATCTTCGAGACTCTTTCATCATCTATTTCCCTCTTATGGCGGCATTTCTAATGTGTCTATGTGATAGATTGTTTACTTGGGATTTCTTATGGATTCCTCCATCTTTCATCACTTGATTGCATTCCTTTTTGGGGAGGAATTTTGTCCCACTGGGTTTCTACGTTTCCTTGTTTTTAAGAGAATTATTTTGCATTATGTATCTACATGGGTACCTAACATGGCCTTGTAGTCAGGACCCATTCATGCTTTTGTGCATCCATCCTTGCATTATTTGCATGATTCTTATTCTCCTTAAGTTGTAGTTAAGGGGCGATGTTGGTATAATGAAATATTTAATTACACTTTATTAAGTTTACTTAGGTCCTAATTAGGTTTTCCTTTTAGGGTTTTTCATATTTATCTATAAAAGAAAGTTATCTCTTGTAATTCATTATTTCCAATAATATTATTTGCATCATTTTATGCAAATTGCTCTTGCATGTTTGATTTTCTCCTTGTAGAAGGTTGATCCAAGTTTTATAGGTGATCTTGGTTTTACTGAGTTTATTAGAAACTCTAACATTTACGACACTACAATTAGATTGTGGATTTAATTTAATTATTCATATATGATTTTGAAATAATAAACTTAAAAATAAAGTAATCAAATTATAGCTTACTGTAATGATCTTTTATCACTTTTTTTTGGTTCATATATAAAATAACTCCATTTTACAATTTTCAAATGGTTGAATTATGAAGTAGGTTAATTAATTCAAAATTTATTAAAATATACAAGGTTAAAACAAAATTTCTCACATGTTAGTTTAATAATTTAGTAGGTAAACTACCCTTTTACACTTAAACTAGTTCTCTAGTGTTAGAGAAAGGATGTTGTACACCTTGCATAAGGAAAAAAATATTTAAGTTATGTAAAATAAATATTTATTTGTGGTACATCGTGTATTTATCCACATTATATTATTATTTGGGTACACCTATTCAATTATAGGTGACATTGGTTAGATTTTTTATGTGTTGTACATTTCAAAATATTTAATATTGGGAAAACTTAGTTTTCAAAAAGTAAATGTTGGTTTCAATGGTTTTTTGAACTAATATTTTTTAGAATAATGGTTTTACCTATACTACTTGGTTGTTTTGTGTGAGCTTTATTATATAAAATTAATTACATGTTTATTGGTTAGAGTCATCTAGTTAGCTATCATTTGTATTATTCTCTCTTGTAGAGTGCATATGTGAAGCATAGCATGGGATGTGTGGTTCCATGACTCATTATGTTTGGACACATAGAGTATGCAATGGAGGAGATTGATGTTTCAAAATTATTCATGGAGAATATATAATTTTATTGTAATATTATATTTCTAAATAATACACTGAGTGTGGATGATTTTACAAGTTGGTTTTTTCCCTCTTGAAGGTTCTTTGAAGGTATATCTTATGTAATCTTATGGTATGTCTTTGATATATCCATTATGGTTATTTTTTAATCTTTTGTATATGATTTTATCTCATATGGTTATGTAAGAAATTATTTGATCAACTTGGTAATTCCCTAACAAGTGGTATCATATCCATGGTTGTGGTTAAGGGAGGTGAATGATCCATATTTTTTTTTAACCCTTATTTGAGTAGATCTAATGTAAATTTGAATCCATGGAAATGTTGGAGAGATTTAAAACATTTCAAGCTATTATATTTGTTGTGTAGATTATAAGAGTTATAAATTTAGGGTTTGAGTTTTACAAATTTGTGATTATTTTTATAAATATAAGGTTTGAAAAGATTTGGTAAAAAGAGTTTTGTTGAGGAATTTTTAGAAATGACCACTTGGATTAAAACTAAACCTCACCACCGGATCCAAAGGTATAAGTGATGAACATTGACATAAAATTTAAGCTATTTTTTCCACCAAGGCTTGAAGGAGAAAAATGCACCCTCCACTAGTTTAGTCATCTTGTTGTATAGTCATATAGGCTGAATAAATTTAAAAAAAATAAAAATTAAATCTAAATTTTTTTATGACCTAAGTAAAAAAATGGGGAGAATACTTGGTCCATAGACCCCTATTCCCCTCAATAGAGTTCTCAAAAATTTAGACAGGTGATACTAAGCCATATGGGCTTGTTATGTCTCATTCATAGTTGGTCAAGTCTCAACTACTGATGCAATGGCTAGTGGAATAATACCTATAGTCTCAACCCCCTATTGGGTGGGACTACTACCAAGCTTGCCATGGGCTTTACAATTTTTTTTAAAATTAAAATTGTATTCACCACCTTATCTCAACTCACACACCACTATCAAGCACCACCTCCACCCTTATTCCATCTAGGAATTACTCACTAATCCTTGATGATGTCAAAATTATATCACTATATGGACATGCCTATTTTGGCCCCTTCTAGAACTTAGAGTGTATTCTCTTCCAAGGGAATAAATTTCACATATGATATCATATTTTTAACTCTTGCACTCATGAAAAAGATCTATCTAAGAACTATATAATAGTATAGGTTTAATTTTAATTTTGATTTTTATGTCAAAATTTGGTGCCTAAGTGTAATATTTCTCTAGAATGGTTCATGTTTCATATCTTTTGCACACAAAGTTAAATTTTAGATTTTGAATGGGATATGCAAATACTTTTACAATAATATATTGTGGATCAAGTGGTTTTTCACCTAGATTCAAGAAAAGAGACGTTTATACTTGTTTCAGAACTTATAAGAGCTTGGTATTTAGGGTGGGTTTGTGTGAG
>CM021110.1:421270682-421429869 GCA_007115665.2 Sequoiadendron giganteum | reverse complement strand
AAGATCCTTATCAACATGAGATTCTCTCCTTTCTTTGAATCTAAACTCACGTTCGAATGTTTAGAACAGTCCTCATCTTGGACATAAGCAATCTTCTTCTCACCTTGTGAAGATGTTGGCTTGTCAGGACACCTATAAGCCGGATGACCCAACTGTCCACAATTGTAACACTTCATGGAAGCAAAATGAGAACTTCTCCCAAATCCTCCTGATCTACCTCTTCCACCATTGTTAGAGCTTCTACCTCTGTATCCCCCTCTACTATTTGTCTCATGGGATTGTTCACCCATCTTAGAATCACCTTGGCTTCTATTCTCATTGCTTCTTCCACCATAACCTCCTCTATGTCCACCTCTAGAGTCTCTGCCTCTTCCTTTACCCCTGGTATTAGAATCTTGTTTCTTTTTCAGTTTCTCTTCCACTTTAATAGCCATCTGATAACAACTATGGAGGTTAGTAAGTGTAAAGAGACTCAACTCCTCTTGTATGTTCCATCTAAGGTCGTTCAGATACCTAGCAACCTTAATGCTTTCAGCTTCTTGCACTCTAGACCTAAGGCTTAGCTTTTGGAACTCTTCTGTGTAGGCAGCTACATCTAGTTCTCTTTGTCTGAGATTTTGCCTCTTCTTATGCAATTGGATGTCATATTCCTCAAGTAGATAGTTTTCTTATACTTTAGCCACCATTGTTTTCCAATTTCCTATTGGCTTCTTGCCTTCCTTCTCTCTTTCTTCTTGCAAGAACTTCCACCAAGTTAATGCTTGTCCTCTTAACCTTGATTTGGCTATCTTCACCTTTTGTGCCTCTATAATCCCATCACATTCAAAGTGATTCTCTGTTCCCTCAATCCATTCCATAACTAACTTTTGCATCCATTCTTCTTGTGAAAACAGGGATGCCTTCTAGTGCCTTGCCACTTAATGCCTTCAATGCTTTGAGGAAGGCTTCCTCTGCTAATGGAGGGTTAGGTTTTGGTTCTATCTCTTCCTCAACATGGTCCTTACCCTTGTCTTTAACCCCTGCTAACTGCACTTCCATCTTGCCTGTAGTCTCTGCAACCTCTTCTAGTTTGTGCTTCATTTCTTCCACAATTTCTTCTAGACATCTATTCTTTTCTTGTTGCTCTGTCAGATCTCTTGCCAATTCTACATTGGTCACCATGGTGCTTTCTCCTATGGATTCACTTCCCTCTGACATTCACTTCTCAATTCCCAAGCCTTTTAATGGCTCTGATACCAATTTGGTGAGGAGTCTATCTCTCAAGAGCACATTTTCTCTTCCTAAGACCTATTCTTTGGTCTTGCTAGGGTATTCTTCTCTACCCTACTCAGAGGTCACTCCTAAGACCCCTATCTCCTTATAGAACTCTCCACCAATTTCAAATGCTCTCCTTCACTCTCACATCACCATGAGCTCCCATGGGCTCAATTTTACTACAAAGTTCCCAAACCTTTCTTGGGGCTTGGAATAGGTCTTCCAGCTATTCATTGAGTGATCTTACTCCACTCTAATCCATCGTGTAGGATTATTTCTTCATTTGGCTATCTAATTCAAGAAACTTAGTTTTTAGGCCTTGTAGCCTTTTTGCTCAATTAGGCCTCCAAAATCCCGTGTTCTTGGAATAATTCCTAATATCCCTTAATAAACCCCCTAAATCTTTAGGGATTCTCTCTATAGACCTCCTATGCTTCAATATTTTCTAGGTCTTAGATCTCCTTGGCGTCCGTACACAGGTCTGCCACCAAACCCCTATTTTCAAGGGTTTCTAGGGTATGTAACACAGTCCGATTTCTTTATTTTAATTGAATGCCTTAATGGAATCCTCTACACTTCTCCTTGCACACACATGTTCAAAACACATACCCCTACACCCCTAAACCATGGATTGGCACAAACCAATCCATTTAGCAAGTCTTCTTGCTGCTGTTTTGTCCAAGCATCTAGCTAGAATGCCCCTGCACTCACCTAGAGTTTGATGGTTACATCAACTCCCCTGCACACAAAGAATCCAAAAGAAATATTTAAACTATGTACACAATCCGCTACTTGATTCCAAGTGGCCATGGAATATTTTCCACGAGAAGTCAAGTGGGGATCATTATTTACAAAACTGTCCCTGAACCGGCCAGTTAAACCAAGAACCAAAAGAATTTGCAAAACTATCAACCAGTCAAACTAAATGACTAAACCAATGCTGCACAAGGTAGTAACAGGTCACAAATGAAAGACTCAAAGCATTAGTTCAGTCCTTTCAATCCATTAATTTCATGGATGAAGGCTCTGTCACAAAAATTCAAACAAATTTGCTCTTTTTCAAGTCACAAACTCTTCTTCCCAAATCTCAATATGTACAATAGCTTTCCCCCATGTCATATTAGGGTTTTTATAACCTTATATACCTTATGCCCACATGTTAGGACCCTTAGGTCAGGCTTAGAACAACATTAATGCCATTTTCCAACTTTTAGGACAAGTTGCCAAGACAACATTGTCAAGATTTGCCTAATCTCCTCATTAAGACTTCTCCAAACCTCAAGGCTCTAAACTAACCTAAATTTTCCACAACACACTCTTCAATTCAACCTTGGGACTTTATAACCTAGTCCTTATTACCTTGGTGGATGGCTAGAACCACCTACAAGCCAAAATTTGTAAGATCTCTCCAAAAGACCTTAAGGTGCTCCTGCACCACAATATTAGAACACAAACCAACTAGGTTTTGATAATTGGCTAGTTGCCTCAAAGGAGATTCAATCTACTAGAGATTGATTCTTTTATGTTGCGGAGGGGAAATTTGATGAAAAATTTAATTAATCTATTTTACATTATTCCTAGATCTAAAAATGTAATTTATTACACAAATGAAAATGGAACATTGTAGAATGGACACAAATCTGGAGAATAATGGCATAGAGTAACTTGCTCATAAAATTGGAGCCTAAAGTTCCTAGATAGGGGAAAATTCACCCTAGTCTAGAAATGAGAATTTTTGAATGCTTGAAGTCTAAACTGATAGCTATATGTTTGCTCTATA
The DNA here is from genome assembly GCA_007115665.2 of Sequoiadendron giganteum. NCBI lineage: Eukaryota > Viridiplantae > Streptophyta > Pinopsida > Cupressales > Cupressaceae > Sequoiadendron > Sequoiadendron giganteum. The sequence goes on along the minus strand of CM021110.1, from coordinate 421,426,835 downwards.
CTTTTCTATAGCTCTTCGTTGAAAAAACTTCTAGTTCCAACCTACAAACATGAAAAGAGGGGGAAAGGTTGTGCTACATAGGGACTTTCTAAGTAAAAATCCATTTTGGTGTTTCTACCTCCAAAAACATAAATGATGATTGATAAAAAAGGGCTTACCCTAGGTCAAGTAGAGGCCAAGAAAACAATAATTGACTTTAATAATAAATGATAATTGATAATGTTACCTTAGGTATGTAACCCTTGTTGAAATGATGTTTAAACCATGATTTTCTACAAAGAGTTGATAATGAATGATTGGATTAATTTGAAGACCTACAAAAAGGTTATTCCATATAACACAATAGATTATTTTAGCTAATATGTAAAGGATAACTAACATACATCTTCATAATGAAAGCATAACAATGCATAATTGATCATAATAGTGTCTTGTTCATAATGTTTAATGTTAAAATGAGAGGGAAACTTGTTTAAATATATAGCCCAATTGATATTTTTGGATATAGGTTGACTTGAGGTTAGTTTACAATACTCAAAATTGACACTTAAAATAATATTTATTGAAATTGGTCACCCTTAGGAAAAAGGTGCCCTCACCCTTGTCTTGGTTTTTTTGGACAAAATTTCTTGGGATGTTAGAGATTTTAATATACTTTCCCAATCCAGCCCCGAAGTGAATATATTATTAATGTAATTAATTTTATAGGAAAAATGGGGTAGACCAATATAGTTTTAAATTTTCAAGGGTGAAAATTTATGATGCTACATTTATCCCCTACTTTAGTGAGGGTATAATATTATGTTCATACTCACACTAATGGAATTGATTTATTTATAAAAATATTTAAGAGACAAAATGACACCAAGTTGAGGGGTGCATTATCTCCCAACTTAGGATCCCGTCAATTCACAATGTTAAGATAAATATAAAGCAGATACATCACACACATGATAAGATAAGATTTGATTATTTATAAGGCGTTAAATGAGAAATCAATGAATAACACATAAAAGAGTATACAAATCATACATAAGGAAAATATGATGCATACAAGGAATACATGAAGCATACAAGGAATACACAAATCATGCAAGGAATACACTAGGCAAACACGTTGAATACACAAATCTATCATGAAAATTACATGTAGAATACATGAAATACACAAAGAAAACAAGGAATAAACAAATCAAACATGATACACACATAAAGAAAATATAACATGCACATGGAACATAGATCATATAACAACAAATGTTAGTACACAATAAACAAAAGATTTGAGTCAACAATGTGAGGAGACCTTAAAATGTAATATTCTCTCAATTACCAAGCATCATCTCTCGAATGCACAACATACACATCTCAATTTGCTAAAATGACAAATAAGAGCTACATATATCTACTGGCTAGCAAGTTGTGTTATGTTAGGTGTCCATGTAAAATTGATAAATGATAGGTTTCATAAGTCTAGAAATTTTTTTTATGCTAGTTTAATTATGAGACATATGGATCTACTAGTTAGCAAGCTATGTTATGCTAGGTTTCCATGTAAATTTCTCAAATTTATAGGCCAAAAATCTTGGTTATGCTAAGTCTATGGATTTTTTGGCAATCAAAGCTCAGGGAGTGCATACATGTTTAATGTCATTAGGGATGATTTAATGTCTTAGAGGATGGATATAATTAACATCTTAGGGGATGAATTGATAACCATACCTTAGAGGGAGTTATAAAAACACTACCACCAAGGGGGTATTTCAATAATTCAAATCTCACAAGACACCAATGTGTGGATATATAAAAATGGATAGGGTGATATACCCCTCTTAAAATGTTAGAATACTTGCTATGCTAATATTTTGAGGAAAATAAAGGGAGGAGAGGGGATCCTCAAGAAGTATTAACACCTCCAAAATTAGTTATAATTTTCCCCCAAGTGTATAGGAAAGGAAAACCATGCTAGAGACTATCACGCTCATACCATAGATGAAATATGGTTGTACATAACATTGTACCACCATGAATGGAAATGGGAAAACACATGGAGCTATGAATGCCACATAGTGAGGAGAAACATCATAGAAGGTACTTTATTGTTTATAATGAATAGGTGCATCAATACATGGAGGAGTGATAGCACCAAAATCGAGATGTTATTGTATTTTATTACCCAAGGCCTAGCATTCATTCGTGGAATGACCATGCAATGATTGTTGGGAAAATTTGTCTTAACCTTGTAATTACATAAGTTACTATTGATACATAAGGAACATGTTTATATATGCATCCCAATTGATCATTTTAGATATAGGCTAACTTGAGGTTACTTTGCAATACTCAAAGCTAACACTTTAAAACAATATTTATTAAAATAGGTCACTCTTAGGACAAGGGAACCCTCACCCTTGATCGGGTGTTTTTGGACAAAATTTCTTGATATTATGGGGATTTTAACATATTTTCCCAATCTAGCCCCAAAGTGGATAAATTATTAATGTAATTAATTTTATAGGAAAAATAGGGTGTCAATATATTGGCCACAATCTTTCTCATAACTTGACACATTTTGGTTCGCATCAATTCATGTCTCAGATCGAACGCCTATAGTTAATGATCTTGAAATGCATCAAATTCTCATCATGCCACATATCAATTTGAGGGCCATTCATATTATGGCTATTGTTCCAAAATTTTCATGGTACTTACTCATATGGATCAGTTTTAGTCACAATTCAACATTAGCATTAAGATACACATATCTTCGAGACTCTTTCATCATCTATTTCCCTCTTATGGCGGCATTTCTAATGTGTCTATGTGATAGATTGTTTACTTGGGATTTCTTATGGATTCCTCCATCTTTCATCACTTGATTGCATTCCTTTTTGGGGAGGAATTTTGTCCCACTGGGTTTCTACGTTTCCTTGTTTTTAAGAGAATTATTTTGCATTATGTATCTACATGGGTACCTAACATGGCCTTGTAGTCAGGACCCATTCATGCTTTTGTGCATCCATCCTTGCATTATTTGCATGATTCTTATTCTCCTTAAGTTGTAGTTAAGGGGCGATGTTGGTATAATGAAATATTTAATTACACTTTATTAAGTTTACTTAGGTCCTAATTAGGTTTTCCTTTTAGGGTTTTTCATATTTATCTATAAAAGAAAGTTATCTCTTGTAATTCATTATTTCCAATAATATTATTTGCATCATTTTATGCAAATTGCTCTTGCATGTTTGATTTTCTCCTTGTAGAAGGTTGATCCAAGTTTTATAGGTGATCTTGGTTTTACTGAGTTTATTAGAAACTCTAACATTTACGACACTACAATTAGATTGTGGATTTAATTTAATTATTCATATATGATTTTGAAATAATAAACTTAAAAATAAAGTAATCAAATTATAGCTTACTGTAATGATCTTTTATCACTTTTTTTTGGTTCATATATAAAATAACTCCATTTTACAATTTTCAAATGGTTGAATTATGAAGTAGGTTAATTAATTCAAAATTTATTAAAATATACAAGGTTAAAACAAAATTTCTCACATGTTAGTTTAATAATTTAGTAGGTAAACTACCCTTTTACACTTAAACTAGTTCTCTAGTGTTAGAGAAAGGATGTTGTACACCTTGCATAAGGAAAAAAATATTTAAGTTATGTAAAATAAATATTTATTTGTGGTACATCGTGTATTTATCCACATTATATTATTATTTGGGTACACCTATTCAATTATAGGTGACATTGGTTAGATTTTTTATGTGTTGTACATTTCAAAATATTTAATATTGGGAAAACTTAGTTTTCAAAAAGTAAATGTTGGTTTCAATGGTTTTTTGAACTAATATTTTTTAGAATAATGGTTTTACCTATACTACTTGGTTGTTTTGTGTGAGCTTTATTATATAAAATTAATTACATGTTTATTGGTTAGAGTCATCTAGTTAGCTATCATTTGTATTATTCTCTCTTGTAGAGTGCATATGTGAAGCATAGCATGGGATGTGTGGTTCCATGACTCATTATGTTTGGACACATAGAGTATGCAATGGAGGAGATTGATGTTTCAAAATTATTCATGGAGAATATATAATTTTATTGTAATATTATATTTCTAAATAATACACTGAGTGTGGATGATTTTACAAGTTGGTTTTTTCCCTCTTGAAGGTTCTTTGAAGGTATATCTTATGTAATCTTATGGTATGTCTTTGATATATCCATTATGGTTATTTTTTAATCTTTTGTATATGATTTTATCTCATATGGTTATGTAAGAAATTATTTGATCAACTTGGTAATTCCCTAACAAGTGGTATCATATCCATGGTTGTGGTTAAGGGAGGTGAATGATCCATATTTTTTTTTAACCCTTATTTGAGTAGATCTAATGTAAATTTGAATCCATGGAAATGTTGGAGAGATTTAAAACATTTCAAGCTATTATATTTGTTGTGTAGATTATAAGAGTTATAAATTTAGGGTTTGAGTTTTACAAATTTGTGATTATTTTTATAAATATAAGGTTTGAAAAGATTTGGTAAAAAGAGTTTTGTTGAGGAATTTTTAGAAATGACCACTTGGATTAAAACTAAACCTCACCACCGGATCCAAAGGTATAAGTGATGAACATTGACATAAAATTTAAGCTATTTTTTCCACCAAGGCTTGAAGGAGAAAAATGCACCCTCCACTAGTTTAGTCATCTTGTTGTATAGTCATATAGGCTGAATAAATTTAAAAAAAATAAAAATTAAATCTAAATTTTTTTATGACCTAAGTAAAAAAATGGGGAGAATACTTGGTCCATAGACCCCTATTCCCCTCAATAGAGTTCTCAAAAATTTAGACAGGTGATACTAAGCCATATGGGCTTGTTATGTCTCATTCATAGTTGGTCAAGTCTCAACTACTGATGCAATGGCTAGTGGAATAATACCTATAGTCTCAACCCCCTATTGGGTGGGACTACTACCAAGCTTGCCATGGGCTTTACAATTTTTTTTAAAATTAAAATTGTATTCACCACCTTATCTCAACTCACACACCACTATCAAGCACCACCTCCACCCTTATTCCATCTAGGAATTACTCACTAATCCTTGATGATGTCAAAATTATATCACTATATGGACATGCCTATTTTGGCCCCTTCTAGAACTTAGAGTGTATTCTCTTCCAAGGGAATAAATTTCACATATGATATCATATTTTTAACTCTTGCACTCATGAAAAAGATCTATCTAAGAACTATATAATAGTATAGGTTTAATTTTAATTTTGATTTTTATGTCAAAATTTGGTGCCTAAGTGTAATATTTCTCTAGAATGGTTCATGTTTCATATCTTTTGCACACAAAGTTAAATTTTAGATTTTGAATGGGATATGCAAATACTTTTACAATAATATATTGTGGATCAAGTGGTTTTTCACCTAGATTCAAGAAAAGAGACGTTTATACTTGTTTCAGAACTTATAAGAGCTTGGTATTTAGGGTGGGTTTGTGTGAGAATATATATGAATTTTTGGGTGAAACTGTATGTGAGTGCATTATTTTATGAGATTAGTATGATTGTATAGAAAGTTATAAATTTTGTTACTTCTTGATTTAGATTTATAGATATATTTAGTGTTAAATTTTATGGTGATAGGTACATAATTTTTCTTCTATTTTGAGGATATGGTTTATATGTACATGACATCATCATGTATACATTCAGTAGGTTCTATTATTTAAATTGATTTATGATTCTAGGTGGTGATGTGGTTCAATGTTAGGATGGTTTTCTTATCTCTTGGATGCTTGTTTGGTTCCTTGACTATGGTTACTCAATTATTGGTTTGTTTATAAAATCATATCTATAGGTGATCTAGTGTTTCAATATTGATATCTATAAGTGATCTAGTGTTTTGTCCCTTGACTATGATTATTTAGTTATTGGTTTGTTTGGAAAATTAGATCTATAGGTGATCTAATAATTTACTCTTGTTATCTCCTTTTTTATCTCAATGTGTAGGTTATTGATGTGATGGTGAGTTTGTATGGTGCATTTTTTTAGGATCTATGACATAATTTTTTTTGGGTTAGCCACCCATTGGTTGTAGTGGGATCTTACATGTGGAATATCTATATTTGTAGGTATTTTTAGTGTTGATGCAGATTTAGTTAGTTAGCCTTACCAATGAACATTTATGTATTTCTATGTTTCATTAGGATGAGAGAATGGATTATTATACTACTTAGATGGTTGGCTATTGGGACTACTAGCATAGTTCTTTATCACAATGTCATGGATAACTTGGTTGTATAGCTCAGTGGGAGCTTTTGATAGTAATATTTTGGTGGTGGTGGTTTATCTTCTTGGTCAAATACTTGGTCCTACTTTATTCTCTATAGTTTCTAGCATTGAAATTGATTGTGAGTGGACAATGGATGATAATTATTTCATGGATAGATCAGTATAATGGTTTAGTGGGAGCTTTAGAAGAGATGTAGATTCATCTTAGTGATGGCTGATCTCTTGTAGTGGTTGTGGGTATCACAAGAAACTCTTGGATTTTGATTCTTGTATATAGTTAGGGTACTTGGACATATTTAGTTTCATTAATATGATTGGATATCTTCATATAATTGGAGATGTTGAAATATTGGTTAGCCATGGAGGAATCTTGTAGTCTTTGGTTGAGGTGTTCTTTTATGACGTATCAATTTTGATAGGTGATCCTTAGTTGAGAGGATGGTTTAGTATTATTCCATGGTAAACTCTTGATTATCCATTGGAGTATTGTTAAGATATAGGTGCTCTTGGGAGAAAGATATGTTCTTTGGAATATGTGATATTTTAAGAGGAGATGTTAGATCACTATTTCATGATAGTGTTCTAGATAGTTCTCTTTGTACTAGGTACATTAGTCATATTATTATGATATTCATGAGAATGTGGTGTTGCATTTGGATCTTAGCATGGATTGATTAGCTATAGGTTCTCATGGATACTTGGAGACTTAGGTGAGGCTAGATTTATTTTAAGTTTAGAGATAATTTTTGAGATAATTACTCTTTAAAAAATTTAATAGGAAAACCAAAGAGACTTCACCTACATATGGATGTGAGTTCATGATAGAGCTATAGAAAAAATTATTCTCTGAGAGAGTTATTATGGCTTGGAGTAACCTGGAGGATCGATCTCCTTCCCCACTCTTGGTCTACTAAAAAAATAATCGTATGATAGGTATTGCTCAATTTGGTTTTATATATATTATATTTTATGCATTATCTTATCATGGATATGGATCTTGATCTATGTTTTTTAGTTCTAGAGGGTTTATTTGAGGAGCATTTGACATGTTTATCTTCTTGTGCATCTAAGTTTGATTTATGATTTTATTTATGATGAATTTTAGAAGATTCTATTTACAATTATTCTTTGTTAAGGGACAGATTTGGGTTTGATCTTCCTTATTTTTAGAGAGGATCACATCCATTTTGGTTATATTAGATGCATATGTTTTGTTTGATTTATAAGATTAAATGGTTTGGTATTGTTAAGGACTTTTAGTTGGGTTTTTGAAGGAGATCTTACTTGACACATATCACACTTTGAGGTGTGATATGATTTGCAATTTTTATCTCTTTTATTAAATGCCTACTTATTGGAGGTTCATATTCACATGGTTTGGTTTTGTGGACTTGGGAGAGTTATGGTGACTTGTAGTAAGATATTATGTAGTGGTTTTTATTTTATGTGTGGATCATTGTGGTTATTATTTATTTCTATATGGTTTGATTGTGAGCCACATCTTAGTATGGTTTTGGTTGGTATTCTTTTTATGCTTTTATTTATTTATAGGTTTAACATTACACATATAATGGGAGTTCTGAAATGTATATATTCTTCTCTGACAAGTTTTATTCAAGGAGTTTTTATTTATGGTTTATGGGTTGGATATGTTTTTGGAATGATATCTAGTAATGTTTTTGGCTACCTTTATAGGTATGGATTATTGGATGTATTATAAGTTTCTAAGGTTTCTATTTCTATTCATGTTGTTTTTTTTATTTGGCAATAACTTGGAGTCTTTGTTATCACTTGGATTTGATCCTTGTATTCATGGATTGGTGCATCTTCACCTTGGCTTGTTCCTTTTCTTCCATAGGTGGCATGTTGGAGGATGAGATAATTTCTTGCTTGATATGGTGGTCATATTGGATGTTATTTTAGGTATCTTAATGGAGCATGAGAGTATGAAACAATGCTAGATATTCATATGGTTTCATGGATGGCTATGATGATTTATTTAATAAAATGTCCATTATATAATGTATACAAGTGGGATAATGTCAAGAAAAGGGTGTACACATTGCACAAGACAATAATTATTGTAATTATGTAAAATAAATATTTATTTGTAGTTCATCTTTATAGATGTTTTTAGGCACATTTAATATTTATTTGGGTCCACTTTTAAAGATGTATTGACATCAATTAGATACTTTATGTGTGAGGTTTGTATTACATGAAAATGACATAAATGAAATATGCATCAAATCTAACCTAGATAAAAATAAATACATGTGTAAACCTCAAAAAGATCAAAGGTGATATGTTGATGTGTTTATGGAAGAATACGGTTTCTTATAAAAGTAACACGATGATAGGATTGATATGATGATAGATCAAATGGATAGATAAAGATTTGATAACAAAATTGTTGTCACGAGGATAGTACCCTTAGCTAAGTGTAAACTCAACTATCTTATGAATCACAAGATCATCTTCAAGCTATGGGTTGCCTATGGTGAAGTTGAACTTCCACAGAGGGTTGGTTCCCTTGATGAACCTCCTAAAAACTAAAAATTTGACCTAGAAAAGGAATAGAAGAGAGCTAAAATTGAAACCCTAGGAGGTGATGCACCAATGAATTAAACTTGCATTACAACTTCAACACACAAACTCTCCCAAGATCTCAACAAGTCTTCACATAACTCAAAGTTTTACATGCTCACACATCAATATTTCATAAGAAGATCAAATGATTATAAATTTAGAAGGAAAACCAAGAATTTTCTCACAACTAAAATCCTACCATTCATGACACAATTTATGACCTAAATGTAACATAGATCTTTTGCTTAAAGGTATTGGAATGAGACAATGTATTTGAAAGATTAATCATTAATCACAAAAAATAGGCATCAATCCCCCATGCACACACAATGGAATGAATATTGGGTAAAATCACTGAAATTTATTGATAATAATGTTCCTCAAATAATTGCATACAAAAACTAAAAGAATAACTGAGCTACAATGTTGTTCTTGATGGAAAAAAACCTTCAAAGATTATAATCTACCTTCTCTTGCATAAGGAAAAAAATGAGAATAGAAAGAAATCCCTCTAAAGGAGTTGAATACTTTGTCTTATAGAAAAAATCCTTTAGATAATTGAAGTTGAATCTCGTGGAAGACGTTGATCTTACATGAGTACAGAACTAGATGTGAACTCGATGCAAAATCATGCAAAATTTAGTTATGAGTTAACTTGAGCTGCTAACTTCTTAGCTTTTGCATGCTCCTTGAAGTGTGCTCGTACTAGCACCACCTTGGTTCATCATATCACCATAACCATATAACACACACCTTGAATTTATGGTGTTATGAAAATACCTTTGGGTCATTTTATTTTTCCCTTGTGATACACAAGCAACACAATCAGAGTTATGATGGTATCAAAAGAAGGGGGAGTTGTTAACCAATATTCTAAACACTATAGGGTAGTAAAAATTAAAATATCATAATTATCAAGGCTCAAGATGACCTTGAAATGACCATCAACCCCCCACAACATCTTCAATATGATTAATCCCTAATCGACTATCCTATCTAGGTAGGTTTGCTAAAGAAAATTGTTGAATTGTTGAAACACAAGTAGGTCTTGGAATTTTAAAAGTCGCTATTTTGAAATAGAATGTTGAATTCATTTTTACTTCATGTCATAATCTTGAATAATTGATTATTAACTTAATATGAGAATGGTTTTGACTATATTTTAAACCTTGTTATTACTGTACTCGTAAGTTTTTATATGGTTTCATACTTCCATTGTGAGGTGAATTTGGTTTATTAGTTGAATAAAATTTGCTAAAATGAAATTTGCTAAATATTATATTTTGGAATAACCAAATACTTTGATGAATTTTAAAATGGTGAACTTAAAAGGAATTTTTATTTTTGAATTTAATTCTAGCAACATATTAAAGTCTAATATATGGTTTGTAATGGAATTTTTATAGGATGGAAATAATATGTGCAGGTCCTTTCAAATTTTGAATATAATTTTAGCACTATTGAAATGTTTAAAGCATTCAATGGAGATAACAATGGTGTTTTTAATTAAAATTAAAAAAAATGAGCTTATAAGTTGTTTTATAATTATGAATGTATAATGATAATTTAACATTAGTTTTTATCTTGATAATGAAATATTTGAATGTTTATCTATTATGATTAATGAACAACATAATATATTATTTGTTCTAGTTTAAATGATCTAGTGAATAATGTGATGGAATCATGTGCTCTACATAGAATATAATTATAGTGTATTGAATTTAAATCTTATGAAGGAATATCAATTTATCTTGAGAGTAATCCTAGACATTACATTGGGATGAACCGATATCTTTAATACTACAAAAAATATTTCAATTATCATTTTTTATATAAAAATATAATTAAACAAAAAAATTGCATATTACAAAATGGAATTTTCAATGACAATAGAATGGTGAAAATATATCTTTAAGGAAGAGAAACTACAAATTTGTTCTACCAAAAATGGAAAACAGTGGTTGTGAGGAAATTGTGGTATCTTTTTGGAATCCTCTACCTTGGATGCCAATGCATCACGTAGATGTCCAAACATCATTGTATCATATTGTTGTCCAATCTAAAAACCTAATTCAAAGTGATAGTAGATACAAGTATACTTCCTACACAAAATAAAAATAACAAGTTTATGAGGCACATAAAATATTTGAAATGATTAAGATAATAACGAAACTAGTTATCTAAATACTCAAAATAAAGGAATGAAATGCTAAAAAGAGGAGTTAGAAAATGTATCACTAAAATAATGCTTCTTTCCCTAAGAACTACCTACAAATACAAAGACAAAAAAAGCGCTTTTGGGTGGTTGTAAGGGCTTTCCTCAATCAAACCCCATTTTGGTCTTCTGAACTCTACGAAAGCCAAGATTTTGATAGTATTTAAAAGATAAAATTTTAAAGGCATTGAAATAAAAATATGATCAACTATGATATATAAAATTGTTGGAAGTTTGGAAGTCTGTCAATGCTGATGCAACTCGAAAACATCAGCATGAAGTGTACATACATTGGTTTATTTTTCTATCCCATTGTTGTCATTGATGTCAACATTGTAGGGAAGCATTTTTGGTGTCATTTGTACAATACTAACTAGACCAGAAAGCATATCTATCAAAAACTTGTCTAAGTGTTCTTTGTTGATGGTGTTGAGGTCTAGTGCATTGGTTTTTGGGTCTACACTTCACCACAAAAAGAGGTATAACTTTGTGCTTCTAATCATATCATTATGACTGATTCATATATCTATATTCAAGATCTCGAGAAGTTTTGTGGAGAATACTAGAATATATCAATGGCAGATTTCAATTCTATATATTATCGTCATCTCCTTGATCAGTATACCAGCGTGGGAGATTCCACATTCTCTTAAGAAGAACTTTTTGATATTATGGTTCTAAAGTTAGTCTTACTGATGTCACTAAAATGATAAACTAAAGAAATATTGAATTTGGAAGGTGTGTATGTTGGGAAGCGTGTGTATGATTGGATTTTTTTGTGATTAGGTCCTATTCTTGGCTGACCTAATACATGGCATGTGTTGAGAAGATTAAATATACATTGTGGATATTAGTTGTGATAGTGTTTTCAAAAACAGATATACAAAAAGAAAACATTCAAAAAATGCAACATATGAGACAATGAACAACACAAGGTACCCTGGGAAAATCGTCTGACCTGAGGGGAAAAACCCAACAATATATATCGCTTATATAATGAAGGAATAAGAGTAGAAATCTTCTTACAACACAAGCCCAACTCATGGCCGAATTTGATACAATAAAAAATAGCACCTCTCCTAGATGCAAAGGTACAATGAAATGGTTCTCCTTGAAATCGGCCTGCAGCTACAGTAAGATCTGCAACTACATGATGATGATCTACTGCCACAGTATGATCTAATGATTTTCCACCACATAATGATGATTTGTTGCCACCTAATGATGATCTGCTGCCCAAGAGCGAACTTCTTCAAGGAGTGTGAATTATCCTTAATCTCTTTTATCATCCAATGATCAAAACATGACCTTGTATTTATACAAAATATGGTGACCCTTGAAGTAGGTTTGCCTCATAAAGAGTTTACCAATAATAAGATAGGTCGACCACCATAAAGAAGAGAAATACAATAAGTGGTGTGAATTCCAAGGAGGTCGACCCAAGAGAAGTAATATTAATCCTTTTGTAAAGCGCCTCTTCACATTGAGCTATCACATATAAATGAATAGCAGAGAGGCTACATGAATTTATATATTCACTTGTGGTTGGAAGTATGAGCCTGAAGCTGCTATAACATCAACACTCCCTCTCAGCTAGGGATAATTTCTTCTAGCTATATAAGACATGTCACCTCATCATGATATCAACCACCATGGATGCACCCATGTGTGGACAAGAAGGAACTTATCACCTCATCGTGATAAAGGAGATTATCACCTCATCATGAAAGAAAATAAGATATCACATCATCATGATATCAGATATCACCTCATCATGATATCAAGCATCATGGCTACCTCCATAGATGGTATGTACAAGTACTCATCACTCAATGTGATGTTGTCACCTCACAGTGACTTTCACCATGGCTCTCCCAGAGGGTGACACAAGTACAAAAAAAAATCATCACAAACTCCCTCACGTGATGTTGTCATGGAGTCACACACATGACATCCACCATGGCTCTCCCAGAGGGTGGAACAAGGGCTTTCACCTCAAACTTCTCTTTTAGAGAATAATGCATTAACAAGGGATTTCACCTCGAACTTATTCTAAGAGAAGAACTCATTAACAAGGGATTTCACCTCAAACTTAGCCTAAGAGAAGAAATCATTAAAGAGGATCATTGAGACTGAGAGTCCTTCTCAGTCAAGGCTATGTTCTCCACCATACAATTCTTTTCTCGAAAGTACACAAACTTTATCCTAGAGAGGGGCTTGGTGAGAATTTCTATCGTTTGCTCATCAGTGTTGATAGACCTCAACTGTATAACTTCCTTCAATACCATATCTTTGATATAATGGTACTTGATCTCAACATGATTTGTTCTATCATGAGACATAGGATTGATAAAAATATTCACACATCTCTAGTTATCACAATTAATGATGGTAGGCTCCATTGATTTTCCAAACAATCTTGCTAGGAACTTACGAGGCCACACTACTTCACTAGTTTCCATACAAGTTGCAATGTACTCTACCTCAATTGTACTCAATGCCACTAAAGACTACTTACTGCTACACTAGGATATTATTGCAGATCCCAAACTAAAGCAACAAATAGAGGTACTCTTTCGATCTGAGACACACCCTACCCAATTAGAATCAATAAAGCCATGCAGCTCTGAATCCACACCTGTAGAATATATCGGTCCATATCCAACTATGCCACACAAGTATCTCAGGATATGTTTAGCTACAACAAGATGTATCTGCCTTGGTTCACACATTAACTAGAAAAGTGCACTCACTTTGAGTCAACATCATTCTTGGAGAAGCCTAAGCTCGGCAAGTATCGATCAAACCTGGAGGATCTGGAACACCACTGTTGATTTAGTAGACTCCCTTTGAATATCTAAGAATTTACATCAACCCCCTGACCTCCTAGCTCAAGGTTACTTATGATGAATTTCCAAACTCCCTTTGAAGGTTAATTCTTCATCTTCGAAGAATTTGATCATAATGACAACTTGAAAGGTAATTTTATCTTCAAGATATATCTCCAACTATCAATATAGTTCCATGACTGCAAGTTGTGACTCCAAGCTTGATCATCTCTTCATTTGGTATGACTTCCACACAAGATGCCTTAAGCTCTTCTATGTGATCTCTCATTACCATATTGCTCCTTGATCTGTCCTGAAAGCATCAAGAAGAGAGATTATTAATAGTTCATAGAATTATCTTGAAGAGAAATATTGATGCAAGATTCACTATTGTATGAATTAATAACTATATGAGAATTCATGAACATTAACATTTTTCAACCATGCAATACTTATCTTAATGAATTCAAAATCCAATACGTAGAGACTAAGGGATCGATCGATCACAATATCTGCTCTCTCCACCCTTTACAGTGGTATTGATCACTGTTGCTCTCAATGCAACCTCTTGACTTCAATTTTAACTGATCACATAACTATCTTGAAACATTGTGAAGGATCATCATCTAGTCTGCATAAAATCGATGATCAGACAACAAAAAAAATCAATTATTTTATCTTATCTTATCTTATCCCAGTGATATTTTCTAACATACATAATTCAAATAAATGAAATCAGACCTGCACAACCTAGATTTCAAAAGTATAACCAAAAGAAGAATACTTATCTCTTTCTGTCTTCACATTGTACAAAAAATAATTTCTCCTTTCAAGGGCTCCAAATCAAAGTAACTTCCAGCTCTCAAGACATATTAAAAAAACTTATCTTGATATTGATTATGAATATCCGGATCCAACCAAGGTTACCTCCATAAAAATCCCGTAATGACATAAAGAAATTTCATTGATACATCTCCTATAACCCCCATCATAGAGAATCTTTGCTACAGGTGATCACTTTTATCAGAGGGGAGAATAGCCGAGATGTTCTGACTTTATATTAAATCCTAGTTTATTCCTCTGGCTGATGCATCCAATCAGTGATGAGCCTCGATGCAACCTGGAGCAACATCGCTAAGTGATTTGTTGCTTGAGTTGACCCAGAAAGTACCCTCGTGAGTGAGTTATTGATACGCCTCAAGTAAGACTTTGATATCTTGTGTCTAATGTGACACCAAAGATGCAGATTGCTTGACACGCAGGCTATCTCAATGGCTCTCCTTCAAATTGTAAACAGAAAAGACTACCACGTTATTAGTTCCTACTCTTGATAGAATTATCTTCCACGAATCCTTCATTCTTAATTTGACTTGATTCTTCTGGTGTGCATTCTGCCATATCTATTTGGATCTTTACTAAGCCCACTCTGATACCATGTTAGTTTTTTCAAAAATATATATACAAAAAGAAACATTCAAAAAATGCAACATATGAGACAATGAACAATACGAGATACCTTGGGAAAACCTTGCGACCTGAGGGGAAAAACCAAGCAATATATATCACTTATATAATGAAGGAATAAGAGTAGAAATCTACTTACAACATAGGCCCAACTCACGGCCGAATTTGATACAATAAAAAATAGCACCTCTCCTAGATGCAAAGGTACAATGAAATGGTTCTCCTTGAAATCGGCCTGCAGCTACAGTAAGATTTAAAACTACATGATGATGATCTACTGCCAGAGTATGATCTGATGATCTACTGCCACATATTGATGATCTGCTGCCACCTAATGATGATCTGCTACCTCAGTATGATATGTTGCCCAAGAGTAAACTTCTTCAAGGAGTGTGAATTATCCTTAATCTCTTTCATCATCCAATGATCAAAATATGACCTTGTATTTATACAAAATATGGTGACCCTTGAAGTAGGTCAGCCTCATAAAGAGTTTACCAATAATAAGATAGGTCAGCCACCATAAAGAAGAGCAATACAATAAGTGGTTTGAATTCCAAGGAGGTCAGCCCAAGAGAGGTAATATTAATCATTTTTTGAAGAGCCTCTTCACATTGAGCTATCATATATAAATGAATAGCTGAGAGGCTACATGCATTTATATATTCACTTGTGGCTAGAAGTATGAGCCCGAAGCTGTTATAACATCAACAAACTGGATCTATCTTGGGTCCATGCTGACTTAAATTAAGAATTGCAAATTTTTCTTGGGTATAAAGATGATTTTGAATCTTGTGTGGTGTCGATAGAAGCTTTTTGGATTATTTTGTTCACATCTAATTAGGCCAACATAATTGATGTATACATATGTATTTGGGTATATATATATGAGATATTTTGGAATTGAAAAGTGTGAGAGAATAAGTGAATGTACAAGTATAAATGACATATCAAATGTGAGTGGTGTTGTATGATGAGAACATGTAAATTTAGTGGTAAAATTTTAGAATCATAGAAAAGTTGTGTGACTGCTAAGAAGAGTAGTACTTCATATTCAGAGCATCAAAGGAATTGAAATACAACACAAGAAAGGTTTCCTTTGCATCAGTTCATACTTTGGCAGTGAGCCACATTTTTGTATTGTACTTAACTTTGGTTGTAAGCCTTATAAGGACGTGAGACCTAGTAGTGAGCTCATGTAATATACTATATCAGTATATAATATATTGTGAGCTAATCCTCACCGTGGTTTTTCCCATTTTCCATTTTCAATGTAAAAATCTTGGTGTTCATGTGCTTTGTGGTTTTTGGGATGATTCATGCTTTCATTTCTTATTTCAATTAATATAGTGTGGTGATTGAATTTTTTGTGTTAAAAAATTTATAGAATACTGATTCACCCCCCTCTTAGTATTCTAAATGTTCAACAAAAATAACTACACCATGATATCACTTGAAATATTTTGAATAAAAATAAAAAATAAGAAAATGAAGGGAAATGAAACAATAATATAGGAACAAAATCATCCTAAAAGTTTATGCAAACCCCCAAGATGAATTTTGTTACATCAATATTATCATTCTTCACAACCCCACGAAGGTGGAAGTAAATGATTCTCAAGAAGATCACATGTACAATATTGGTATAGCTTGCTAGTTACAAAATGGTAGAGTTTTCTTTAAAATTGTAGAGCTTCAAAGTTAGAGACTAAAATCTAACTTGATAGAGAAAAAGTGACAAGTCAAAATAATTTTGTTTGATCTAATTCAATCTATGAGCATTACTTCCAAAATTATCAGTGGGAAGTTAATGATCTAATAGCCACTAGAATCATGAATTTTTGTGGGGTGATAGGCATAACATGGATGTTTGTGTGATATGCTCCCAAACTAGAAAATTAAAATTTAGAAAGCTTGAGTTATCAAAAAAATGACAAAAATGTATAATTCAATTGCTAACATTTTGTAATTGGAATGTTCTATATCATAGGGCTAAAGTGAGGACGTGATGCAGTGTGAAATTGTAATGGTATAAAAAAAATTACACTTTATTTTTCTCCCACTTTAGCAAGCATATGAAATGTGCTCAATATGCATGCTAAAGTAAATGCAAAAATCACAAATTTTACCCAAGGATATTGTAGAGTATGCAAAAGATAAATTTTACCCAAGGATATTATAGAGGATGCAAAATTTTCAAGCTAGGCGAATTTTCCCCAAGAGGAAGACTTGTAAAGAAACCAAAATATCATGCACAAGTCACAAAAATTAAACAACAAATTCACAAATAGACATGTCATTTTGAAGATATATAACTAAAAATAATTAGTCTAACAATATTGATCATAAGGGGAGGGATCTTTATCTTGTAGAGGAAGTACCTTCAGGGTAGTATTAGAAGACTTGCTTCCTACAATAGATAAGGAATTACTTGCAAGGAAAATGTCTTCTTGAATTTAATGCGAGGAAAGTGTCAAGATCTTGTGAAGATCAAGGACACCAATATAATATACATGAAGGATTTGAACAAGCACTCTTCAAGGGAGGATGCTAGAGAATCACTATTGGAGTAATTGATGAGAGGATTATCACTACTAATCTCCTAAATAGTAGGGATAGGATCAAGATAAATTAGGACTTCAATGAAGAGGAAA
Organism: Sequoiadendron giganteum; assembly: GCA_007115665.2. Lineage (NCBI taxonomy): Eukaryota > Viridiplantae > Streptophyta > Pinopsida > Cupressales > Cupressaceae > Sequoiadendron > Sequoiadendron giganteum. Next base: position 421,408,766 of record CM021110.1, on the reverse strand, counting down.
ATTTTAGAATGATCTAAAGGTGACAAATAAATTAGGTTTAACTTTTTTCTTATGATATGGAGTGGGATAATTCTCAAGTTTTATTTTGCAAGGTGTGCATGGGATATCAATATCAATAGTGGTAAGATATATAGTATATAGAAAAATTTGATGGTAGGTGTATTGGAATGGGACAAAGGAAGAACGTGTGGCACTAGAAATAATACTTGTATTAGGAATATCTAGGGGCATGGAGAAAGTGGGAATATCTAGAAGATCTAAAATGAGAGGTGGGTCAATTGAAGGATCCAAGATAATTTGCACCCTTTTAGGGTGAGGCTCATCAAGATTGTGATGAGGGATAGAAGGGGCTATAGAGGTAGCATGAGGAGGTAGAGAAGGATGATATGTAGTTATGACAAGATCTAGAGGTGGTCACATCAAAGGAGCATGCTCAGTGGTGGTCGTCTCCATAGAAACCTACTCATGAGATTGTTCATATCAACACACTTTTATTCATGTACAAGCTAGTTCCATCAATGACATGGCTCAAATATAGTTGTAGGAGGAGAGACAAGATCTCACTACTCAAATTATAGAATTATCTTCACATATATAATAGGATGAATATTCAATGTAGATGGAGGTTGAGGTGCCTAGGTTGGATGCAATGGAACCTATATTCTGGTTGTCTTTCCTCTTTTTATTGTAAGGAAAGGAAAATAAATAAGAGGTACCACTAAAAGGCAAGATGATAACAATGCATAAAATTGATGCAAGAGCATCTAGTTGTGTAGGGGTAGTACTCCATCACCCCCAAAAATGGTTTTCCTTATTTTCTTTAGCCTTTTTGAGTCCCATGATGGCACTTAATGGGTGTAAGACAATTAGAAGTCTAAAAGGGTCAAAAGTGGTCACTTAGTTTTTTTATTAATTCAGCCTGAATGGGCATGTATGGACCTAAAATTTTACCCCAAGGAGTGGAATTAGAAAGTGTGCCCAATGGTAGAAGAAAAAATCTCAATATCATATATTATTTGGGAGATATTAAAGTTTTTTCTCAAGAAATTTCTCCAATACAGCTTAAAGTTCAAATTTGAAACCCTTAGAAACATCAAAAAATCTCAAAAAGTGGAAATAATGTTAGATGCATAGGACAACTGAGAGGGGGGGGCGCGTGAATTAGTTGTATAATTTTAAAACATCAAAAACCCTTGTTAACATTCAAATTTGCATTATTTCTTAAACCCTTATGCACTATTAACCCTTTTGATGAAAGTATGAGTAGTTTTGTTGTCATTGATGTCAAGAAGGCTGTGTATTGGTGTCAACTCTATAACAAGAATATTGTTGCAAGAGTATATGTTGTTGCATTGATAATGCTTTGATTAGTTGCATTATGTTGTCATTAGTAAGCTATTGGTGTCAACCTCTAGTGTTACTTCAATAATATTTTGTCTATGGTTGTGGAAGTGATGGAGATGATGAGGATGTGTTCTCGGTGCTTGGTTTCCAAGTTATTTTGAGAAAATATGATAGAAAGAGGAAATAATGAGTTGCAATGTGTTTTGGGTTGAAGGGTAGTGTTCCAGTGTCACTCTATATTCCTTCTAGGTTGAAAATATTCCTATGCATTTCGGATATGTTGATTAGAGGTGTTTATAGGTGTTGTATTCAAAATTTAGTGTGTTGGATCATTGTGTAGAATAAGTTGTGTTCACTAGTGTGTGAACAGTGTATAGCAGACGTATCTAGGAGAAATTTTTATGCACCACGTTTCTTCATAGTTTGGTTTCAAGTCTTGCGGATCTGAAGGCATGCTGATAGTGTTTCTATCTTTCTTTAGTCAAATTTGTTCAATAATTGGTGCTTCAGAAGTTAGTTTCTTAAGTTACAATGTATGGCAAGGTTGTTTGAGTGTATTGGGTGGGTACATTCCTTAAGTGAAAGTTGTTGTGAATGAGTTTTTCTGATTTCAAGGTGTTTATGGAATATTTCAGATTGTGTTCAGGTAACATTTTTTTCCATGAGTTTTTTTTGGATCTAAGGAAGTGTATTCTTAAAAGCTTAATGGTGGTTACACCGGTAATAATCAACCTTGGTGTTTACACTAATTGTGGTGGATATTTATTGTTTGTAAAAAAATATTATAGCATGGTGTTATAGATTTGGGTCCTAGATAAGGAATGGTGTGGTCCACCTTGAGTTCTATCCACCATAGAAGTTTTTTGTTGCTAACCTAATTTGAATTTTCATGGTTGATGTGCATAGTCAACCTTGGAAAATGGTTTCGAGGTTGAGGATGATTTAAATATGAGTTGCATTGTTGAGAGATGCAAAGATAGACAATTATTATATGAATGATGTGAATTTCAAAGTGTTAGAGTGTAAATTTGGGAAGTGTAGTGTGATCTTTCATGTGAGTCTATTGGATACAGTGAGTGGAAGGTATCTACAATTCTTCAGAGAGACTACGAAAGTGTCAGAGATGTAGTGGATTTATTCTTCTTTTTGAGATGAATTTCTCATTGTAACACTCTTCTCTATCTTATTTTATATTCTAGCAATGAGCCTTTGGTAGTGATCCTTTCTTTGTCTTGGGAAGTGAGCCCTATTGTATTCAGTGTTGATATTACTTTATATTGTGAGCTAATCTTTACCATGGTTTTTTTTTTATCTTAGGTTTTCCACATAAATCTAGTTTTCTTTTGTGGATGGTATTAATTTTTTTTCAATTTCTATTATTTTCTTTTCATGCTAAATCATCATAACAAATTAATGGTTAATTGTATTAATGTGGATCTAAATGTGTATGATGGTTTTTGAAGTTCTAAGATACAACTAATTCACCCCCACCTATTAGTTTTATTATGCATTCAATAATTGGTATTAGAGAAAAGTTTCTTGGAACAAAGATTAACCACTTGAGGTAGATTTGGGATGGCACACAAGAAAAAGATCCTTGTGTTTGATGGAACAAATTATGCATTTTTGAAGACAAGGATTAAAGGCTTTTTGGTTTATCTTGGATATGATGTCTAGAAGAAAGTTCAAAATGGATAAACTAAACCTACAAATGGTCCAAGTACTATTGATGATATCAATTCCTATAAAAGTGATGGTAAAACAAGGTATTATCTCTTAAATAGTCTTACAAATTTTGAATTGGTGAAAGTTATGAGTCAAAAACTGCTAAACAAGTTTGGGAAAAGTTAGAAATAATTTATGAAGGAGATGATAAGGTCAAAGAAGATAATATGTAGAATCTAAAGATCGTGTTTGAGAGCTTGTGGTTGTATTAAGAAGAAATTTTTACAAGCTATATGAAAAGGGTAGATGAAGATGTCTACTCCATCAAAGGTCTTGGTGGCAAACTTAAAGAACTAGAAGTGGTAAAGAAAATTCTCGAAACTCTTCCTAAATCTTATAGTCATAAATTTTTTGCTATTGAGGAATTTTCAAATGTAAATCAATATACCAAGGATCAGTTATATGGTTCTTTAACTACTTTTGAGATGAGATAATTTGGTACAAATAGTAGTGCAAATGTTGAGACTGCTTTTAAGGCCAGAAAATCATAAGAGATCAAGGAATCAAATCAAGAGGATCTTGATGATATAAAAGCCAAATTTGTAAGGAGAATAAAGAAGGGTACTGGTAAGTACAATGGTAAGTTTCCTTTCAAAAAAATTATTTATGGAAAGATAGGTCACTATGCTTCAAGATGTCCAAACAGATATTTGAGTAACAAAAATAAGGATAAAAAAGGTAAGATGATTAAGAAAAGTTATTATGTTAGAGAAGATGCAAGTATTTTTTATGATGAATCTAATTATGGAGATGAATATGATGAATTCTTGTTTATGTCTTTAAACTATTAATCTATTTCTACTAACTCTAAGAGATGTGTGAAGGAAATCCCTTTGGAGACAAAGGATAAAACTGAAGGTACTTTGGTATCTTATTTTCATGCTAGGTAGGAGAAAAACTATTGGATCATTAACAATGGATGCTCTAATCATATGACCGATGACAAGAGTAAGCTTGTTAAACATGAAAAATATGATGGAGGATGTGTTATATTTGGTGATAATACATCTGATAAGATATGTGGAAAGGGTTCTATCAGTTTTGATGGCAAGCATAATACTTATGATATTCACTATAATAATATTTTAAGGCATAACCTCTTGAGTGTTAGAGAAGGATACAATCTTATGTTTTAGGATGATGGATGTGAGATTAGAAAAGGATCCAAAACTTTTTTTGTTGTTGGAAGAAGGATATATGGAAATGTTTATCAACTTAAGGGTGTTGATGGTCATTGCTTTATGACCCAGATTAATGAAATTTGGTTATGGTACAGAAGGATGTGTCACATCAATTTTGATAACTTAGTAAGAATTAGTTCAGTTCAAGCTGTGAGAGATCTGCCAAAGATTACAAAGCATATCAATGTTGTTTACAAGGAGTGTTAAATTGGAAACCAGGCAAGAAGAAGCTTCAAAATTAAAGAACAATCTACTACTAGACTGTTGGAATTAGTGCATAAAAATATTTGTGGTCCTACAAGAGTAAGAAGTCTTCAAGGTGATAGGTACTTCATGCTATTAGTTGATGATTATTCTAGAATGACATGGGTTACTTCTCTCAAAGAAAAATCAAAAGCCCTAGACAATTTTAAAGCATTTAAAGTTATGGTTGACAATGAGATGGATATAAAAGTAAAATGTTTAAGGTCTGATAGAGGTGGAGATTTCACCTCCTATGAGTTTAACATATTTTTTGAGAATCATGGAATAAAGAGGCACCTGTTTTCCCCTAGGACTCCTTAGCAATATGGAGTAGTTGAAAGAAAGAATGGGACTGTTCAAGAAGTTGCAAGAACAATGTTAAAAGATGAAAATCTACTAGAATTCTACTAGAATTCTACTAGAGAGAAGCAATTTATACTTTTATTTGAATACTTAATAGAGTTCAAGCAAGAGAAAATAAAAAGAGACTCCCTATGAGCTATGGTATAGAAGGATTCCTACTGCCAAGCACTTCAGAGTGTTTGGAAGCAAAATTTATATTAGAAGAGATGAAGATAACTTAGGAAATTTTAATGCAAGGTCTAATGAAGGTATCTTCCTTGCATATTCTGCTAGAAGTAAAGCTTAACAATGCTACAACAAGAAAATGAGAAATATTATTGAGAGTGTAAGTGTCAAGGTTGATGAAGATTTACAAAAGAGTTTAGTGGTGATAGATGGATATGAATTAGATGAGTCTTCTTGCAAAGAAGAAGAAAAAGAAAAAGAAAGAAAAGTGAAGATTGAAGAGGAAGAAGCTCTGAAAAAGACTCCTAAGTATGTGCAAAAGAATCATTCTGAAGATCGGGTCATTGGAGATAAGAGAAAAGGTGTACTAACAAGAAGTAAAGCTACTAAAGAATAGGAAAATTTATGTTTACTTTCTGAATTTGAACCTAAAACAATAATTGAGGCATGCAAAGATGAATATTAGATCAAGGCTATGGAAGAATAGTTGTTTGCAGATTAAGAAGAATCATACTTGGGAACTTGTCCCAAGACTAGCAAACAATAATGTGATTGGAACAAAGTGGGTATTCAGAAAAAAACTAAATGAGAATGGAGAAGTGGTAAGGAACAAGGTAAGGCTTGTATGTAAAGGATACTCACAAGTTGAAGGAGTAGATTTTGAGGAGACATTTACTCTAGTAGAAAGAATGGAAGCTATCAGGATGTTTTTGGCTTTTGCAGCACATAAGGATTTCAAATTTTATCAAATGGATGTGAAGTCTACTTTCTTGAATGGAGAATTGGAAGAAGAGGTATACATAAAACAGTTGGAAGGATTTCAGTTATTAGACAAATCGGATATGGTCAATAGATTGAAGAAGGCATTATATGGATTGAAGCAAGCTCCTAGAGCTTAGTATGCAAGGTTGGATAGGTATTTGATATATAAAGGATTCAATAAAGGTACCACAGATGGCCTTCTTTACTTTAAAGTTGAAAAATCTCAAATCTTTATTTTGGTTGTATATGTTGATGACATAATCTTTTGAGGAAATGAAGCTATGTGCAAGAATTTTATAGAAGAAATGTAAAAAGAGTTTGAAATGTCTATGTTTGGGGACATGAACTTATTCCTTGGATTACAAATAAATTAGAGAAATAAAGGTATTTTCATTTCACAATCAAAATATATCAAGGAAATGTTGAAGAAGTTTGGAATGGAAGATTCTAAATCGGTGTGTACCCCTATGGTTACTGGTTGCAAGCTGAGCAAGAATAGTGAATCTCCTAAGGTTAATTAGAGCAAGTATAGATCAATGATTGGTGGAATACTATATCTAACTGCTACAAGACTGGATATCATGTATGCAATTTCTCTTGTGGGTAGATTTCAAGAAAATCCTATAGAGTCACATGTTGTAGTAGTGAAGAGGATATTCAAATACTTGAAGGGCACTCTGAATCATGGCTTGTGGTATCCAAAGGATACTGATTTCACTTTAAGTGCTTACACAGATGCAGATTGGGCTGGTTGTTTAGATGACAATAAAATTACAAGTGGTGGTGCATTCTTTCTTGGATACAGATTGGTGTCATGGCTAAGCAAGAAACAAGATTCAATATCTTTGTCTATTGTAGAGGTAGAATACATTGCAATAGCATCTTGTTGCACATACGTGTTGTGGATGAGACAAACATTGAAGGATATTAGGGAAGTATATGATGAACCTATTTCTATCTTATGTGACAATATAATTCTATAAACATTTCAAAGAATTTGATAATGCATTCAAGGATAAAACATATCTCAATCCGGTATCACTTTTTGAGAGAAAAGGTTGTAGATAATGAAGTAAAGATATAGTATGTGTCTACAAAGGATCGGGTTGCTGATGTATTTGCTAAGGCTATTCCTAAGGATACATTTGAGTATCTCTGCAAGAAGTTGGGGGCCATTTCCCCTCCTTTGAACTAGATGCATAAGGAGATGTATCAGTCTAGTGGATTTCAAGATTCATCCCTTGGTTTGGACAAACATTGGTGGATACCTCTCAGGGGGAGTAGGTAGTAACACTGTTGGTTGTTGCAATCAAGGGGAGTGAGTGCTTTCATTGTAATATGGTTGTTGAATAGTTCAATATGGTGTGTGCTCCTAAGGAGGAGTATATTGAGAAATAAAGAAATAAAATTTGCAAATTATTTGTGAGAAGGTTGATTGATGTCAAAGGAGAAACTATAGAAATACAAATATTTTGTCCTTTTCCATTGATGTCAAAGGGGAAGAGAGAGTCATGTGAAAAAAAGATAGTTAAGGGGGAGAGAATAATGTGAAAAAGAAAAAGGGAGAATGAAACATAAGTTGAAAGGGTGAGAGTGAGTAATGAGAAAAGAGAAAAGGAAATAGGTATGGAGCAGAGTTATTGTTGTTGATGGTTTTTCACATCATGTGTTGTCATCAATGACAAGGGGGGAGATTTTTTTAAGTATGAGTAGTTGGTGTTTTCATTGATGCCAACAAGCCTGTGTTGTTATTGGTGTCTACTATATAATAATAAGATTGTTGCAAGAGTATGTGTTGTTGCATTAATGATGCTTTGATTAGTTGCATTGTGTTTTCATTAATAATATATTGGTTTCAACCTCTAGTGTTTCTTTGATAAGATTTTTTCTATGATTAAGGAAGTGATGGAGATGATGAAGATGCCTTCCTAGTGCTTAGTTTCCAAGTGATTTTGATAAATTTGATAAAAAGAGGAAACAATGAGTTGTAGTGTGTTTTGGGTTGAAGGGTAGTGTTCTTGTCTCACTTTGTATTTCTTCTAGGTTGAAGATCTACCTATGCATTTTAGATATGTTGATCAGAGGTGTTCAAAGGTGTTTTATTCATAATATGGTGTGATGGATCATTATGAAAAATTTTTTTATCTCACTAGTGTGTGAACATTGTATTGTAGAGTTGTCTAGGAGAAATTTTTGTGCTCTATGTTTCTCCACAATTTGGTTTTAGGTCTTGCAAATCTAAAGGCATGTTGATAGTGTTTCTATCTTTCTTCAATCAAAGTTGTTCAAGATTTGGTGCTTTAGAAGTTAGTTTCTTAAGTTGCAGTGTATGGAAAATTTGTTTGAGTATATTGGGTGTGTACATTCCTCAAATCAAATTTTTTGTGAAGGCTTTTGTTGGATTTCATGGTGTTTATGGAAAATTCCAAATTATGTTCAGGTAACATTTGTTATCCATGAGTTTTTATTAGATCAAAAGAAGCATATGCTTAAAATTTAATGGTGTTTACATGGGTAATGATCAACCTTGGTGTTTACACTAATTTTGGCAGATATTTATTGTTTGTAGAAGCGCATTATAGCATGGTGTTATAGATTTGGGTCCCAAATAAGGAATGGCATGGTCTACCTTAATTTCTATCCACCACAGAAATTTTTTGGTTCCAACTTAATTTGAATTTTCACGGTTGATGCACATAGCCAACCTTGGAGAATGTTTTCAAGGTTGAGGATGATATAAATATGAGTTGAGTTATTGAGAGATGTGAAGATAGAAAAGTATTATGTGAATGATGTGAATTGTTGAGTATTAGAGTATAAATTTGGGAAGTGCAGTGTGAGCTTTCATCCATTATATTGTTGGATGTAGTGAGAATAAGGTATCTACAATTCTTCAGAGAGAATGTGAAAGTGTCAGAGATATTGTGGTGGAATTCTTTGTTTCTTTGAGATGGAAATCTCATTATAACACTCTTCTCTATCCTCTTTTCTATTCTAGTAGTGAGCCTTTGGCAGCAAGCCTTTCTTTCTCTTGGGCAATGAGCCCTCTAAAAGTGAGCCTTATTGTATTCATTGTTCATATTACTTTATATTGTGAGCTAATCCTCACTTTGATTTTTTGCATCTTGGGTTTTCCACATAAATCTAGTGTTATTTGTAGGAGTTGAGAAAATACAACTTCACAAACCCCGAATATCACCTGCATGCAAATAACCTGTCACAAAAGAAAAGTTGGAGACAAACAATCAAGGGTTCTCTGAAAACTGAAAATGTATATATCAGAGAGAATGAGAGAATGAATTTATATGAAATACAATGGGATCAATCCTTATAGAAAGAAGATCATGCAAACCCTAATAAAACCCTAATAGGATAACATTTAATAATTAATATAATTATTAAATGTCACTTTATGCAAACTAATGTGAAATCTTAAGAAGAGAATAAAGGTAACTTAATCAACATAATTAAGTTAAGACCTTTACTTTAACACCCCCCCTTAAGATGAGCAATAGTGCAGCTACAAACAAATGCAAGAAAGCAAAGTTAACTACAATGCAAGAAGGCAAACATGGGTCTCGAAAACTAAGTCAGATCAGGTACCCAAATACAACCAAATCTTTGTAAAGAGGAGAAATAGAGAAAACTTCAAGGGAAAAAGCTCTACTTCAAAAAGAGATGCAGAAGACCAAGAAGAAGATCACTGAAGCAGAAGAAGTTGCAAACAAATATCGAAAGATGACTGCTATAGTGTTGAAGAACCTTCGTTGAAGATGGAAGATCCCTTCCAAGGCTAAACCAAGGAAGAATTAGCACGAATAATATAATAACCCCCCCATTATGCTGAACTGAGAGAGCCTGACAGATCCACTGAAATGATGTGAAACACCCTATAGTGCATGAAGGAGAAGAAACATCTGAAAGTGCACAAGATAGCACCTGCAACTGAAAAAGTGGTGTGCAAAAAAAAAAACACATGCATGAGGCTGGAATCATATGGATCAATGGTCATTGTAGAGGGACACTCACCAGACAAAGGTGTGATGGCAAACAAAGGAAAACTACACAACCCCCCATGGTATGGATTCATTGTCGTCATGGAGGGACACTCACTGGACAAGGATGTGATGGAAAAACAAAGGAAAACTACACAACCCCCCATGGTATGGATTCAATGTCGTAGTGGAGGGACACTCACCGGACAAGGATGTGATGGCAAAACAAAGACAAACTACACAACCCCTCATGGCACTTTATAATATCAATGCGAGTACAAAATATGACACAACCTTATGTGCAAAATCTCAAAAAATACATGTACAATAGTGTGGCACTTTATTTCAGTGCATTTACATAAAAGATATTGCTTATAAATGATGCTCAAAATTGCCCTCAAAGGACAAAATACTGGAAATACATGAAGGACAGCCACGAAACTGGTTGTAGAATGCACCAACAGAAAAATAAAGTGATGAGACCCATACCACTAAAAATTTGACAGAACCAGCTTTCCGAGAACACGCAAAACATGCATAAATTAAGGACAAAATGCAAACTTACTGCATGAAAACAAAAAAGAGTGCATGCACAAACCAATGTTCACATTTGTCTCTATGATGAAAAATAACCTCAAATTTGTGTAGATGACCAAATCTGAAAAAATGGCCTACACCACTATGAAGTGCTCGAAACTAGCTTTCCGTCAATATCTCATTTACCAAAAACGGACACCGTGACCAAAAGTTATGAATTTTTCAAAAACTAAATTTAGCTTGCAGGAAACGAGTTTTCTAATAAAAACGTTTATTTCTAACTTGATTTCTGGAAAATCTACTTAATGTTTGTAAACAAAAATAAAAACCCAGATATATTTTGATGCTAGAAACAAAACCCAGAAATCGTTTCTTGCTCCAACAAGCAGAATATGAGAAAATATTTTTTTTTTACTTTCAGCCAAGAGAAAAATAACACGCGCCATTTTTTCAATAGTGATTTTTTCCAAATCTGGCAAGATATGCAAAATCTAAAAGATACCCAATTCAGATTTCGACGTTGGCTACAAAACCCAGAAATCGTTTTTCCTGCAAATTAGTGAAAACTGAATTTTTAAAGCAAAAACGATGGTGGTTCCAATAAAAAACAGCTTGCAACAAACCCTTGTAGCTCCAAAAATCTTCAAAAACAAGAACATGAAGCAGTAGGTGTGGAGTTCTGATACCATGTAGGAGTTGAGAAAATACAACTTCACAAACCCCGAAGATCACCTGCATGCAAATAACCTGTCACAAAAAAAGAGATGGAGACAAACAAATAAAGGTTCTTTGAAAACTGAAAATGTATATATCAAAGAGAATGAGAAAATGAATTGATATGAAGTACAATGGGATCAATCCTTATAAAAAAAAGATCATGCAAACCCTAATAAAACCCTAATAGGAAAAGCCCTAATAGGATAACATTTAATAATTAATATAATTATTAAATGTTACTTTATGCAAACTAACGTGAAATCTTAAGAAGGGAATAAAGGTAACTTAATCAACATAATTAAATTAAGACCTTTACTTTAACATTATTTTTATGCATGGTGTTGATTTTTTTTAGTTTGTTATTTTCCTTTCATGCTAAATCATCATAACAAATTAAGGGTTAATTGTATTAATTTGGATTTGAATATGTATGAGGGTTTTTGAATTTTTAAGGTACAACTATTTCAACCCCCTCAGTTTTCTTGTACATTCAACACCCTTAACATGCATTAATAGAATGTAAAAATGTAAAAGAATAATGTAAACACATCAAACACATAAGAATGCTAAATTTGTGTGGAAAACCCAAGAATGGAAAATACATGTCGAGGATTAGCTCACTAATATATGAATTGCAACACCAAATATAATAAGACTCATTGCCAAGAGCTCACTACCCAGAAAGATAAAGAAAGGCTCACTATTGGTGGCTTGCTGCTAAAGGAACCACTTTCTAGAAGAAAGAAGAATAGAAGAAGGGGTGGCTCACTACTAATTTTAACTGCTAAAAATGATTCTCTCATATTCCTAAGGTACAATTCCACTAAAACACAAACAACTTATGAAACAGACTGAAATGTAGATACCTTCTACTCACTGCACTAGGAAGTCATAGGCATTAAGGAACACAGACAGATAAACACACTTGATCACTTTTTCTATCTTTCCCATCAGAAACTCTTCACACTTCATTCATACAACAATTCTTCTTGCATATATCCTTCACAACCTAAAACAATCTCAATTACGTTGACCTTAATGAAACATATACACCTCAATCGTGCAACATTAAATAGGTCAACACCAAACACTTCCACAATATAAAGAAGTGAATATAAAGCATGCCACTACTTAATTTGGACCCAAATCTACACAAACATGCTTCTTAACACTTCCTCAATCAAAAATTATCCTCCATAATTAGTGCTAGCACACTAGATTGGAAAAACCTGTACTAACAATAACAAGTGACTCCAAACACACCTCTCAAGGTCCGAAAACATATCATAGAACAAAAAAAACATTCCACACTATTCATACAAAATCTCATAATGTTCTAACATCATCAAAATATTTTGCATAGCTACTACAGCCACCTGAAACTCAAGAGCACCTTCATTTTGTGCAACCAGACATACTAGGATAGACATCCAACACACTAGACACCTTTGCGGAACAACTCAACACCTGAAACTTCAAGGGATGGTAGACACAAACATTATAAGCATGTTCCTAGATCTACAACATGATAAACTTCACTGTGGAGAAATACAGAGCAATCTCATTTATCCCAGACACCTCGGTTTACCAAAGAGACATATTGTCAAACACATCATCCACTGTAGAATGATCCAAAACCTAAAACTTTAGATATGAAACCTCTAAAAACCTATGATCATCACATCCAAATTGCATGCCTATATATTCAAGCATGAAGAAATACAGAGAAAAACACTGAACACCACTTTATCACATTGAACTATATTTTATTCATTTTTTCTCAAAATCACTTGGAAACCAAGTGAACCAACTTCATTAGGAACATTAATAAAACCTCTACAATAAATCTATAGCATATACAACACTACAAAAATCTCCTCAAACACAAGTCAGACCAACATCCTCTACAACTATATTGAAGTAAGACATCAATGACAACACCAACAACATTGTGTTGACATTAACACCAACAACTCCAAACTTCCAACAATTCCAATGCTAAAGTTTGAAATCATCAACACCAACAACACTCTAATAATCTCTTCATATAAAGGGTTGAAATAAATGATAACACCCAAGCAACTCACAAACACCTCAAGCTTTCAAGCTTCCAAAATCTCCCCCTTTGTCATTGATGGCAACACTTGTTTTTAAAACAACCATCAACGAAAAAAGAAACTAACAAAAATACTACAATAAGTAGTATTCCCCTTGACCAAGATGACTCTTCACTCTTCACATACTTATTTTTCCACAACACCAGCAACACTTTTCCATACTCTCTCCATGTTTTTCAAATTCTCTCTCCATATTACTCTTTACTATGGTTTTTCAACCATCTCTCTCCCCTTTGACATCAGTGGAAAAGAGCCATAAACTTATCCAACTCTCTTGCTCTCCCCATTTGACAACATACAAAGGGAAACACCTGCATACACCACTTATAATACCAACAAGAAACTACACTCATTCTTCTATATACACTCCCTTAGGAGCACATAATATGCTCAGACTGATTGCACCATCTAGCAACCATTACTACATACTCCCCCTGAGAGGTAGCCTTCAACATCAGTTCAAGACCAAGAGATATATCTTGAAATGGTTCTCAAATAGATGCACAAACTTATGCATCTTGTTGAAAGGAGGGGAATTAACCCCTAACTTCTCCTGAAGATAATCAAAAGTATCTTTTGGAAGAGCCTTTGTGAAAATATTAGCAACTTGATCCCTAGTAGGCACATACTCCAACTTCACCTCATTCTCTACAAATTTCTCTCTCAAGAAGTGATACTGGATTGAGATATGTTTTATTCTTGAATGCATTACTGGATTCTTCAAAATATTGATTACACTTGTATTGTCACGCATGATGGGAATAGGTTCATCATATGAGACATTGATATCTTTCAATTCTTGCTTCATTGTTAACACCTGTGTGCAACATGATGTTGTTGTAATATATTTTTCTTCTACAATAGATAACACTAAATCCTAATTCTTACTTATCTATGAAATCAATCTACTTCCAAGAAAGAAAGCACCATCGCTTGTACCTTTCCTACCATTTGCACATCTAACCCAATCTGCATTTGCATATGCACTCAAAGATAATTTTGTATCCTTTGGATGCCACAAACAATAATTCAAAGTATCCTTCAAATATCTGAATATCCTCTTTATTGTTGCAACATGAGATTCTCTAGGATATTCTTGAAATCTAGCCACAAGACAAATTGAATGCATGATATCGATCTAGAAACAATAAGATATAATAGTCCACCAATCATTGATCTATACTTGCTCTAATTTGTCTTAGGAGATTCATAATTCTTTCTGAACTTACAACTAATAACCATAGAAGTACATACCAGTTTAGAGTCATCAATTCCAAACTTTTTCAACAATTCTTAAACATACTTCGACTACGATATGAATATGTCTTTCATTGATTGATTGATCTACAAACCAAGGAAGAAATTCATCTCCCCACACACTGATATCTCAAATTATTTATGCATTTCCTCTACAAACTTCTTGCACATATCTTCATTTCCTCCAAATATTATGTCATCAACATATACCACCACAGCTAATATTTTCTCTCTTTCAACTTTGAAACATAGATTGCTATTTGTAGTACATTTTCTAAATCCTTGCTACAACACGTACTTATCTAACCTTGCATACCAAGCTCTGGGAGCTTGCATTAGTCATTACAATGCTTTCTTCAATCTGCGGACCATATTTTCATCTTTTGACAACTGAAAGACTTTTTGTTTTTTAATGTATACTTCTTCTTCCATTTCACCATTCAAGAATGTAGAATTCACATCCATCTAATATACTTTGAAATATTTGTGTGTTGAAAAAGCTAAGAACATCATGATAGCTTCCATTCTTGCAACCAGAGAAAAAGTTTCCTCAAAATCCATACCTTCAACCTATGAGTAACCCTTACACACAAGTATAGCCTTGTTCCTGACAACTTTTTCGTCTTCATTCAAGGAATGCCCACTTAGTACCAATCACATTTTTTTTGTCAGTCAAGACCGATTCCCAAGTCAAATTCTTCTCTATTTGTTCTAACTCTTCCTTCATTTCTTTGATCCAATTTTCATCTTTGCATGCCCCAGTCACTTTTTTTGGTTCTACCTCATAAATTAAATAAAAAAATACTTTTTCCTCTATAATAGCAACTTTTCTTCTTGTTAGCACACCTTTTCTCTTATCTCCAATGATTGATCTTCTGAATGACTCTTTTGCACATACTTAGGAGTCTTAGGATTCTTTTCTAAAGATTCTTCCTCTTCAACTATCAACTATTTTCCTTTGTCTTCAACCTTTTATTATTCACTGCAAGGGGATTCATCAAATTCATATCCTTCTATCATGACTAAAATTTGATGTGGTTCTTCATCCACTTTGACACTTGCACTCTCAACAATCTTATTCAATATATTATTGTACCAATGGTAGGCCTTGCTTCTTGTAGAGTATCCAAGAAATATTCCTTCATCAAATCTTACATCAAAATTTCCCAAGTTTTCTTCATCTCTTCTGATATAACACTTGCTTCCAAAGAATAAAATATTTCATGGTAGGGGGTTTACCATACCATAACTCACATGGGGTCTTTGAACTATTCATTCTTGCTTGACCTCTATTAAAAATGTAGAGTGCAGTATGAATTGCTTCTCTCCAATAGACATCCAGAAGATTAGCTCCCTTCATCATTTTCCTAGTTGCTTTTTGAACTATTTTGTTTTTCTTTTTGACAACTAGGTGATCCCACATAAGTGGGTTAAAATTGCATTGACAAACAAAAATTGCTTGGGCACTAAAAAAAAAAATTGGGGGGAATTCACTAGAAGGGTGGGGTTTTTTTCTTTTTTTAATGATATTTAAAGGGGGGTTCGCTAGAAGGGGGGTTCTAGCGAAACCCCCCTTCTAGCAAATGGGGATTCTCTAAAACCCCCCTTTTTTGCCTGTCTCCCCCTCCATGTGTAATTTTCTACAAAATTTTGGGTTTCAAAGCTTGGGTTGAGGATGAAAATGGAATCAAATTGACAAACCTAGTATTATAGTCCTCAAAACAAGCTCTCCATCAAGTATAATTTTAATACATTTTGGTTTTATTATATATATATATAGTTAATTAAACGTAGGTTTTTCATCAAAACTCAATCTCTTTGTTTTGCACATGTGGAAAAACAATAGATTATCAAAAAAAATATGTGCGTGCTTGGTATTGATGTCCTTGATCCAAAAAAAATTGAATATCGATACATACAAAAAAAATTGTGTTATACGGTCCACCTATGTCTAAATTGTAATTGGTTTGACTTAAAAAATTAATTAAGAAAAAACATTCAATAAAACATTATGAAACCAAATGAACATGCTAGATATCATAGTTACAAATCTAAATTTGAAAAAAAAAAAAAAATTATCTTTCATAGAAAAAAAGTCATGTGTTATATGGTGAACATCACTCTTTAAAAATGGTGTTTACTGTTAAAAACTAATTTTCAAATGAGATGAAAAAAGAAATGCAATTTGATTCCAATTTTTTTTAAAAATATATATTTAGAATCTACAAATAAAATTTCACAAATCACTAGTTTGCATCATTTTCAAATTCCTCATGGTTTAGCAGCTATAGGTGTCTGAAAGTGAAGATTTAGCTAAAAAGTTCAATTCAATGTCAAGATTGGCCAAAAAGTGTAACCCACTATTGTGGGATCACCCAACTCCATTCTGTGAGGAGTTCTAGGGGCTGACAAATGCCTCTTTATTCCATGATCTTCACAATAGCTATTAAAATCATTTGAAGTAAACTCACCACCTCTATCAAACCTCAAACATTTGATTTTCATATTCATTTCATTCTCAACCATAGCCATGAATTCTTTACACGTATCTAGAGCTTCTAATTTTTCTTTGAGAAATGTAACCCAAGCCATTCTAGAATAATCATCAATTAATAACATGAAATAACTATCACCACATGACCTGATTCTAGTAGGTCCACATAGATCTGTATGCACTAACTCCAAATCATATGTGGTATAATATTCCTTTGTCTTGAATCTTGTCTTTGTTTTCTTTCCAACTTGGCATTCTTTGTAGATTGCATTGATAGGCTTTGTAATATTTAGAAAATAACTCCTAGCATTAGTAAAACTTATCCTTACTAGGTTATCAAAATTAATGTGACCCATTCTCATATGGCACTGCTAGCTTTCATTAGTTTGATACATAAATCACTTTGCACCATTACCTTTGATTTGATAGACATTACCTCTTATCCTTGTTCCAACAACAACTAGAATATTGAAGCTTTCTTTCCTAATTTCACAACCACCATTCTGAAATACAAGATTATATCCTTTGCTACACATTTTTCCTACACTTAGAAGATTATATTGGAGACCCTTGACATAAAGAACATATGTATTATTCTTTCCATCAAAACTAATTGAACCTTTTCCATAGATCTTAGAAGATGTATCATCATCAAACTTAACAAGATAATTATCACACTTTTCAATCTTGACAAACTTACTCTTATCACCTGTCATATGATTTTATCATCCATTTTCAATGATTCATTATTCATCACTTCCTTCATCCAAATAATTTGATTCTTCATCATCATATACACCAATGTCCTTTTCAACATAATAAATCTTCTTAAAACATTTACCTTGATGATCCTTTTGTTTGTCATTAGTAACTTTGATTGGGCATTTAGATGCATAATGACCTATCTTTCCACAATTAAAACATTTGAAAGGTAGTTTACCTTTGTATTTTCTAGTACCCTTATTCAATATCCTCACAAAGTTTGCTTCCACCTCATCATGATCATTTGGATTTGATCCATCATCCTTTTCCACTTCATAGACTTTAAAAGCAATTTATTTTTTTGTAGCATCTTGACCAAACTCTCATTTCAAAATAAGGTATAGCACCAAACATCTGGTCTCTAAAATAATTATCCAAATTTTGAGCTTCCTCAATAGTAGAAACTTTATGACTATAAGATTTAGGCAAAGTTCTTAATACCTTTTTCACCACTTCATTTTCATCCAACTTTCCACCAAGACCATTGATGGCATTGAAAACTTCATCAACTTTGAGCATTTAGGCAATAATATCTTCATCTTCAAACATCCTTAGGGTCTCAAATTTGTATTTTTAGATATGCATCTTCACTTTTTTGACCTTATCATCTCCTTCATATATTCCTTTCAACTTTTTCTAGATATCTTTAGCAGACTTGTAGGTTATAACCTTCATGAGTTTTGAATCAGTAAGACCACTCAAGATTGCATTCCTTGCTTTGCCATTATTCTCATATGTCTTGATCTCATCATCAGTTAATGGTCCAATTGTAGGCATAGTATAACCTCTTTCAATATATTGTTAAACACCAAATCCAAGGGAGACTAAGAAAGAATCCATCCTAGATTTCTAGTAGGTAAAATTTGTTCCATCGAACAAGGGAGCTTTGGCACCTTTCTTGTGTGTCATCTAGATCTACCTTGAGTGGTTAAGCTTATTATTAGGAACCATAGCTCTGGTACCAATTGTGAGATGCACAAGACAACTAAGAGGGAGGTTAATCATTTCTATACTTTTAAAACATCATAAACCCTAATTAACATTTATATCTACATTAGTTCTTAAACCCTTACCCACCATTAACCCCTTAACATGCATTAATAGAATGTAAACATGTACAGCAGCAATGCAAACACATAAAACACATAATAAAATTAGATTTATGTAGAAAACCCAAGAAGGAAAAAATCATGGTGAGGATCAGCTCACTAATATATGAATTGCGGCACTGAACACAATAAGGCTCACTGCCAAGGACTCACTTCGTAGAAAAATAAAGAAAGGATCATTGTTAGTGGCTCATTTCTAAAGGAATCACTATCCAAAAGAAAGAAGAATAGAATAAAGGGTGGCTCACTACCAATTTTAATTGCTAAAAATGCATCTCTCATATGCCAAAGGTACAATTCCACTAAAGCACAAACAACCTATCAAACATATTGAAATGTAGACACCTTCTACTCACTACATTAGGAATTCATAGGCATTAAGGCTCACACTCAGATCAACACACTTCATCACTTTTGCATCTTTTGCATCACACACTCTTCACTTTTCATTCATACAAAAATTCTTCTTGCATATAACCCTCTACAACCTAAAATAATCTCAATTAGGTTGACCTTAATTAAACATATAAACCTCAACCATGCAACATCAAATAGGTTGGAACCAAACACTTCCACAATATAAATAGTGAAGCCAAACCACACCACTACTTAATTGGATCAAAATCTACACAAACACACTTCCTCAATGAACAATTATCCTCTGCAATTAGTGCTAGCATGCCAATTCAGCCAAACCTGCACTAACACTAACAAGTGATTCCAAAAATACCTCTCAAAGTTTGGAAACATATCGTGGACCACACAAAAGCATTCCAAACTATTCATACAACATCTTAGAATATTCTAGCATTATCAGAATATTTTTCACAACTACTGCAACCACCTGAAACTCATTAGTACCTTCATTCTATATAACCAGACATACTAGGACAGACATCCAACACACCAAACACCTTTGCGAAAAAAATCAGCACTTGAAACTTCAAGGGAAGGTAGACACAAACATTATAAGCATGTTCCCAAATCTACAATACTAGAAAACTCATCGTGAATAAATTTAGAGCAATTTCATTTCTCCCAAACACCCTGTTTTACTAAAGAGACATACTATCAAACATATCTTCCACTATAGAATGATATAGAACCTAAAACTCTAGATATGACACCTTTAAGAACCTCTAATCATCACATCCAAACTGCATGGGCATATCTTCAAGCATGAATAAATGTAGAGCAAAAAACTAAACACCACTCTATCACACTAAACTCTCTTTTATTCAAAATTTTCTCATTAGCACTTGGAAACCAAGCACGAACAAACTTCATCAACAACATTATTAACATCTATGCAATACATCTACAACAATCTCCTCAAACACAAGTTAGACCAACATCCTTTGCAACTATATTGAAGTAAGACATCAATGACAACACCAACAACTCTAAACTTCCAACCATTACAATGCTAAGGGTTGACATCATCAACACCAATAGAATTCCAATCCTCTTTTCATATAAGGGTTTGACATAAATGACAACACCCAAGAATCTCACAAACACCTCAAGCTTCCAAACTTCCAACACAAAATTATCTAAAGATCATTTTTAAGTTGTAGATATATCTAAGATGTTTCCAACAATATATTATAATATTAAATCAGACACTCAAGTCAAAATTTATTGCTCGAGGAAGTTGTGCTACCAAAATGTGAGATTCAATAAAATATCTTTTTGGGCAAGAAAATAAACAGTTGGAACTCTAGGTACCAAAAAAATAGGATCTACACTTTTCAAAATATTCTAAGGTATTTATTGGTGTCAAATAAATGGTTTAACAAAGGTTACCAAAGGTGGCTCCATTAGTGCAGATTGTGGCTCTGAATAATAGGTTTTTCTTATAGATTTTATTTTAGTTGTAGTGAATCAAGCCCATATGGATGTAGCATTGCAATTTTTGAATCTATAATTTTATTTTCTAAAAGTTATCAAAAGTGGGTTTTTTTGGTCTTACAGTTTCTATTTTGATATATGTTATGTTTTATGTGAGTATTGGGTAGAGTAGCCCCTCCTCAAGAATATTTATCATCCTATACTCTACTTTCCCTTTACTACCATAGGATTAGGTCTATGAATAGTAGGATCCATGGGAGAATGAAATATCTATTGAGAATATCTTTGTAACATGATTTTTTTTTTCCTTATTTTTTCACAAGGATAGATGGAGGAAGATGAGGTACTACTAGAGGTTGTAATACCTTAGGATGAATGGGATCTCTTCCCAATAAATATTTTTTTTCCACAGCCACCATATGGATAGGTGTAGGGATAGAAGGATGTTGCAAACTTTGGATGACTTAAGTGGAAGTGGTTGTGGGCAAAGAAGAAAAGTGTGCTAAAGAAGAGGACCTTGAATGAATCACTTTAAACTTTGAATATAATTTTAATAAGAGGTCTCCACAAGGTTACAAGTGTCCTAGAGGTGAAGGAAAAAATTGATCAAGAGAGAATCCTCCATGAAATACAAGTGGTTTGTATCCAATGTGTCGGATAGTGTGCGTTGTGTCTTCATGTGGAAACTTTAGATATTTATGAAACATCAAAGCAACTTCTTCCATGGAACTTAGCCATAGAATGCCTAACTTCACATGGAATAAGTCCAATTTGAGGATGATAGAAAATATGGTTTCCATACACTTGGGTCCATCCTAGACTGAAAAAGTTATGAGGCCCAAGGTAGGAAGAGACAAGTCATCATGTGTTTGTATGCAAAATTGTGATTCACCATACTTGTCTCATTAAAATTAATTGATAAAGATAATTTCCTCTATTATAAAAGCAATGATAAAAATAGGGCTAATGAGAACTATATTGATGGATTTATTGTTGAACTGAGCGGTTATATATAGAGGACTATCCTCTATATTAATAGGTATATTGGTAGAAGAAAAGGATATGGTTGGGTTAGTAATATCACACACCCAAAATGTTCAAGGGTGATCATCAAACATGCTTACCATATTCCTAAATGGAGAAGAAGTCTTAGAAGTAGAAGGAGAAGGAACAAGTCCAATATAATTAGAAGAATGTGTGGGTAAAGAATTAGTATATATTTAAAAGTTATTTTTGGATTCGTAAAAAACTGTTTGACTTCTCAAGTCCATTGAGAAGCTAGATAGAACCTAAATCAATGTGGAATTGAACTGAGTGTTGAAGATGTATACATCTCTCAATATCATGTCCAAGGACTTGATCAATTTGATAAAAATCCTTTACTCGATGTATAAATAAGGAAGTGGATTGTTAGTGGAAGAGACCAAATAGGGGGAAGCTAAATTAGTTTTTTTAGTATTTTTACATAATTTTTAATAAATATTCAAATATTTTATTAATCATATATTCTTTTAAGACACTAAAACAAGCACATCAAAAGTTTGAGAAATATTAACCAAATTGGTGTTTTGTTGTATTTTATTTTCTTATAATTTTTTGAGAAAGAAAACACTATCTTGGGTATCAGTGGGATTCAAGAGGCAGAGGCCCCATACTAAATCACAAACTATTATCATCATGCAAGGCTATGTAGAGATGCACAAAATAAATATTTAATTAAAATAATTTTATCATGTAGCACAGGCTACATATTTTTTATGAATACACATTGTGCATCAATGCTTTATAGAACATACTAGATCTCGAAAAAGAGATATTGATATGGAAGATGGAATAAGTTACCTTTTATGTTTTCCTTGTTTGTAGTGGAAAAGATCAATAATGTGACTTGCAAACCAATTTTTTCTTGGAAGTGCTAGAGGAACTAACTAATTAATTTCTCAAAAAAATTAATATAATTATAAGTAAGAAAAACTAGTCTAATATGGTTTCTTTCAATAATCATGTGAAATATTTTCTATTATAATATCATAAGATAGAAGTTCAATGCACAAGAAAGTGAATACAAAAATATATGTCTAACGATCATATTTTCTATTATACTTCTTGAACCTCAAAACTTCAAAGCCCATTTGTAAAGGGGTTGTCAGAATCTACAAGGATAAATGGTTGCACCTATAATATGGAGCAACAAGATTCTAATTAGAAGTGTTAATCATAAAGGCAAGTTGTCTCTATGACTAGCCAAAATTTTATTTCGGTTGGTTAATGACAATATTATAAGTAAGAATGAAAGTGGTGGAGTTTTGTGGACCTAAAAATATGACAACAGTATACCCGAGGGGCAAGGAGATTCCAAAGTTTCTTTTGAAGAAGATGGAAGACAAACTAATATAAGGAGGATGAGAAGTTGTGGCTATGGCTGTAGTATTCACCATGTGCATAATAGGAATTAGCATTGATGTGAAAATTTATGATCCAATAATGTTTTATTGAGAATTTTTTGTATTTGTGAAGACATAAGCATAGGATGGGACATTGTTGATATACAATATATGTTAAGCCCCCAGGGAAATCCTAATGATTTATGTTTATTAGACAACATATTCTAGATTGCACCAAGGATAGGCGTCGCTTCATTGAGGGTGTCTCAAGCTAAGAATTATTGGAATCTATGTTACATTTGAGAATTAGAGGCTTAGAGGGTAGTCTCATGACTGAAACATGTATCCACATGAGGAGAAGAGTTGGATGGATAAGTAGGATTTAAAGACATTAGAGGAGGGGATGGAGGCATCCTACTAGAAAAATTATTCATGTGTGAATTCTAGTGTAGTATGAATAGGTATTATGTACGCTCTTGAATGTTTCATATTATAAGTGTGAAGACTTGTCTAAATTACATTACCTAAATGGAGATATTGGATTGTTAAACTCATAAAAGAGTTTACAACACACAATCTAAACTACCATACAAATAGTGAGAGAAAAAATCTGTTATGATTTTTATAGTTTTCTAGTTTGGAAAAATAAAAATAAAAATGTGTTAAAGTGGTGGATTCACCAAATTTAAGTGTATGGAATTTAAAAATTACAAAGGAAGATCAATTTTCCTTGAGAATCATCCCAAAAATTATGTTGGGATGAATCAACAACTTTAATACTACCAAAACTATTTGTATTATCATTTTTTATAATTATTTTTTAATTGAACACAAATTATAGATTATAATATAAAATGTTCAATTACAATATGCTAGTGAATATATCTCTTTACAAAAGAGAGATTACAAATTTATTCAACAAAAATGGAAAACACTAATCATGAGGAACCTATGGTCTCTTCTTGGAAGCCTCTACCCCAAACATCAAAATATCACAAATTATCCTCATATCGTGCTATTTTCTAATCCAAAAAATTGATTCAAATTTTTGGTACACACAAGTATACTTCCTACACAAAATAAAAATTAAAAGTTTACGGGGCACAAAAAATATTCAAAATGATGAAAATAACGAATCTAAATACTTAAAATAAATGAATGAAGAACTAAAAAGAGGATTTAGAAAATGGATCATTGAATAATGGTTCTTTCCCTAAGAAATAACTATAAACAATAAGAAGATAAGAAAAAAATAGGTTGGTTGTTTGAGGGGCTTGCCTTAGTCAAACCCTTATTTTGGTCTTCTAACCTCTACAACATCCAATATTTTGATAGTATTTAAAAGATAAAAGTGTAAATTTATTGAAATAAAAATATGATCAACTATGATATAGAAAATAACAAGTGCACCATGATAGAACTCAAAATATTTTGAATAAAAACAAAAAATAACAAAAATAGGAGAAAATGAACAATAATATAAGAACAAAATCACCTAAAAGTTCATGCAACCCCCCAAAAGAATTTTTCTATGTCAATCTTATCATTCTTCACAATCTCATGAAGATGGTAGTCAAAAATTCTCAATATGATCACATGTACAACACTAGTATAGATTTCTTATTTCAAAATGGTAGATTTTTCTTCAAAATTGTAGATCTCTAGAGTAAAAGGGTGAAAAATCAACTTGATAGAGAAAAAGAGGCAAGTCAAAATTCTTTTACTCAATTTTATTTCATGCAAGAACATTAATTCCCAAATTTTTATTGGGAAGGTAACACTCTAATGGCCACTTGAACTGGAAAATTTTGCAAGATGCTAGTGCAAAAAGAAAACATCTATGTGTTGCATTACCATCTTGGAACATTCATATTTAGAAGTCCTGAATTATCATAAAAGTGCCAAAAATATATGATTCAATTGCTAACATTTTGTAATTATAATTTACTATAGTAGGGGGCTAAAGTGAGGACACGATGTAGTGTGAAATTATAAGGGTATGCAATTTTTAAACTACTATGTTGATATTACATGTGTTATTTTATTTTTAGAAGTTTGGGGAAATTGAAATGAATAAAATGACCATTCTATTATTTTAGTTTAGGATAATAGATGTAAATTCAATCATGATCATCATGGAAAATCTTATAGATCAAGGTCTAAAAACATTTGCAAGAAAAAATTGAGAAGATCCCAATCTTCTTATGGAAATAGTTGAGGTAGACCCTTTAGGGGTTGAAGTGATCATGACACATTAAAATATGGTAGTACACTCTTCTAAAATATTCATTTGTAGCCTAATGTGTCTCATTACACTTTAATCCAAGAGAACTCACACCTAGAACATTTTATCAATTCTTCACGCTTCTAAAAATATTTCATCAAACAATTTTGACAAACCTTTACATATCTCTCTTAATACAATCCATCATTCTCGTTAATTATGTATGGCTTAGGATGTAACTCATCAATCCTTGAGGTGTTGTGTGGTTTCAATAAAGGAGAAAATGTTATAGTGTTATATTCTCTTATAAATAATTCACTATCCTATAATCAAACTAATATCCCTACAAAATTTGTGTCGCTTTTAACTAATGAATTATCATTTTCTAAGCATACTAGACCCTCTTCTAACTTACCAGTGATCATAAAAAAGTTTTAAAAAATATAGAATTGGAGATTGAAGAGAATAGTGAAATTACTTGGACATCCCTAAAAAATCATGGAATGTGAGAGACATCAATGGATTGTGCTTGTTGATCTAACTTCTATTGATTCTAAGAATGAGAAGGAGAAGTATGTTCCACATGAATAGTTATTATTTTTCTTTGCTTTGATATCCAAACTCTTATTTTGCAACATAATAATTGATATGCAATAATTATTTTAAACATTGAATAATTTTATATATTATTTTGATTAATGGATATTATTTTAATTTTACACATTGATTATTTTTTATATAAACCATGATGATAATTTTGTTGGATATGTAAACTATATTTTGTGTGATATTGATATGGATATGATATAAAAATAGTATGACATGATGTGATTTATTACATATGAAAGTTGAAATTTTGATGATATAAGTTATATTTGTAAAAAATGTTTAAAAATTCCAAAAATCTATGCAAATTATAAAGAAAAAACACTCTTTCTTACATTATATTATTAGGCTAAAAGTATAGATAAGGTAGACTCCCACACATGAGATTATTATATATATATTATTATTCCATTAGCCTTATTATTATTCTATTAGCCTAAAGTGATTGAGTGACTTTTTTCAACAATGAGTTTTAAAACCTAAGTCAATTTAATATTATAAAGTTACTTTAATAATAATAAAAAGTAACTAAGTCATTAAATTATTTAATAAAGTTAGATTATATAATATGTTTAATGTCCCTTTTAAATTAAAAAATACAAAGTCTACTAAGTCTTCAACATTTTACATTTAAAATTTATATATTATAAATTTAATAACTAGCTATAAATAATTAATATCTTTAAAAGTCTAATTAATGACTCATTTCAAGGAGAATATAATATATATACTTGTATCATACTATTTCATTCTATTATATATTTTTATATGAAAATATTTACTAAGTTGACCATTACAAGAATATATGATAACACATATTCTATTGATAAAATATATTACTTGAACAATTAGGTATATCTAATTTTAATCTATGATCAATATAATTATTTGATAATTCTCCCAGCCTAATAATTGTATGATTTTAAGGCACAATGCAATTATATGTGTCTTAACTTATAAAATGTATTGTTCAAATGATGAATACTTCATTGTCTTAGTGGTATGCAAAATTGATCTACTTCTACATTTTATTTCTTAACTCGAATAACATGTTTTATCACAATTTAGTCTACTATGTAACTTATCTTTGATTATTAATAAAAATTATTTTAAATCATTGGTCTTGTCTACTCCTTTTGTATTTATATGATAATTTATTTTATACTAATTTTATACTTTACTCACTTTACTTGAGATGTATTTATTTTATTTTAGTTAGATTTATTTTATTTTCATAGTGCAAGTTCAATTTACAACAATCATTTGATATTTTTTTAATACTTAGTGTTAAGTGGGAAAGAGATCTAAGATCCAACAAGTGAATTAACCTAGATTTAGATCCAACAAGTGAATTAACCTAGATTTTTATTTCTTTCTTTGGACTCAACATTAGAACACAAACCAACTAGGGTTTGATGATTGGATAGCTACCTCAAAAGAGAGCCAATTTGTTAGGGATTGATTATTTTGTGTTGTAGAGGGGAAACTTGATGTGCAATTTAATTAATCTATTTGACATAAGCCCTAGATCTGAAAATGCAATTTATCACACAAATGAAAATGGAACATTGTAGAATAGACACAAATCTGGAGAATAATGACATAGAGGAACCTGCACATAAAATTGGAGCCTAAAGTGCCTAGATAGGGGAAAATTCACCTTAGTCTAGAAATGATAATTTTTGAATGCTTGAAGTCTAACCCGATAGTTATATGTTTTCTCTATAGTTTTCTATAGCTTTTTGTTGATGTAACTTTTGGGTCTAACCTGCACACATGAAAAGAGGGGAAAGGTTGTGCTACATAGGGATTTTCTTAAGTCAGCCCCCATTTTGGTGTTTCCACCTCAAAAAACATAAAATGATGATTGATAAAAAAGGGCTTACCCTAGGTCAGGTAGAGGCCAAACAAAAAATAATTGATTGTAATAGTAAATGATAATTGATAATGCTACCTTAGGTATGTAATCCTTTTTGAAATGATTTTCACACCATAATTTTCCACAAAGAGTTGATAATGAATGATTGAATTACTTTGAAGACCTACAAAAAGGTTAGTCCACATAACACAATAGATTATTTTAGCTAATATGTAAAGGATAGCTCACATACATCTTCAAAATGACAACATAATAGTGCATTATTGTATGCATACTAAAAAACAGAAAGCTAATGATTAAAATCTGTAAAACACAAATCAACCTTGCAATATGACATTCAATGGAGCAATTCTTAAATGAACAACATATGTAAAAACATGAAACTAAACTACATGAAGCCAACCATATGCATTCAAATTAAATCTATCTCCATTGTTATCCTTTTCCACTTTATCTTGCATTTCCTCTCATATTTTACGAGAAAAAGCACAAGAAGCTCTATGGAATTGGATGATCAGAATGGGATTCAGAATTCATCCCTCAAAATGTGTGAACAAAGCCTAATTTTATAGTTGAACTCATGGGGTGAATCCAAGTTGTGGGAGAAATGTGGGATAAATGGTGAGATGGAAAAATTCCTTTTTTAAAAAATTAATTATAATAGAAGATAATTTATGGCGTAATATATACTTAAAAACATAGAATTAAGTGCATGTATGGATGGTTTAATGAAAATGAATTAAATTCTTGATTGATTACATGAATTTGCATTATTTGATGGAATATGGTGAATGAATGCAAATGATATTTTAATGATAATTCAATTGATGCATGTAAAAATGATTATGGAAATGGAAGAGTTATGATTTTCAAATGAAATAGATTGTGAAATGCTTATGTGAATGCATTTATGAAATAGGTGAAAATGACTCAATGAAGGATATATTTAATTATTACTTAAATATATGAAATGGATTGATGAACTACTATGCAATATGCAAATTATTTTATGAATGTAGCGATATGCAAAGAGATGATTATGTTGATGGAATAAATGGATAAAATGATTATGAAGGAATTTTTATGCATCTACATATTGATCATAATAGTTTCTTTTGCATGATGTTTCATGTTCAAATGAGAGGGAAACTTGTTTAAATATACATCCCAATTGATATTTTTGGATATAGGTTGATTTGAGGTTACTCGACAATACTCAAAATCGAAACAAAATAATATTGATTGAACTAGGTCACCCTTAGGAAAAAGGAACCCTCACCCTTGTTTGGGTGTTTTTGGCCCAATTTTCTTGGGATGTCAAGGATTTTAATATATTTTCCCAATCTATCCCCGAAGTGAATAAATTATTAATGTAATTATTTTTATAGGAAAAATAGGGTGTCAATATAGTTTGAAATTGTCAAGGTGACAATTTATGACACTACATGTATCCCATGCTTTAGTGAGGGTGTGATATTGCATTCATACTCACACTAAAGGAATTGATTTATTTATCAAAATATTGAAGAGACAAGATGACACAGAGTTGAGGTGTGCACTATCTCCCAACTTCGGATCCTATCAATCCACAATGTCAAGATAAATATAAAGCAGATACATCACACACATGGTAAGACAATATTTGATTATTTATAAGGCATTAAATGAGAAATCAATAGAGAACACATCAAAGAGTATACAAATCATACATAAGGAAAATATGGTTCATACAAGGAATAAACGGAGCATACAACTAATACACAAGGAAAACACATTGAATACACAAATCAAACACATAAAATACATGAAGCAAACACACATAATACATGAAGAAAACACATGAAATACATGAAGAAAACAAGGAATGCATAAATCAAACATGATACACACATAAAGAAAATATACCATGCACATGGAACATAGATCATAACAACAAATTTTAGTACACAAAAAGCTAAAGATCTAAGTCGGCAAGGTAAGAAGACCTTTGAATGTAATATTATCTCAATTACCAAACATCATCTCTCAAATGCACAACACACACATCGAAATTTTCTAAAATGACAAAAAAGAGCTACATAGATCTACTGGATAACAAGTTGTGGCATGTTAGATGTCCATGTGAAATTGATAAATGATAGGTATCATAAGTCTATTAAGTTTTTTATGCTAGTTTACTTGTGAGACACATGAATCTACTAGTTAGAAATTTATGCTATGCTAGGTTTCCATGTAAAATTCTCAATTTTATAGTCCAAAAAGCTCCATTATGCTAAGGCTATCCAATTTTTTTGGCAATTGGCAATCACACCTTGGGGAATGCATAATGTCATCAGGGATGATTTAACGTCTTAGAGGATGGATATAATTAACATCATAGGCGATTGTAATAACATAAAATTGCACCCCTTGCAATTTCACATACATTTTTGTATCCACTTTAGTGTCCACTCCCTTAGCATTTGTGTACGTTCATTTTAGCCCATGCATCAGCCTTTTCCCCTCTTAGGATGCTCAGGGCCCCTTTTCAGCAGCTACCTTTGCACGTCAGCTTAGTATCAAACCTTGTGATTTTCTTGTTCTTGTCATTTTGTAGCATGATATGTTTTGACACTAGTGCGTCGCGTGCACGTCCATGCACTACACTAGCATCCCGTAATATTTCAACTTTTAAACATTCGTTTTTGGGTGTCTTTCCACTTGTCAACTAATTTTGTCAGTCATAACAGCCAAGGACGCCTTGTAACAACTTGAGAAGCTTCTTTTCCCTCCTATTCTCTCTTTTAAATCCATTCTTTCAATTCATTTGGGCTCTCTAGATTCTTGGGTTCTATCTTGAACTCTCTTCTCTATTCTTGGACATTCTTTCTCTCTTTTCTCACTCTCTTAAGTTTGCACAACTTTCTTGCTTGCTACAACAACACTTTCACATTCTCATAGAACTCTTTGTAACTCTCTTGGCTCTCATAGCTATCTCTCTCTCTCTCTCTCTCTTGAGCTTCCTTAAGCCTTGCAAGTGATATCTTCCTTATCTTGTGTCTTTGAGAATCTTGGGATTTCTCATATCCCCTATCTATTGCATCTCTATTTCGTGATATGGGTTCTCCTCCTTGAGCGGGGTTTTCCTTTATCACTCTTCCATTCATTTCATTTATGTTTATTATTTCTCACTATCTATCTAGCTATCCATGGAGGTGGGAACACCAAAATGGGGGTTTGACTAAGGCAAGCCCCTAAACAGCCCTAAAAATTCTCTTCGATCTTATGTGTAGGTATCAAAGATATTCATTTGTTGGAGGCTCCATTGCTTGGGTTGTTGTGAGTACTTCATTTATCCTATTTAGATTTATTATGGTCTTTACTTTATTTTAGTTCTATTATTCTATATTACTTCCCCGCATTTCAAAAGTTCTTAGCATTCAAAGTAGAAGTATTCACTATGTTGTTTTTCTACGGTATTCTTGATTTCTAGTCTATACAAGACGCCGGCATGCCTTTGGGACTCCAGTGCAGTGTGCTGATGTAAATTTTTCATGCTAACGACCTTTGGTTGAAAGCTCACTAGTCTGTCCAAAAGACATATCTGACCTACTCATTCTGATTGTAAAAATCTTGCTTTATTCCTTGAGGTAGTCTAAGGTAGTTTAGGGCAGTTCATTCTTTGGTAATCTCTTGAGAATAAAGAGACTCATGAGTAGTTAATCCCCCTTCTCTATAGTGATGAATTAATAACAATACCTTAGAGGGAGTTATTAAAAACACTACCACCAAGGTGGTATTTCAATAATTCAAAGCTCATAAGACACCAATGTGTGGATGTATAAAAATGTATAGGATGATATGCCCCCCTTAAAATGTTAGAATACTTGCTACGCTGATATTTTAAGAAAAAGAAAGGGGAGAGAGGGGATCCTCAAGAAGGATGAACACAAGACCAAAATTATTTATCCTTGCCCCCCAAGTGTATAGGCAAGGACAACCATGCTAGAGACTATCACGCTCATACCATAGATGAAATATGATTGTACATAACATTGTTCCACCATGGATGGAAATGAGAAAACACATGGAGTTATGAAAGCCACATAGTAAGGAGAAACACCATAGAAGGAACTTTATTATTTATAATGAATAGGTGCATCAACAAATGGAGGATTGATAACACCATAATCAAGAAGTTATTGATTTTATCACCCAAAGTTGGGAATTTCATTGGTAGAATGACCATGCACTTGATGATATACAAAAATATAGTGATTTTCTTGACAATGTTTGTGAAATTTATTGTGTTGGAGGAGGAAGAGTAATCAAGTGGGCTTTAAGAATCCTCCTCAAAATATGTTATTTCTTGGATAGAGGATAAGGAGTAGGATACAATCCTTTCTCTTATGAAGAAAAGTCTTCTTGCTCACCATAGGAGGTTGTAAATATAGTAGATGATGGAAGATGAGATGTAAACGAAGGTGAAGGTTGGAAACCTAAACCCCTTTTAGCAAGGTATGATGTATGTTTCTATAAAGGTAGGGGGACCAACCATACCAAGGCTCTAATTCATAGAGAGTTGAGAGCAGAGGGCTTCCCTATCTTACCTCGAGCTAATGGGTGTCTAGGAGAAGAATTGAGAATGAAGAGCACTCTCAAGTGCTCCTATCACTCTACATATCTAAAACCTAAATGGGGCTACACGAGACAATTCATGGAGTCCAAACTGCAACTCAGACAACTCTTTATCTGAGGATGGTAGCATCGGTTTGGGATGAGCATGCAACACGCTAGTGTCTCTCTAGCACACTAGCATCCATAGAGCTAGAAAACATGAAATACAGTACATAAAATAAGAAAACCTATTAATTGTCTAGCTGATTAATTTTAACGAAAAAAATAGAATAATGAAATATGAAAAATAGCTATGTAAATGATAAAGAAGGTAGATGAAGATAAGGGTGATGAATATCAACTCACTGAAGCTCCAGTTTTCCAATGAGCTCCATGCACACGTTCACCTGCACACAACCAAGAGAGGGAAAATGTTGGGTTGTATAGGGGTTTGCCTCAGTCAAACACCTTCTTTGGTGTTTTTACCTTCATGAATAGCCAAGAAAGCCACGAAGTAGAAGATACGATAAAGGAAATAGAAAGGAGAATATTGAACACTACAAAAGATACAATGCTTCTCTATCAAACCATAATAAGAAAAGGAGAGTGAAGCAATAACACCTCCACCCAAAGGAACTCAAGGTCAATGAAGGGATCAGAATGCAAGACAATGAGCTTGGAAAAGTTGACATGGCCACAAAAGTGACGAAGGGAGGTCTCACAAGACTCCAAACTTGTAGCTTATATGGTAGCACAACACGTAAAAAGATGAGGTTGATGGAGTAACAAGATATTGCAATGCTCAATGGAGTTGTATGAAAAATGCTAAAAGAGTGAAGTTGAATGAGATAGATTGTTGAAAAGATCATAGAAGACTGAATGAATGTAAAATTGATACATTTTAAGATCAAAATGGGAGGGAAAGAGTTGTTTTCGGGTCGGTTGGTCAACATAAAGGTGTTACGCTTGATGCCCAATGGAGAATGTAACATCCCTTTGGACACCAGAGGTAGGAATCCATTAGGAATGGCATCGCATTGTGCAGATGTTCAGACGTCGCACTCATTTCCTCGATAAATATTCCCCCACTGACACACATGAAAAATTCCAAGTGGATGGAAGATAGGTGGGTGATGTGGAATTTCACCTTCAAGATTGTTTTTTTGAGGTAGAGGGATGTAAAAGGGGAATTTACACAAGGGGTGCAAATTCACTCCTATACATTATCCCACTTTAGGGAGAACGAGTATTGATGAGTGTTCAGTAATTTAGATCAAAGAGTTAGAAATGTATACCTGAACCATCGAGGAAGAAGACTGTGATCTGACAAGCTCGAAAGCACAGGGAAGGAAAAGGACTCCACAGGTACTCTCTCCTGAGGAGGTTTGAACAAAGAACTTCGTAGCTCCACAAAACTATGAATTTGAACAAAGTACACTGAAGGCTCGTAGACCAATGTTGGAAAAATCCCACAAGATGCAAGTTCTTCACAAGCCCTCAAACCTACAAAGAAGGCAACCCCCAAGTACTCTCTCTTGAAGGAAGCCCAATGTAAGGGGACTCTGCATAGTCAGACTAGAAAGAAATTTCACAAGCACACATGCAAAGAAACATGTTAATCCATAGATAAAATATGTCAGAGATCAAAAACTAGCCAAGCAAGAAAACAAGCAGAAAATCAAATAATTGAAGGAAGAGCTTTCATAGGGGTCCCTTGAGAACCCTTCAAAATAAAAGGTGTCCACTCAAGGGATGCATTGCTTGAAAGTCAGAGAGCATTTTTCGCAAATCGATTCATCATCAAGGAATCCTTTTGAAAGATGTTATCTTCATCAAGGAATTCGAAAGGAAGAAAATGCTCCCTTAGAGGGGAAGGTCAAGGCTTCTCCCACAAGAAAATTTGATCCCTCCTCAAAGGAAATTTTTTCAAATTCTTTCATTGTGAACCCATGATGAAGGAAACACGTTCTACTAGGGGTCCAAGTTGAGAATGTGATTTTTGAAAAAGTTTGCAAATATTTTTGAGAAAAGATTCATTGACTACCGAATGCATTTTGTGAAATTTAAATTTGACATGATAGCCCCCCTTAGGATGGTGCATTTTGAACACAAGGCACATGGCATCCTAAGGAGAGAAAACTAAGAATGACAAAGTGATGTTGTGGCCCATGGGACATATCGAGATGTCACTCTAGCAATGTTGTTGCACACCTAAGGGACAACACATGAACACCACAACATCATGAATCAAGAAAAAAAGAGAGAAAGATAGAAACATTGTAAAAAGAAACAAGAGGCACAGGGGAAATATGATATTTTAGGGTCAGAGTTGCTCATAAATATATATGTATAATGATAGTATATCGATGAACCATCATCAACCCCCTACTATATCAGACCATATGAAGAAAGCACCAGAAAACAAAGTAAAAATAAAAAACTAGGTCAACATGGAGGGGAATCCTAAATGCTCCCAACACTTACATCATCCCCAATTTGTCAAAAATAAATACACATAACAGAGGAAGAATGATGCCACAAATAGAGGAAGATTTACGACACATAATCACTCCTATATCCAAGCACCTACGAGGGTGACAAGGGTCATCTAGGAACACATAATGCAAGTGTGAGGGAATACACACACACACACACACTACATATAAAGAAGAGGCACCCCTAGCACCCATCAACGAAGAGGTGATCGGCCTCCCAGCTAGATCATTATACGAGGAAGGTAGACAAGCCTATAAGGGAAGAAAGTTGAGGGGGGAACCCTCTAACCCTCCCACAATAAGAGCCAAGGAAGGAGACCCCTTGAGGTCTTCTTCACTCAATTCTTGTGGAGAAAAGGTCAATGACTTTGTAAAGATCATTGAAAGGGTTGGGACCTTGTCCAAAGATTTAAACATGCACTTCATAGGAGTGCCATGTGTTAACCCAATGAATGAGAAAGGTGACGCCCAAGATTCACTGTTAGGCTCATTGAGTGACTTGGGAGCAGTGACAAACTGAAGGGATGTTGGGACTTCCTCTATCACTAGGATTACAAATGCTAATGCAAGACAACCCTCTGAAGAAGGTGGACTCCTCTTACATCCCCCATTGATAGAGGTGCCAACCTCCATCTTTCGCTTCATCGAAGGATGTGAGTTCCCCACAAGTGAGGCAAAAGGTAGGGAGGAGGGGAAGAAAATCCCAGTGGACACCACCAAGGTGTTCAGCATATCCACTGGTTTAGAGAATGGTGGTATATTCGAAAGGGACATCAAGAGAGGGGGCTCGACTGAGGGAGCAATAAACACCTACACCTTTTTAAGGTCATGGGTGTTTACACTCGCAATAGGAGCCATAAACAACATCGAGGCTAGTTGAACTAAAGCAGAGGGGACGAGATAGAAGCACTGTTTCAAAGCAAGGTCTAGTCGGGCTACCCCCAAGCTAGACACAAGGATGTAGAGTAGGTCTAGTCGGGCTACCCCTGGGCTAGATGCAAAGATAGGAAACAGGTCTAGTCAGGCTGCCCCCAAGCTAGACATCATAGAGAAGACTTTCGAAGGGGTCCCTCGGGAACCCGATGTAAAAAGAGAGGGTTTACTCAAGGGAAATGTTGTTCGAAGGCTGGTGTCTTCTTTCTCGAATCGATTCATTATCAAGGAATCCTTTTGAAATATTTTCACTTCATCAAATAATTTGAAAGGAAGGATATACCCCCACGCGAGGGGAATATCAAAGTTGTTCCCACTTCAGAGGAAAGTTTCCAAGTCCTTTCTTTATGAATCCATGATGAAGGAAACATGTTCCATTAGGGTTTCAAGTTGAGAATGTAATTCTAACAAAGAAGTGTGTGAAGGATCTTGAGAAAAAATTCGTTGGCAACGAATGCATTTTCTGAAGATCAAGTGATGTAAAGGCGACATTTTCACACATAAGAGGGATAAATCAAGAAAAGAAGAGAGAAGGATAAAGAGAAAGGAAAAAGGAAAGATAAAACGAACAAAGGGCACAGGGGTAGCTTTATATTTTGGGGTCAAAACTGCTCATAAATATATATAAGTATAATAATAGTATATAAATGAACTGTCATCAACCCCCTACTATATCAAGCCATGTGAAGAATGCATGAGAAGAAAAACTAAAAATAAAAAATTGGGTCAACATGGAAGGGAAGCCTAAATGCTCCTAACGCATTGCATCATCCCCAATTTACAGAAATTCAATCACAAACATGGAAGAATGAAGATACAAATAGAGGAAGGTTTACAACACAAACACCATGCATGTCTCCAAGCACCAACAGGGGTGACAAGGGTCATCCAGACACATATAGCACGATCACGGGGGAACACATCATGAAACACATACATCTAATCTAAAGATAAAGAATGGGTATCCCCCTAACACTGATCAACCAAGAGGTCGTCAGCTTCCCACTCTAGATCATCGTAGGGGGAAGTAGGATGAGCCTGCAGTGGTGGAATGTTAAGGGGCGGAGCTTCCAACCCTCCTACAATAAGGGCTAAGGAAGAAGGACCTCCAAGGTCTCTATCACTCAGCTCTTGTGGGTCTAAGGTCAACAACTTCAAGAAGATCGATGACAAGGTTGGAACTTTATCCACTAAGTTTAACATACACTTAATGGGAGTGCCATGTTTCACCTTGGCTGACGGAGGAGTTTGCACCTGAGGTTCACCGCTAAGCTCACCAAGTGATTTAGGAGCAGTGACGAACTTAGGGGAAGCCAGGACTGGTTCCATTACTAGGACAGAAAAAGTTAGCATGATCCCACCTTTCAGAGGAGGTGGGCTCCTCTAACACCATCTGTTGCTAGAAGGAACACCCTCTACCTTCTTCTTCACTGGGGGAGGCGAACTGTCCACAGATGAGGCAAGAAAGGCAGAGGAAGAGGAAGAAAGAACCGCAATAGATATGACTGAGGTGTCAATCATATCTATGGGCTTTGGGAAAAGTGGGACATCCAAAATAGATGTCAACAAGGGTGGCTCCATTGAAGGAGCGATGAACACCTGCACCTTTCCAAGTTCAGGTGCATTTGCGCTCATAGCAGAAGTCAAGAGTGATGCAAAGCTGGTTTTTGTGACTCTTCAAACTAGAGGTTGTAGGTTGTGAAGGAGCGGAAGGCTCCTACTTAGCCATGGGAGTGTCCTCCACACCTATTTCCAGTGGAGGTAAATACTCTTGTACGGGAGCAAGAGGGACAGGATCAGAGACAACGGGGGGAGTTGACTCCAACGCCTCGGCGGCAGGCCTCTTCTCGTTCACTACTTTAGAAGAAGGGGCGGTAGGAGGCCGCAAAGGCTGATACTTAGAGGATTCCCCACAAGGGGGACTTTTCCTACCATATAACTAGTACCAAGGTCCAGGAGGCTTGGTAGGGAGATATGATATCCTGATATTGGTTCTACGCCAAGCAAGAACCATCGAACTCAGTGGGTAAAGACCAGGCTTACTCATTCAGTACTCTTCCCAAGAAAGGGGAGTGGATGAGGTAGATTGAGAAGGAGAAAGCTTATCCTTTCCCTTTCGAGAATAGGAGGAAGTTGGTTGTTCTACTATGGGAAGGGTTAGTTTCAGTTGTCCCTTGCCCCCAGTTTTATACTTCACATAGTTCTTGTAAAGTAGGTTCATTCTTGGAGGAAGCAAATCAACTGGAGCGAGTCAAAAGTGATCCAACGAATATCCCCCATGAGACACCACAGGCTAGTATCTGGTGCATGTACACCCTCATGGGAAAATTTTAAACATTTGTGAATCATAGAAGCGACCCCATTCATGGAAGCTAGCCAAGGTATACCTAACTTCACCCTGAATAGGTCCAACTCAAGAATAACATTGAAAATCATGTCTACATTCCTTAGTCCAACCAAGACAGACAAATTTATCGATCCATAGGTCTTAAGAGCAAGCTCATCATGCATACAGATGAAAAACTTCATTTTTTCATATTCTTCCCTTTGCAGGGAGTTCAAAAATAAAGTCTCCTCTGTGATGGCATTCACTCTACTTGCAAGGTCGACTAAGACCCCAATCTCAATGTTGCCATTGAGGAGAGCAGGAATGTATAGAAGAGAATGTTTTTTGTTTGTCGATACATCTTGCGAAGTGAATGTTATATCGGGTGAACCGGTCACAAGATGAGGAGGAGTCACAATAACCATTTTAGTGTATGACTGAAGCTAAGTAACAAAATTAGAGGGATTGATAATCATGTTAGCAGAATGCGACAGAAATGGGTTTGTGTATATCTAAAATTCACTATTAGCTTTCACCATTGATTTGTTTTTATTTTGCTTTCTCCCATCAAGACAAATAGTACCGTCCTCGATGTGATCATGTATCTCATGATACAGGTGCATTCAACGTTTGATATCATGTCTGTTGACTTGATGGTACTGACAATAGGCATTCACTTCATACCAGCTAGGGTAAGGTTCCCTAACGGGCTTAGGACTTCGCAAGTTAACAATCTTATCCTTCAACAAATTTTGTAAGATGGAGGAATATTATTTTGATAACTTTGTGAATTTTCGGTTGCGTTTGAGGCCGTTGTTATCCACAACGGCTACTACATTTTCAATGGCTTTTCCTTTTCCAAAGATTGATACAATGAGATTCCCTTCAAGATAGGAGCGCGAGGAAGGTCCCTCGGACTGAACCACCATCTATTGGTACTCCCGTAGGGCCGCACACAAATGCTCAAAAGAAGGGTACTTAATAAGGAAAAACCTCTCTTGCAAAGGCATTTGTAAGTTCCCTATGAACACCTTTTGCACATCAGAGTCTAGTAACGGGTATGAGATTTGTGAAAAGAGTGCCTGATATCGTGCTATAAAATTGATAATATTCTCATTACCCCCTTGTTTACATAGGACAAGTTCAGAGAAGGTCATCTTAGGTCCGATGTTGGCTTGGAACTATCGTAGGAATTGGTTCACAAGTTCATCAAACGAAATGATGGAATTATCGGGCAAGGAACAATACCAATTGAGTGTTTTGTTCTTTGAGAGATCGAGGGTATAGTTTGGCCATCAATGCATCATGATGGAAGAATTTGGTACACAAGGAATTAAAGGTGGAAACATGTGTTTGGGGGTCCCCTTTGCCATCGTATTTCTCGAATTTAGGAATCTCCATCCCTTGTAGGAAAGCTGTGTTTAATATTGCTACCGACAATGGGCTATATCAAAAGAAGGGCTGGAAGATAGGCTGGGTAGAAGCTTGGGCAAGGTCTGCCAACTGGTTCTGCATCTTCCCCATATTCTAAAGAAGGATATTCAAAATTGGGTCGTTAGAAGATATAGGACCAGTGGAACCACCACCAAAGCCACTGCTAGAACCGTCACTGTGACTACCACCAGAGCCACCGCCGACGCCACTACCACTAGTGTGGCCTCTGCTAGAGCCACTGCCACTTCCAAATCCACCACCATGATCTCCACCAGAACCACTTCCGCCAATGCCACCTCCACCACCAAAGCTACCACCACCAAAGCCTCCACCAATCATCCTGCCAAATCCCCCGTCGTCGGGGGCGATAGGAGGGGGGAGGTGGAAACCCAGAGGGTTTTTGTTTACTCTGAAAGTTTCATAACTTTTGGAGGTAGTAGGGATACTGATTGAAGGGACCATGCCAGCCATGTACACGGATGTGGAAGGCATCGAAACTCCTAATTGTCTCTTATGTTCTTCGAAGGGGCCGCCTCGTATCATGCTACCATGGTTTGAAGGGGTGCACACTTCGGCTAGACTAGTGAGACTAGCCAGGAGTTCTATGCCTATTCGGTCTTTTCCTACCATATATTTTATTTCATTGATAACTTTAGCAACCCTAGCCAGCCTCGAGTTTTTCTCTAGGTGATTTTCTAAAGCACCCAACCCCTTGCTCAAACTAGTGACATATTCAAAAGGAATGTGGACAGCTTCATGCTCATCTATGGAAGATGATGTAGGTGACACAGGAGGAGTACGGACACGATTATTTTCATCGAAGAATCTTGACTCACCTTGCGATACCTACTCATGTATGGCAAGGCCAACCGCAAAACTAGAGAAAAGGCCTGTAGAGATATTAGAAGTGACCTTCATCTTCTCCATCAGAAGGTGTCATAGACTTCTCCTAAGAATATACCCAGAGGTCATGGACTGGTTTTTGATGCTCATAAATCTTCACAACACATAGGGGTACGACAATCAAAGTGTACAAGAGGAAGAGTCCAACACACCAACAAATGAATAGACATTGGTTCACATCACGTTCACCAAAAATGTAAGAGAGGGGGATGAACCATGTCAAGGCCCCAGGTCACGGAGGGCTGAGAGTAGTAGGCTACCCTAGCTTACCTCAGTTTAAGGGAATTTTAGGAAAGACAGGATGAGAATGATGAGGACTATAAGGTCCTCTAATCACTCTACAGACCCAATATTCTAAGGGAGACTAGGTGATTTTGTTTTCAGGGTCAACTCTGTGTCTCAGATAGCTCTTTGTTAGAGGACAGAAGCGTGATTCTAGGATGACAGCATGACACATTGGCATCTCTTAGGTGCATTGGTATCTGTATGGCAAGAGAACCAAAAACACAAGGTCTAACCGCTAGAAAACAATCTAATGGCCTAGTTAATGATTCCTAGGCAGACAAAATAACACTATGAAAATACGAAGCATATAAACGGATATGATAAAGCAAGTAGATTAAGCCAAGGGTGACAAGAACAAACTCACACAAAAGCTTGTTCACCAACTCACTCCAAGATATCTCCACCTACACACAAAAGGAGATAAATTATTGGGGGGATATTTAGGGGTCTACCTCAGTCAGACCCCTATTTTGGTGTTTCCACCTCCACGAACAACAAAGTTTGCAACGATATAGAAATAGTACGATAAATGAAAAGATGCAAGCAAAAGGACACTAAAACACTACAAAACAGTAATGTGCTAACTCAACCAGGTAATAAAGAAGGAAAGTAGAGAGCTTAACACCTCCACCAAGAGCACTCAAGGCTAATGGAGGATAAAATGAGAAGAACTCAAGCCTCTGTTGCAATGGTGTTTTTCTATGCTTTCTCTATTGAAGTGATGGAGTGATCGAATTACTGCTATGGAGTGCAAAAATGTGCTTGAATGCTTGAATTGAATGCTAGAATGCTTGGAGATATTGTCCAAGAGTGTGTAGAAGCTTGAAAATGGATGAAGGTGAGTGAATTTGAAGGAAAGATAAATAAAATGACCATATTCGAGTTGGTTGGCTGAAGAGGGGCATTACAATTCGACTTCCAATGGGAAGTGTAATGCCTCTGTAGGTTCCAACCACAGGAATCTGCCAAGGATGTAAGTGCACTACACGGACGTCTACATGTTGCATGGATGTCCCTGATAGTTATTCCCCCACCGACGCTCAAAATAGGTGCCAAGTGGAACTAAGGCAGCGGGCTTATGTGGAATTAAGCCTCTAAATTTGGTTTTCTAAAGTGGAGAAGGGCAAAAGGGGAATTTGTGTTAGGGGTGCAAATTCGCTCCTATACAATTGTAAAGAAGTAGGAAGGAACAAGCTCTAAATTCAATGCATCACCTTCTTTCACATTTCTTGTCTCCTTCCACCCCTTTTCCCTTGTGATCTGCTAGAGTACGTTAGCATTAGGACTTTCATGTGTTGGGTTAGGCCAACACATTTGCACTTAGTTTAGAAGAGGAAGTTGCCCTTCTCTAGAGACTTGACCTCAATTCACAAGGTCCCACACCTTGAGGTCATCCATTGTGTCATTAGAACACTAAACTCTTGTTCAATAGGGTGCAATTTTATGTGACAATAGTTTATGGCACGCCCAGTGGGACCAGAAAAAAATAATTTTATTCTATTGAGAAGGTGGTACTACTCTCAACATTTCAGCCTTGAAGAGGCTCTCAAACAAGTACCTATTGAATCTACTATCAAGAGAGGACTCTACATATAAATTGGCAACTTTGTTGTTACTCAGAACTCCTAGTTCAAGATCAGACCTAGAAGTTCATGCCAAGGATTCATACAATATCATCTTTTAGAGGTAATATTTAATATATCCAACTCTCATTTCCTACTTCTGGAAGAAGAAATAAACAATCTTTGTCACCTATAATAAGGAATAGAAGTTAAATTCCTTCTCATAGAGCTCAATCTACACCACCTGTGGGTGGATTATTTCATATTAAAACACCTACCACCATACAAATAGGGCATTATTCCACATGGCTTTACCTATTAATCAGCCCTTTGTATCTTTTACCAGTGGTAGCCCTTTAATTTTGGCTCAAAAGAATGATATAATAGTCAATTCCTTGAGAATTATTCCTCATTTTACTAGTGAAACATCTACAACTCGAGAAGAAAACGTCATAGATGTGGAAAACATTTGCTTGGTGCATGATGTAATAGATGACAATGTGGTTGTTAGAGTACTTGCCACTTCACTTAAGGGAAAAGCATTGTAGTGGTATAAAGGACTACCACCCAACTCCATTCAAACCTAGGATGAATTAGGGGAGAAGTTATGCACGCATTTTGAAGATAAAAGTGACCATTTATCTCTAGAAGAAAAATTGACCGCAGTTAAAAGAGCACCTCATGAATTCATGAGTGATTTCAACTACAAATTTTAAAGGACTTCTGATAGAATCCTTGCTCTGGTGAAACCTTCTCCTGAGCATGATTTCCTATACTTCTTAAGAGCTCTTAACAGTGATATAGCTATTATGCTTCAACCAATGGGAGGTTACACTTTACCCAGTGCATATGATGTTGGCATAAGGGCAGAAAATTATTTGATTCAGGCTAGGAAGATAGATCCTAGGCCACCAATACCTCTATTTCTATAGCTTCCTTCACAACCAATGATGGCCCCTATTCTAGTAACTCCTACTCTAGTGGCTTCCACGAGCCAACCTTATACTTCTGTTGCACTTCCAAAAGATTGGGGCATCTTGCTCTGAAATATGAACAATAGGTTTATAACATTGGATAGGAAATGAGCTCAAAACAATAGGCCTTATTAACCTCAAAATTAGGGATATTAGCAAAATAGGCCACCTTATCAAGGACAAAATTAGTGGAATCACACTAAGCCCATGAATAGCATGCACATATCTTCTACCAACACCCATAAGGCTTTGGTCACAGTGAAAAATAATCTAGCACAAGAGCAGTAGTGGTGTTACCCTTGTGAGCAAGCTCATAATCAAAATGCTTGTCAAAATGGAGAGTTTGTACAAAATTTGGTAGCTCAAAATGAAACCTCTACTTTAGAGTAGGAAATTTGCACAAGCCAAACAACTTCTAGTAATCGAATCCATACATGTGAGCACTCCTCATTTGTTATTTGGGGTCTAGAGGATTTTTGTGGTGTAAATCAAGAAGACGTTGATGCAATAGCCCA
Source organism: Sequoiadendron giganteum (assembly GCA_007115665.2). Lineage (NCBI taxonomy): Eukaryota > Viridiplantae > Streptophyta > Pinopsida > Cupressales > Cupressaceae > Sequoiadendron > Sequoiadendron giganteum. The sequence goes on along the minus strand of CM021110.1, from coordinate 421,365,028 downwards.
TAATACAATATCAAAGAAAAGAGCGATGGAGGGTGATGCATCTTCAATGTTTGGGCAAGCATCAGTCTCTCAGCAACCTCAGCCAAGTGAAAATGTTGGACCAACAGGTATAACAGGGGTTCCACAACAAATCAGCTTGTTAATAGGCCTAAACAAGTGGTGGAGCAGCCTAAAATCACACAAACAACGAGAATAGACCTCGTTCCAAAGGTTCCTTCTAAATCTAGTCAACTTCCTTTCAACATATTGGAGCAAATGAAGAAATACAATCTGAATGTTACTATGTGGGAGTCTCTATCTATTCCATCACAAAGGGATTTGCTACAACGAGCTTTAAAGGAACATAAAAAATGGGCAATGTACAATAAAAGGAGAAAACTACTCCATCAATCAGCTCTATACAACCCAAAGAAGGGAATTCAAGCAAAATCAGTAAGCCACCTCCCTTCTATCTTTCTTTAATTATTGGAAATCATATAGTACATAATTGTATGATAGACTCGAGGGCAAGTAGTTCAGTCATGCCTAAAGGGATTGCTGACATGAATGGTATCAAGTATGAACCGATGGCTATTAAAGTTTTACAATTGAATGGAATGGTTGTCAATATAGTGGGAGTAATTAAAAATTAAAAAAATTCCTTGCATGCATGTCTTGGTTGTGATGTGTTGCGATACATTTCAGTTGTAGACCTCCCTGCTCACTTTGCCATTTTCTTATCTAGAGATTTCATAGCTAAGATAGGTGGGTACTTATCTACTAATTGGTCTCACATGCTATTTAGAACTAGATATGACACTAAAGTAGCCATTAAATATGAGCCCATAGTAAAGGATCATATAGAACCTTACACTTCTAATCCAATAAACATGAATTGTACATTGCATGATCAAAAGGAAGAGTGTTATGTTCATGAGCCTACAAATCCAATAGAGGAGGTACCTGATTATTTGTTGGATGAATGGATTAATGCTTTACAATTTGACCCACTTAATGAAGCTAAAATAAAGGAGGCTAGTCTTGGTGCTTATTGCATTCATGAAGAGAACACTACTATCCCCAATCTCATAAAAACTCAAGAAAACTTAGGGGGATTATGGAAAATGTTTTTTGATGGTTCCAGAAATAGGAATGGTGTTGGTGCTAGTGTAATGCTAGTATCTCTGAGCAAGGAGAAATATTATTTGTCTTTCAAGCTTAAATTTAGTTTCACTAACAATGTGGTTGAGTATGAAGCACTCACCCAAGGTCTCCAACTTGCACAAAAAAGAAATATAAAATTGTTACAAGTCTTTGGTGATACTGAATTAGTTGTCCGTCAAGTCAAAACTCAAAGTTCAACCAAGAACAATCTACTCAAATACTACAAGCATAGGGTTTTGGATTTAATTAAGGGATTTGAGGGTTTTAACATCCAAACAACTCTAAGAAATCAAAATAAGCATGCTAATAGACTTGCAATAGTTGGTGCTCAGTTTGACATACCAACACATATTGCAAACAAAAAGGAGCAACATATCAGATTTGAGGTGAGGTTTGTTGTTCCGGATAATCAAGATCACTGGCAAGTCTTTGACAATGACCAACAAATAGTGAATTTTATACAAGATGAGGTAGAATTTTCTAAAAGAAATCAATCCAACTTGCAAAATCAGTATAGTGATTAGATTGTGCAGTTGAGTAGCAACAAGCTACCAAATGGTCTTATCACTCTTGAAGATATTTTAAACCCTGATGATCAGTTAAAGTAAAAAATGATGAACTTAGCTACAAAGAAGGGTGGCTTCAAGCCACTTGAAATTTTAGAGGGCAAGTCTCTAAACTTGGGAAAGGTATGCTCTACTATTGAACATGATGTTTTCATAGATCTTTGCAATAGATACAATGATGTAGTTGCTTGGACTTATGAAGACCTAAATGGTTTTGACCCAAGAATCTCCTAACATACTATTGATTTATATCCTAATGCCAAACCTGTAAGGAAAAAATAAAGGCCTAAAAATCCTAGGATTTAGCCTTTGATGAGAAGGGAGTTGGCTAAATTGATACCGGATAGAAATGTGTTTGGTTTTTGAATGCATCACCAAATTCTTGGAAATATTAATTGTGCTAGTATTATCACACGATATAGGAATCAATTCATCATAAATCACCTTTATATCCTTCAAAGTTTGCTTCATCCAAAGCACTTGGGTGCAGCAAGATGTTGCAACAATATATTCAACTTTTGTTGTGGATAAAGACATTGAGTCCTACTTCTTACCGAACTAGAGGACCAATTTGTCTCCCAAGTAAAATAAAATACCACTGGTACTTCTCTAATCATCCATACATCCCGCCTAGTCAACATTAGTATAAGCACTCAAAGAAAAATTATCATCCTTTTTATGTACCACAAACCATAATCCAGAGTTCTCTTCAAGTATCTAAAAATTCTTTTCATTACCCTCTCATGAGATTTCTTAGGATTAGCTTGAAATATGACAACCAAGCATACTGCACATGCATAATATCAAATCTAAAAGTAATCAAGTACATCAAACCTCCAATCCTGCAACTATAAAGAGTCTGATCAATCTTCAGAGACTCATTAGTTTTTCTCACATGACAACCAGTCACCATAGGGGTACTTACAGGTTTGGATTCTTCCATGCCAAACTTCTTCTACATATCTTTAACATACTTAGTTTGAGAAATAAATATACCACCCTCTTGCTAAACAATTTGAAGCCCAAGGAAGAAAAATAACTCACCAATCATAGACATCTCAAACTCTTTTTGTGTCTCTTCTACAAAATTCTTACACATATCATTATCTCCACTAAAAATGATGTCATTAACATATACAACCACAATCAACAACTTGTCTTCTTGATCCTTAATATAAATATTACTATCTACAGTACCTTTCTTGAATCCTTGTTGAAGTAAATACTTGTCCAACCAACCATACTAAGCTCTTGGAGCTTGCTTGAGTCCATACAAAGCTTTCTTGAGTTTGCACACCATATCCAATTTTTTTGATAACTAGAAACCATCTAGATGCTCAATATGTACCTCTTCCTCTAGATCACCATTCAATAAAGTTGTCTTGACATCCATCTGATAGACTTTGAAATTATTATAATCAATAAAATCAATAAATATCCTTATTGCCTCCATTTTGGCTACCAGAGAAAAATTCTTCTCAAAATCAATACTCTCAACTTGAGAATATCCCTTACATACCAATTTGGCCTTGTTCCTTACAACATCACCATCTTCATTCATTTTGTTCTGGAACACCCACTTTGTTTCTATCGCATTCTTATCAGTAGGTCTGGGAACCAATTCCCTAGTCTGATTATTCTCTATTTGATCCAGTTATTCTTCCATTACCTTTATCCAACCATCATCTTTGCTAGCATCAATAAAGTTCTTGGGCTCAACCTTTGACAGTAAACACAAATTTACTTGCTCACTTGCTCTTGCAAGCCTTCTCCTAGTCAGTACACCTTCATTCTTATCTCCAATGATTTGATCCGATGAATGATTCCTTTGCACATACTTTGTTGGAGTCTTGGGAGCCATCACTAGTTTTGGTTCCTTCTCTTATTTTTCTCGTTCTTATTCTTGTTCTTCAATCCAGAGAGGTATATTAGATCTACAAACCTCTTCTTGTTGTGATATTTGATACAAGTCTTCGTCTACCTTAATATTCGTTCTTTCAACCACCTTTCCTAATCTCTTGTTGTAGCATTTGTAGGTCTTATTCCCGGTTGAGTAACCAAGAAAGTTCCCTTCATCACAGCTTGAATCAAACTTTCCAAGGTCTCCTTCATCTCTCTTAATATAACGTTTTCTGCCAAATTTTTTGAAGTATTTGATAGTGGGAGGTCTTCTATACCACAACTCATAAGGGGTCTTAGTGCTATTGACCCTCAACTACACCCTGTTAAGAAAATTGACATTAGTATGAACTGCTTCCTTCCATACAAATCAAGAAAATCAACATCTTTCATCATAGCCCTATCCATCTCTTACACAATCATATTATTTCTCTCCACTACCCCATTCTGCTAAGGGGTCCTAGGATTAGACAAATTTATCCTAATACCATGATCTTCACAAAACTTTTCAAATTCATTTAAAGGAAATTCACCTCCTCTATCTAATCTTAAGAATGTGGTATTAACATCCATCTCATTCTCTACTTTTTCTTTGAAGATTTTAAACTTATCAAAAGCTTTTGATTTATCTCTTAGAAATGTAACAAGTAATTCAAGTGTAATCATCTATAAGAAACACGAAATACCTTTCACCTTGTTGAATCCTTGTTCTTGTAGGTCTGTATAGGTCAGTATGAATCAACTCCAACATCATTGTAGTAGAGCACTCCTTGATCTTAAATATTTTCCTTGTTTTCTTTCCCATTTGACACTCTTGGTATAAAGTGTTTGCAGGCTTGTTTATCTTAAGTATATCTCTCATAGCATGAGAGGAATTGGTCTTAACCATATTGTCAAATTTGATGTGTCCCATCCTTTTGTGCCACAACCAACACTCTTTGAACTGAACCAATAAGCATATTCTTCCACTAGCCTCTTTTAGATGATAGACATTTCCATTTGTCCTAGAGTTCCTTTTGCAACTAATATTTTGGACCCTTCCTTTCTGATCTCACAACCATTAGCATGAAAAGTAATATTTTATCCCTTGTTGCACATTTTACTAACATTGAGAATATTATGTTTTAAAACCTTTGACATAGAGGACATCCTCAATCCTATTATTTTCATCAATTGTAATAGCACCCTTTCCACAAATTTGTGTTGACTCATCACCACCAAACTTAACAGTTCCACCATTTACCTTCTTGAGATTGATGAAACTTCTCTTATCATCACTCATGTGGTTAGAGAAACCACCATCAATCACCCAAGCATTTGCTTCTTCCTTTGCATGAAAGTCAGTCCATACTGCCATTGATCTTTCATTAACCTTATCGACATGCAAGGTATTGAATCTCTTACTTTCTCCACTATTGCACCTTTTTTCTTTCAAGGAAATGAATAGGGTTTCATCATTTGAATAATTATCCTCATCTTTTGAGGAACAACCGCTTTCCTTGCAATAAAGACCTCTTTTAACCTTATCTCTTTTATTACCATCTTCAAATTATTTATAGGGATAGTTAGATGAAAAATGGCCAATCCTTCCACAATTGAAACACTTGAAAGGTAACTTACCTTTGTAATTTTTGGTGAATTTCTTCAATCTTCTTACAAATTTTGCTTTAACCTCATCAAAGCCATCATTCTAATTAGCTGCTTCATCTTCTATTTTATATTGGCTTTAAATTTTGCTTCCTTATTTGGAACATCTTTGTCAAACTCTCTCATTTCAAAGGTTGTGAGCACCAAAAATTTCATCTAATGAATACTTGTCCAAGTCTTTAGATTCTTCAATAGCAGACACCTTATGACTATAAGATTTAGGGAGAGCTCTTAAAACCTTCTTCACACTCTCATCTTCTTTTACTTCTCCACCAAGACCTATAATTCCATTAACTACTTCATGCACCTAAAGCACATAAATTGCAATGTATTCATCCTCGGTCATCCTTAGGGTCTCAAATATTATGTTGAAGATCTACATCTTTTCTTGATTTAATTTGCATCTCCTTCATAGATGCCGCTAAGTTTTCCCCAAACATCCTTAGCAAAACTATAATTCATTACCTTCAAAAAGTTTGAATCAACCAAACCACACAAGATAGCATTCTTAGCCTTATTATTGTTCAACCTAGTTTTAGCAGGATATTTTGGAGGAGTAGCAAAAATAATATAACCATCCTTGAGTGATTTCCAAACACCAAACCCAAGAGATTTTAGATGACATACCATCCTTAATTTCTAAAAAAGTGTAATTTGTCCCATCAAACCTAAGGCCTTTGTAAGCTCCATCATGTGCCATCCTGGATCTTTACCTCAAGCGGATAAGCTTCTTCAGAGGAAATTAGCTATGCTACCAATTGTTGAACACACCTGGAGACTGAGAGGGGGGTGAATCAGTCTTTATAAAACATGAACCCTTCTGCAAACTCAACCTTCTTTTTCAAATTAGAAACTATCAATAGATCAACAACAAGGAACATTATAGTAATTTAGTTCCTTGAAAAGGTCAACAACCCTTAGCAATGAAAGGTAGACCAATTCACCACTTAACCAGATCAAAAAACTTAAACAAGGAACACACATCCACAAGATAACACCAGATTTACATGAAAATCCAAAGAGGGAAAAACCACGGTGTATGAAGCTCATTGCTTACAAAAGTTACAACAAGGCTCACTACCAAAAGACTTGCAAAATAAGGTGAAAAACCTTAAGGCAAGATACAAAGGACTTGCAGAACTAAAGTGTACAACTCCAAGGTAAGATACAAGGACCTAATGAGACTCACTATCTCAGAGTAGGAAATAATAAGTTTATAGAAATTACAACATATGTCAACAATACACTTTGCTGACTGAGGTATTAAAGGACATCTAATCTATCTTCCATACACTTTCATACTACTTCTACGTGATCTTTAATACATTCCACACTCACCTATTTTGCAATTGATTTGATCTTTCATTTGTATGCACCACAAGTCACAAAACTTCAATTAGGTTGGCCAAGAAGAAGATAAACAATAATCTCAACAAATCAACCCAAAAAAATAGTGTGGCCCTATCGAGGAGATAGATAGGACCAGAAACAACCTTACTACATATTCCAATGTGATCTCAACCAACTCAAAGGTTGACACACATCAACTCAAGTCAACAACAAGGAAACGTGTAGACAAAAACATGTAACGCATAACTAGTCAGCCTAAAAACATACTTCTAATTGAATTAACTCAATGTGGTCCTCAACAAGATAGGTTAGGACCCAAATCTATCTTGATATAAATTCAAATGCTAGCTTAAACCCCCAAGCACATAGCATAAGCAAGAGAACAAGCCCTATCGGCCAAATATCCATAAATTTCCCAGAAGACCAAATCAAACTTAATGCAACACTAAAAGAGATCAACTACTGATGTGCGGGTCATAGAGATATGTTCCTTGAACATCCAACAACACTTCCAAACACTTATTTCATACTAACATTCCACCAACAACCACTAAAAACCGAAAAACTTAGACAAAACACTTCATCACAAAAACACATAATGTACAACCATGAGATAGTTCTTATGACCACTTAAACAAATGAAATTTGAACTATGACACTACACAAACACTAAGATCTCTTTCACCAAGTTGTAGAAGCAGAGACATCAATGGGGAGAAATGTGGAGCATTTTTCAGACCAATCCATACAACCAACATTGTCAAATTTCTATAATTAACAGAAACCTCCTTGACAACACAGGTGACCTAAAAATATAAGAGTACAACATCCACAAAACACAAACTCTAAATGCAAAACCATAAGACCATATCTACAACAACAAAGGAATGTGGAGCATTCTCCCAAACTATCTTCACTTGAAACAAAAAATTCAACAACTTGCAAGGCTAGAAGTTTCTTGAAAAAATCCATACATCCACAAGAATAATAGGAGAGAGAATATAACATACTATAGACCATCAGTAACATCTCTCCATAATCCTCATATTAATGCTCCTAATCCTCATCTTAATATATCATCATGAAATCAACTCTACTAATAGCAACCAAACTCAATACTACTTTACTTGATATCAAACAAGGCATGACATCCAACCATGAACACCAACACCACATCATCATGCATCAACGACAACCCAAATTGAATGTTGTCAACAATGAAAACCATTGCCAAACAACAAATTCACAATTATATGCAATAATCTCACCAAGTGTTGACAACCAATGCCAACCAACACACCAAGTGTTGACGTCACAATGATCTCCTCAAGTGTTGACAAGCAATGCTAACAATACAACCATTGTAACAATCTCACCAAGTGTTGACATCAACGGAAACCAATGCAAACACTATGTAGGTATGAACATGACAAAATTGGGTCAAAAAACCTAGAAATCTACTTTAAAAATCACTTAAAGAGTAATGAAATAGTGGACTATTGTCAATGGTTAGAAAAAAATTCACCAGTGATAAGAAACAATATTGTCAATGTTGTATAATGATTTCGTTGGAGGTTGAAAGGTGGCCATCAATGAAATATAAAAAGTTATGAATCCTAAGAACACTGTTAGCCAGACAAAACCTATCACCAAGGGTTTTCATGGTTGCTAGGATTATGTGCAACACCAATGATGAAAATAATGTCATTAATAAGCTTTAGGCAATTCTACAATAAAATAAAAATTTCCACAAAAATAAAACCTTGGTGCGAACTTAGATCCACCAAAAAGAAACAAATAGCAATCGCCAAATTTGAAAAACACCACAAAACAAAAAATTGTGTCACAAAAGACTTTTCATTGCTAGAAACAAAAAAATGTCACCATAAAATTAAAAATTGTGCCATAATTTACAAAGGAAAAGGGAAATTTTCTTGCAAGAGCCTATATGATATAACATATAGATCCATACAATTTTACATATTTGAGTGCTTCAATATTTTTCTCCACAAAAAGTGTAATTTTTTCCTACTACAATCTCAACATTTAAATAGACAATCTTAAAAAAATTAGGCCCTTTGGATGCAACTATGAGGCCCATTTGGCTCTAAGATGCAGTGTTTTTCACTCAAGGACAAAAATCTAAAAAAGTTGACAAAAAATCATAGTTATAAAACTTTGATACCATGTTGTAGTTGATTCATCAACCCTATAGCTCCCAAGGATCACCTACAATCAAACACCTATCACAGAAAGAGAAAAATTAAATAAATTTATATGAAAGCCAAAGATATTATTGATCCAAAAAACATGAATCATTATGAGTGTGCTTGAATGAATTGAATACAATGATGAATCCTTATAAAAAGAAAAAAAATCCTAGATGAAATCTTAGGTGAGGATAAAAATAGATCATGACATGTGTCCCCATCTTATGACTTGAGACAAAAAAATATATGATCTAAATAAGCTTTTAAGTAGCTAGTGTGAAAATAGATCCAATTAATTAAATAATTAATTAAGAAAATACTCTTCTTCTTTTTTCTTTTTAAAGTGAAAGGATATTCACCTAATTAATTATTTAGTTACTTAGGTCATTTTCACACTAGCTACTTAAGCTTGCTTAGGTCATATAATTTTTTGTCTCAAGTCATAAGATTAGGACACATGTCATAATTTATTTTAATCCTCACCTCTCTCATGCATTCAATTAACTCCCCCATGTAGATAGTTAACTTATCAATCAAATCTATTAACTCCCTAGTCAATTTGAGTTGAGTAGATAATTATTTTAATAAAAAATGAAATAATGTGCAACTCTCCCATGCTTGTCACATGTCCTCATCAATCTCCCAAATGATAGATTGGATCTGAGACTCTAGATTGAATCATAGTCTTTCATGTTCTCTTGTAAGTCTATAGATCAAATTTGTTTCTTATCATTTCATAAACACTTAATTTCATACCCAAATTCTGTCAATTTGATATCCAAAGAATGCAAAGGTTATGTTGACAAAGTAAGCACCCACATTCCAAAATGAGAAAATATTCACATATACTCAACTTAAGGTTTGCATGTGTTTGATTTAAGTATTTGATTTGTTTAATTTCAATGTCATTTCTTTATTTCATTTTTATGCATGCATAAAATTTGTGTTAGTGGGTGCATGGCCTTTGACTAGAGATCGTGACTTCTATTTACCTTACTATTGAAGTTCCATACAATAATGGTAGTTTCATTACCCACATAGATCTTGCTAACACTCATTTCTAACTCATCTTCCCTTTCTTTCTTTTTTGTCTTTAATATCTATTGTATATATTTAAAGCTATGCACATATACCATTACAATGATGAGATCAATTCCAAACCACTCCAACACCAAATATTCAAACATTCTTTTGAATTCCCTATCACTTCATCCATTATTTATATGTCAATAAAATAATAATACTTGTTCTAAGAAAATCATTGAGAAAGACAAAAATTAAGTTAGGTAATCACATTTGGAATTAAGTTTGTCTTATGTTGAATTATTTTTCTAGTCACTTGTTTTTTTACTTCACTGGTATTTAAAAAAATTGAGCCACTTTATAAAACACTTTGTCACTTTGAAATTGAAAATAAATTAACCACTTGATTGTAATTAACGTTATATATATATATATATATATATATATATAACAAATAAAAGAGTTTATATTTTATATTTATTAAATATTAAAATAACAAACTCGATTTACCTACTTATTTGAGTTGGCGACTACACCTTGCTTTTTTACTTAGTGATGCTACAATAGACTTTATTTATTTATTATTATTCAATTTTATATTTTAATTTAATTCTAATATTTTTCTATTATTATATTTAATTTTATATTGTAGTTTTGTTCATTTTTTTAGTTTATTTAATTTATTTATATGTATGTGTTTTATTTTTTAATAGATTATTATTATTTTAATAAGTTATTTTAGCTACTTATACAAGAGAATAAATCACAAATACATTAATAAATTGATAATAATAAATTATGTATAGAGAGAAAGTTAATCTTGTTTTTTCAAATTTTAATTAAATTTATTAGTGTCAAAGTAATTTCAAGTAGGTATTATTAAGATGTGTGAATGTGTTTATGTTTAAACTTGTGTTGGGATCTCTCATCACCTTTTTGACTTTTTTGGTTTCTATTGTCGGTATTGTTGAATTGTGGAGTAAGAAATTTTCTAGTTTGATTTCTTTCAAAGAAAAATTTCTTTTTTCCATGGACTTCTACCTCAAATATTAACGATGACAAGAGACACTTAGGGGTCAATGGTGGTGGGCACATGGCTATGACCTCTATTAACCTCCCTATCGACGTTTTATATGACTAGTGGTGTTTTCATTAGCCACACACATCTTTCTACCACTCATTTCTAATTCATCTTCTCCTCTCTTTTTTTTTTTTTGCTACGACAAGGGCATCACTGCGACCCAACCCAGTGCCCAACCAACCTTACAAATGCCAAGTTGGAGTCTCATAAGGGGTGAGTTGAGGCGAGACTAGTCTTTTACGAGTGGACATTGCAACATGCAAGCGTGTCCATCAATTAAACCTAAGAATAGAAATCAAACCTGAAACTAATAAAGAGATTTTTTATCTATCTTATATATTTAAAGCAAAGCACATTATACCTTTATGGGATTGATTTCAAACCACTCCAACACCAAATATTCAACCATTCTTTTGAATTTCCTATAGACTTATCCATTATTTATATATAGATCATTAAAATAACAATAATTGTTGTAAGAAAATTGTCTAGTTAGACAAGATATAAGTTAGGTAATCAAATTTAAGGAGGTTATCGAGCAGCCTTAAAAAAAAAAAAAAAAATCATGCACAGTCCGTGGAAAGAATTGAATACGCGCCCATACCGAATTTAAAGGTTTGGATTTATACGATAAAATATCTTGGTATAGAATTGCTTCCGGCATTCCCTCTCCATATCCTTATATGCACTTTTTAAATTTGGATCGAATCCGTCTTAATCAAGACTTTAATCACAAAAATTCTTCCGGGGATGGGAATATGAGCGTGCATTAAAAAGGTAAGCACTAGTAATTTAATAATTTAAAACACAATAAAAAAATTAAAAAAAGAATGTATTTAACATTAAGATTATAGGGGTATATTTAATAAGGTAGGAAATAGAAATTAGAGTGTAACAGCGATTGACGGTTACCGTCAGCATCGAGGGCGTCAACACTAGATAGTGGAGAGACGTCAGTTGTCATGTGTTGGACGTTATAGAGTTAGCAGAGAGAAAACCGTAGCGAATCGACGGTGGAGATTTGGTCCGTACGCACACAAACGGATTCAAAGATAGTCGGTGGCAGGGGCAGTGGGCAGAGTCAAAGTTGAGATCCAACAAAATCTGTTGGAAAGCCAAAGCACTCACTAGTAAGAAGCGCACTTAGGGAATAAGGGATTGCGAAATAGTAGTTTCTTTTTTATGTCCAGGTGGACTGGGAAGGGGACACATGATTGGTCAAACTGGACGGGAGGGGTTGAATTTGGAGGGCACGTGGCAGAGGTCCCGTCAGGGGGACGGATATTGTAAAATGACTAGTGGTTTTATGTGTTACCACCACCGCCCACAAATATCTGGTGGAAGTCGGCAACGGGGAATCCGCACCACGTACGAAGTATTGTACACGTGGCCCACTCAAAAGTGGCCAGCAACGTCCGGCGGACTCGGCATCCGACATGGTGCGCACGTCAACTCGCCTGCGCCGGACGAGTGGCGGGGCATCGGACGGTCCACGGCTACGGATTTTTCTTAGATTTGTTTTTTGGGTTTGTAATCTCGTATGGCGTGCGGGGTGGGAGTTGAATTGAAGGTGCAGTGAGAGAGTGAGAGATAAGGTTTTGTAAGAGCAGAGGCGCAGATTTCGTGACATTTGACAGAAGCCATGGCGTGGTCGTTTGGCGGCAACTAACGGGCATCGCGTTCGCCTTGGCATCGAATCGACAGAGCCATCATCTCCTGTCACGTGCTAACCGCTGTTCTACATGCTTGGATTCCACGCGGTGTGGGAGAAGGGAATATGTAGAAGTGCTTTACATTTCCATTTTACTGCCTTGCATTGTTTCTCTGCTTCCGTAAGCGCAATGTGCTCACCACCCCCCTCCAATTCTCGGTCTGTCAATTCGGTCTGACGATGAGGTAGCTTGCTTTTGCTTTCCCTTGGTTTGGCTTGGCTTGGCTGTGGCGCAGGCGCCGGATTCGATTTCGCCTTTGGCTTTGGGTCTGGCTTGGTTGGTTTCCAACAATATGCAGGATACGACTGGTTCGCAGAGCGATGAAATGACGGCGGCGGTGGTGGAGGCATCTTCTCGTCTGTTGACGGAGAGGCGAGGGAAGCTGCAGCCTCCTGCACAGGCGCTGAAATGCCCGCGCTGTGAGTCGATGAACACCAAGTTCTGTTACTACAACAACTACAATCTTGCACAGCCGCGCCATTTTTGCAAGAACTGTAGGCGTTACTGGACAAAGGGCGGATCTCTGAGAAATGTTCCAGTCGGCGGTGGGTGTCGGAAGAACAAGCGATCCTCCAAGCACAAAAGCAGCAGCGGCGATCAGCGGAATCATAACAATTTGGCGGAGAAAGCAGCGGCGTCTAAGGCGGTTAGCAGCTCTGATAAGGTTGGAGGGGGCGGGAGCTCTTCCAGTTCTTCTCTCGTTAACAATAACAACAACATACAGGAGGGGTCCGATAGAAGTGAATGCAATACCAATTCCAATAACAACAACAACAACAGCAGCAGTGCAGTGAGCGGCGCCGTCTTTCACACGGATCTTCATCAACCGCAGTTGCTGAATTCTGGTAACAGCATAAGCTCTATCTCTTATGAAAACCCCCAGTTTAGCATAAACCCCGGTGTATATAGTGGGAGCGTGAATTGGAGCAGAATTAGCCCGCTTGACATCCAGTGGAAGCAGCAGCAGTCATTGACGTCCTTGCTAACAGATGGGAGAGCGTCATTTGACGGATCTGCCATCGCGGAGCCGCCCCCTCTGCTAGAAGACATAACTAGCATAGGGGAAGCTGCCATATCGAGATTCCTCAAGGCAACACCGGCGTCATGGCCGAGCTTATTACAGGACCAGCAAAATAGCAACAATAACAACCAAAGCCATGGTTTTGACTGGCAGACAAATGGTAGTATTAATATTAGTAATAACAGCGAAGCTTCTTTTCTGAGCGATCTGGGGCCTTGGAGCGGGGGAAGCTGGCCGGATCTTAGCAACTATGGCCCCGGCTCAAGCCTACCGTGAAAGTTTGATGCAGAAATTTTCTCAGGTTTTGCCATTGCCCATCATAGACTTGGTTTGAGTGAAAAAGTTTAGTTTTTTGTCTGCTGCTATTATTCTTTGCGGTCGCCAACAAATTACAGAGTGAATGAAGAAACTCACTAGTGACTACATAATAGTTTGTATGGAAGTGTTATAGATGATGTATGTAATGAGTAATCCTTATCCGCTCCATTCTTTTGTTAACTTTCATGTCTGTGCAAAAACAGAAACAGGCCTTCTTATGTAAACAGAGATAATTTTTGTCTGTCTTGTTGCTGCCACTGCTGCTGTTTTGCTAATTTCACAGTGTTGAGAGAAGCCTGGTGTTGAGCTGCTGCTGTACAGTTAGTTGTATGAATTCATCGTGCCCATTTAAGAGGCATATGCACCCATGTGTGGCCTGTGGAAATAAGATTTAGAAACATATGAAAAAAAAAGGGTTTTCTTCTTCTTCTTCTTCTTCTTGTCTATGTAATCATCTGAAAACAAATCCTTCAATCCTTCGTCTGCTAAGTTGAAGAGAATTGGGTTTACTTGACGCAGCTTGTGTGAAATAATTAATTGAAATTTGATAACTATTTACTACCTATTTGGTTTGTTCATCTGTTCTTCAATCATCTCCTGGTTTTCTTTATTACTTAGATGTATTCTTTGATCCGTGCAATTTACGACCCTGAGAATGGGGATTCATTTGTTGGGCAGGGTTTGTGTGGTCCTTCACCTTCACCTTAGGTGATGTGGGTGGTGGTAGGCTAGGCATCATTATATGGCCCATGCCCAATGCCCATGCCTTGCAGGAAGGAATCTATTACACTTCATGCTTGTACTGTCTGTCACATTACAGAGCCCATAACGCGTTAAAACGTTGGATATTGTAAGGTTGGTGTGGACATTATGAAGCGTAGTTAGTTTAGCTAGCTACTAGTTGTAGCTGAGATGGTGAGCACTACAATGCTAATTCCTCGTACCCGAGACTTGTTTTAAATAAACCTGCTCTAGGTATAAATAATAAAAATATCTACAGAGAGTGCAGAAGCAGAAACTATGGTATGACTACTAAACATAATGGAAGGAGTCCTGCTGTGACAGGTATTCAAGATATTTGACATTAAGGGGGGCCCGGGCCCAAGCCCAAGCGGGGCGGTGGTACGAAGCATGGCATTACGTCTATTATCAACACGTGCCAACATTTACTCACTGTTAACTGATAGTGGCCGACCATGATATCTGGAGGTGGGATCATAATCATGTGTCACCATTTTCTTCATCTAATCTCTCGTTATCTGAATAATAATAGCTGCTTATACCACAAAGCCAGGCCTCCGCCTCCCCTTCCCATGTTCAACGGGTGGACTGTGCCTTTCATGATGACGAATATGCCTTGATGTTTTTGTACCCACCAACTAGCATTTGGGCCAACTCATTATTATATATTGGATGGACAATGGACACTGGACACCACAGAAACCAACATCACGCAAATGTAAATAATGACCAAGTATCCTAAGTCTCTCATTATGTGATTCGCCCACTAAAACCGATTCCATCAACCAGTTTTTTCTTGGTTGTTGGATATTGTGTAGACGTTGGGATGCTATCCTAGTGCCCATCACATACATAGTTGTATTATCCTTTCCTTGGTCAAGGATCTAAGAATTTATATACAGCTTGGATGGACATCAACAATTATGTTAGTGATGGGGGACAATTATATTCTCAATCCTTTTGTCAAACTATGATGTAGAAATCAAATTTCCTAGGTGCTTAAGTATTGGTTTTCTTATTTGTAATTATGTTTGCAATCCAAGTAATAATGATAATTATAGAATTTTAGTTTTTTAAAGTGTTGAAGAGATTTCATTTTTTAAATTATGTATTTTGATTTGAAGAATGGTGTGAATTATGTTTTGTGATTTATTATTAAGAGATTTTTTCTCACCTTAACAATGGATTATGACATGGGTTTTGAAATATTAATAATCTAAAGTTATAAACATTTTTTTCTAAAAGATATATGTTTCAACTTAAATAAATTGTAAAAAATCGATTTACATTCTCAATCTTTGTAAAAAATGTTTCAAAATTGAAATTTCATTGGTGTTAATAGTTAAATCTTATGTCTAATATCTTCACAAATTATGTGCTTAATCATTATCATGAATTAATGCAATTAGATTTCCACAATCTATATGAAATAGTTTTTGTTGCTTCTAGATTCGATTGTGTTGGAGTTTCGTCGATGAAAAAACTTAAACACAATCGAATCCAAAAACAACAAAAACCATTATCATGAAGTTCTTGGCCTCTAATTGCTTTAAGGGACACATCTTGCATTCTTAATCCTTGTCAATGTTTTATAGACCTTGATGGGAAGCATTGGATGGGTGGTTCTTGGACTAAGCTATGCTATGCTGTCTTGCATTAGAGACTCGGCCTCGCATGATCATCTCAAATGTGCAATTAGTTTCATGAATGCTCCTAATGATAATGCATTTGCAAATTGTAGATCCATCTATAGAGAGGGTTTTGATGGGAAAAGGGTGGTTGTCAATCATAAAGAACATCAAAACAGATCTTATAACTAAGAGAAGTGGATGCATACATGAACAAGGTGGATAAAGGGAAGTGGATGCATACATGAATAAGGTGGATGAAGAGAAGTGGATGCATACGTGAACAAGGAGATTTTGATTAATATACATATGAATAAGATTGTTTTTTAAAATTCGTATTTATTATAATGAATTGTAGAAATATCGTGTCTTTAATGCATATATTTTCGAGTTCCATTACTACATCAATGAGAAATCAACATCTTTGATTTATCAAGATAGGAGATTGAACTAATTGAGGATAATTTGCTTTAAATGCAAACTTACAGAGACCAACTCAAAGAGAACATTAATTGGTAGACATTATGTTAAAACTTGATATTAGCATATCACATGCTTCTTTCCCACTTTTGTTTCCACTAAAGAAATCAATAAGATATGGACAAATCATACAATTTTTATATGGATAAACCACAAAAACTAAAGTTCTTTCTAGGAGCAAAAGATTTTATCACGGGTCATGTGAGTTAACCCAAAAGCTACTAAGATCTATTTTGAATGAATAAAAAAAAGGTTCCTCCAAGAGTCAAATTATTTGATGGTATGAAACATGTCGGAAAAATTATTATATAATACTTATCAATTGACAATGTATTGTAGTCATACATCATAGTGAAATAAGGTTGGGAAATCAAATCAAACATGAAGAGCATCCACAAAATAAAGAAGAATGGCCTACTCAAGTACAATTATACCAAAACAAGAAGATGGCATATCTAATATACAAAACTAATTTGTACAAAAGTTAAGAAATCCCATATGTTATTTTTTCCTTAATAAAGCATATATATTAATGGCCAATAAAAATCTAAGAGGTGGTTTACATGACCCCGTGACCCAAATGAGGGGTCAAATTAAGTTCATTATAATAAAAACTGAAATGCAAATGAATTTCCTAGGATAGGGAATGAGCTTACTTAGAACAATAGAATATTTATTAATTACAAATCCATCATTATATAGTACCAAATGATATATTATGCAGTGTTATATAATATTAATATTAAAATTAATTAGAATTAAATAAAATTATTAAAAAAAGAAAAAAATATTAATTCAAATAGAATATAAAATATTTTGAAAATCAAATTAATTAATTAAAAATCAATAAAAAGGAAACTAGAATTAATTAAACATCAGAGAAAATAAAAATAGAAACAAATGAATAAGTTAATTAGAATAGAAACAATAATTGGAACATATTAAAAAGAATGCAAAATAATCTATTATATTAATTAAATCAAAAGCTATTTTTGTTCTTTTTAATTGAAAAGGGGAGAACAAAAATTTCAAGAAAAGGTACCATATAATAATTACACTTAAAATATATTAATTAAAGAAAAATACAAAGAATAAAAACATTTGATAAGCAATGCGAAGAAAGCTAAGCTATGCAAAGAAAAACAACTTAGAAATAGTACATACAAGGCACAAAATAAGAAAAATAGGAATACAAAAGGGGGAGTAAAAAGAAAAACAAATGGAAATACAAAAGGCAAAAACAAGAAGAATGGTGAAAACTCCGAAAAACACTCTAAAATGAGCTCAAAAGAAAGGACAAGCATAAATATAAATAGCGAAAATAAAAACCACATATGAGACCAATTTTAGCTATAAGAAAATACCATATTATTATAATAAATGATGAGAACTAGAGAGGAAAGAAAGAAAAATATGAGAACTACAAATTATTAAGAAGGAAAATGACAAACCAAAAAGGAAACAACAAACTTAATAAAGGAAATCAACACAACACCAAGACGAAGACCAAAAGAAACAACCAAGGCGAACGAGGAAAAAGACAAACAGACAAGAGGGCAAGGATCCAGGACGAAAGGAAGGGGAGATATAAGGAATGAAATAAACACAGAATTAGTGAGAGGACGGAATGAGGTGGGATCTACGAAAGGATAATAAAGGGTACCAAGACCGGCTTAATCTCCATCCCTCATCTTGATCAAGGTTCGAGGGGTGATTATTGATCTCAATGCCTTCTTTGAGCTTCCTTTTGAAGAAGTTGTCTTCATTGTAAAGGATTTGTGTATCTTCTAAACAAATATGATGATTGGTGGAGGAGTGGTCAGCAAGAGCATATTTGAACACCCTTTCATGCTTGATGTCAGCACTATGCTCTTTGATTCTAGTGCTAAAGGAGCGTTCGGTTTCACCTATATAAGGTGTACCACAAGAGCAAATAACCTTGTAGACTCCTAAGTGGAGAAAAATATCCTTGGAGTCTTTGAGAGAAGGAATACACATTTTCAGCGTTAAGAAGGGCTTAAAAGCACAACGAAGGCCTTTTTTAACAAGGAGCTTGGAATTTTTTGAGATAAGCCCTCAATATAAGGGAGGGAAGCACCAAGGAGGAAAGGGTCACAGACAGATTTGTTGATGGAGAGAAAGCTCAACTTGGCTTGGTTTAAGGCTGTAGAAATTTGTTTACTTGAGTACCCATTCAATTTGAAAACTTGATGCAAGTGGGATAACCCATGGGTTAAGTTATCCTCATCACAAATTTGATGGGCCCTCAAGGCTAGGGTTTTAAGAACCCCACTTTTTTGGCTAGGGTGGTGATGAGAAGAAGAGTGGAGGTAGAGATCAGTATGGGTCGCTTTGCGGAACACACCTCAACCAAGGGAACCATCAGGTTTTTTGAGAAGCAGGATGTCAAGGAAGGGAAGTTGGAACCTTGATTCAACCTCCTTGGTGAAAGAATTGCAAGGATTTAGGCTATTGAGGTGAGCATGGAATTCTTCCAATTTTTTGAAGCATGTGGCCAACAAACGTTGGTATCATCCACATCATATCCACCACCTTGGCTTGAGAGGGAAGGATTGAAGACACGTTTCTTCAAAATGCTCCATGAAGAGATTAGTGATGACAAGCGAAAGGGGGGAGCCCATGGCCACACCATCAACTTGTCCATAGACAACACCTTGGAAAGAGAAGAAAGTGGATCTTAAGCAAAATTCAACTAGAAAGGCAATCTCATTGTTAGATTTGTTTCTAACAAATTGAATGGAATCTTGAAGGGGAACCTTGGTGAAAAGAGAGACAACATTGAAACTCACCAAAAGGTCATTCTTCTCTAACCGTTTATCTTTGAAAAATTGGACAAAGTGGTTAGAGTTTTTAATGAAGGAATCTGATTTCCCACAAAGAGGGGCTAAAATTTTGGCTAGGTAAGAAGCAAGATTGTAAGTTGGGGATCCAATAGTGTCAACAATAGGTCTTAGAGGAAAGCCTACTTTGTGAATTTTGGGAACTGCATAAATGCGGGGAGTTACTTCCTTGAGGGGAAGGAGATGATTTTTGGCAGGCTCATCAAAAGAGGAGGACGAATCTGAAGACTTCTTTAAAACAATTGGAACAAGGGTTGCGAGATAATATTTTGTAGCTACTGGTATCAGAGAAGAGTGTCCAAGCATTTTGGAAACATAGTCTTGCTTGTTCATAACAACTGTGGCATTGCCTTTGTCAGCTTTGGTGATGACTAGATCCTTATTGCTTATTGACTAGATCCTTATTGCTTAATAATTAGTGATGAACAAAAATGGCTTTTGATTTAATTAATATAATAAATTATTTTGCATTCTTCTTAATATGTTCCAATTATTGTTTCTATTCTATTTAACTTATTAATTTGCTTCTAATTTTCTATTTTCTCTTGATCTTTAATTAATTCTAGTTTCCTCTTTATTGATTTTTAGAATATTTTATATTCTATTTGAATTAATATTTTATGTCTCCATTTTTTAATAATATTATTTAGTTCTAACTGATTTTAATATTAATATTATATAGCACTGCATGATATTAATATTTCATTAATATTATATAGTACTATATAATATTAATATCATTTGGTACTATATAATATTAATTAATAATATAGCACTAATTAATTAATTAGTATTATATTAATCAATTAATTTTCTTTTTTTTATAACCCAAAGGTATCCCTAACCCTTGTGTCTAGCGCTTAGATTTGCAACTCTGCCCAGTGAGCTCCACCACCCTTGCCCTAGTCTTACTTTTTGCCACGTTTTGGGGATCGAAGGAGGTGAGCGAAGGTGAGACTAGTCCTTTGGAGGCACAAACTGCATCTGAAACGACCCATGCCATTATCATCTGGGAGCATGAGTCGACTTCGGGACCTATATGGGACGAACCCAAAGCCTTTAACCAACCATGCTACCCGTTTGGGTCATTAATTTTCTATTTTTATTATATAATAATTAATTATTCTAATTTCTAATTAGTATTTCCTATCTAATTGTTTGGCACTATATTTTTCTAGTTTACTTATTATATCTTAATATCTTGTATATATTTCAATTTTGTTTTTTCTTAATATACTTATTATTTCTTTTGTATACCTTTTTTACTATAATCCTTTAGATTGTTAGATTTTATATTCCTAATTCTTGCATTATTTTTTATTCTCCTTTTGATTTTTTAATCTATTATGTTTCATTTGGTTTTTTCTTTCTTATTCTCATTTTTTCTTAGTGTCTTGATTCTTGTGCCAACCCTTTCTTTCATCCCTCTTCCCAACCTTTTTATGCCTTGTTGAGTCTGCAACTACTCATTTTTAACTCCTTATGCTCTCTTCTTCATCCTGATGATGGATCATAGAGTGTGATCCGAAAATTTGATGCAAAAATAATCACACAATCGAATCAAGAAATCTATTAAGCAACAATCAATATGGATTGTGGAAACTTGTTATCATTGAAAAGTTATGTTTTTAGCTTGTTTCATTTCCTTCAATTTATAAGGTCGTGTTTTCAACTTATTTTGCTCATCTCAATGCATAAGTTATATTTTCAACTTATTTAACTCATCTCAATCCATACATTATATTTTTCATTCATTAATTTATCTTAACTCATTTTTTTATTTGTATATAAACATAAATATATATAATCATTAGAAATATATTAGTATATATATCTTAACTACATCTATGTAAAAATATTAAGAAGTATCTATTTATAATTATTTTATTTACTTACAAATTATTTTATTTTATTTTAATTTTTATATGTCAAACTATTTTTATTTACTTAAAGAGTTATTTTATTTATTTAAGAATTATTTTTTATATATTTTAAAAAATCTACTCTATTTATTTAATAAATTGCCTTATTATAATTATAAAACACCTAATATTAAAGAGAGTCATATTCATTCGCTACAATTATTAAAAAAATTAGACATGTGATATTTTGATTCAAAGTTATATATTCTACAAATGACTTTCACAAATTAATGTTGGGTCCAAAATATAAATTCACCCCTCTTATTCTTTGTTGTAAAGGTGAGGAGTTTGTGTATTATGTATATCCATATGATCTCCCTATAAATATAGGAAATTTAAATTTGTCAAACTTCACATGAAGTTGAATCCTTATTTTAAATAAAAGATGGAATGAAAGGGTTAGAGCACAATACCTTAGCCATCTTATCTATCGTAAAACAAGGGTTTCAAAATAATTATGGTTTTATTATCATTTGAAAAATAGGAATGAGGGGGTATAATGCATAGGGGAAATTCCCTAGTTACCGCTCATGTTCCAATAACCATTCATTAATACATGTGAATTAAAAGCCCACTAAAAAAATCCAAATGTACCAATAGCTGTCCACTTTGTACCCAGTAGTTACAAAAAGTACTTAATTGGAAGAGTTGAGAGACTTTATTGGTACCAATAGTGCACAATTATTAGGGCATTTATGCATATGTATGGATCAATTGTGCAAATTTTGTGGTGGTCAAAGCGAATGGTTACCGAGGAACTAGAGAATATGTATTAGACGCCAACTTGAAATGACCACTTTTTGACCTTTGTGTACATAACGAATCCTCTTGTGTTCATTGTAACTACCTAAAAGCTGAAACAGTTATAAACTCTTAAGTCACATACAAAGAAACCAAAAAAAAATGTCAAAATCAAACATACCATTTAGGAGCTTAGGGTGTACAAAGTTAGCTATAATGACTATTGGTACCCTTCTCCGAGTTGGTTCGTATAAAATTTGAAGAATTTTCCCAAGTATAAGCGCTAAAGTTTTATATATAAGCAAAAATTTCACATGATGACTTGTACATTCATGGAATGGGATTATCTTTCCTATGTTTCTTTGAAATTAGTTGCATAGAAGATGTGGCCAAAGATAGTTGTTTTGTGTAATACTTTGGTTTTAGGATTTGAAATTACTTAATATTTTTTTTTGGGTTGATTTTGCAGCTTTAAGGTTTGACAAATAAATAAATTGGTTCTTTAGGGATTAGGACATAAACTTTAAGGTATTAAGTATTTAGCTTGTTATGTTAAAATGATCATTCAATCACATATTTTAAAGGGAGTAAAGATTATAATTAACAAAATATTAAAAAAGATTTCTCAATGAATTAAAGAATAATTATGAGTTCTATATTAAGTTATCAAGCTTTTTTTATTTCTATGATAAATAATATATTTCAATATTAAAACAAAAATATGATATATTGATTTTTGATTAAGGATTAAAATCAAATATTGAATGGACCTAAAAAAATTTACAAGGGTAAGATGATAACTAGCACAAAAGTTAGACAACAAACAATTACAATCAAGTCATCCCATAATAACAACAACTTCAAAAGCATAGCTAACCCACACAAATAATTAAAAGATCTACAACTTACATAACACGTGACCCTTGCCAAATAGCATGCATAACCATGGATATTAGGAAAATAAATATGTTTAGGAAGACCTCTCTTCCTTATTTGGACAATTATCCAAGACACACATTATCCAAATTTAGATCAAGTGAAAAAGAGAGGGAAATCCTCTACCATCGCCTCAACTAGATCCACCTCATATAGAGAGGGAAAATGGATAACTAAAGAAGCTAGATGTTGCATATAATTTGAATATAAAGTAGGAGCAAAGGTTCCACCATCACAAATCCTAATAGTTTTGAGATTCAGAGTAACCAAAACTAAGCCAAGAGAACACTTTCTAACAATAAATGAATAAAGTGGCAAATCAAAATTAGCCACTAAGGGATCCACCACATTAATAGGGGTTACTAAGGGCCCATCAAGATCTAGGAAAGCCTTAGGAGACCTAAAATCCTCAGAGTTTGATAATTAATCAATATTCAAGCATTCAATAAGGGAATTCTACCACTAAGTAGCTAAAACCACCACCCTATAGTGAGAACACAGTCAAGTAGAATTAAGGTGTCTAATGGTGAAGCATCATTTATATCAAAATGGAAGAACCTCATAATCGAGCTATCGATTCTAGGACCTACCTTTCATCATATAGTATCCTTAGGAAGATCCTTGGGTGGGTGTCCAAAGTTTGAAGAAGTTGAATATAGCCTTAAAAGTAACCAATTGTATTTACCGATATCTTCAAGACAGGAGAGACCCCAAAAATGAAGAGTAAGTCTAACCTAGACTAGCATGATATTGAGGGGTTCAATAAGAGGGCTAAATAAAGAGAAGCAAGGTTTGAGCAATAGGGAATGCTAAACCCATATCTATATGCTACCATCCAACATCGCCTCCTTGTCCTCTACATATTGAAAATTCACCATAAAAAATCCTTAGCATAAGAATAAAGCTCAATTTTTTTCTTTGTGAAAGGCCTCTAGGATTCTAACTCATTGATGCAAGTTAGGAAGAGTGACATTAACAATTGAATTTGTAGATTAAATTGACAAACTTTTTTGCATTGTCAATCACATCCTATCCATAAATGAGGATATACAAGGATTGAAAACAAGAGGATTCTTAGTACATGTAGCATCAAAACACCCACCAAAACCAAATGATACCCTTGAACTAGCCATGACCACATACAATAGGGAATCCTAACCCAACCTAGACTCCATAAACCTAGGTGCCATCATGCCACCACCAACATTAGGGGATTGTTGCAACAATTAGTTTAACAAAATCCATACCAAGAACCACATCATGACCTAACGAATAAGAGACACCCTTGACCACAACAATAGGTACAACCTTAGAAGAAATGTTGGTGCTAGGAATAACACCATTTCCATCTCCAACCAAAGAGATCTCACAAAAACTAAATGCTATAGGGATAAATAAGCAGATGATATTTGAATTTAGAGTTGGGGTTCTGGGAGTGGGTAGGAGTGAAGCCATTAAAGGAAAAAATGAGGGTTATATTGTTGTGATCTTAATATTATATTCCTAAGTATAATACAGATCAAAATTTGTGGCATCCTTAACCTTAATAGTTCCATTAATTAGTTATAGTTATTCCTTAAGATGACTTATTTGGGATGAAGGGGTGTGTCCCTATAAAATTATGCATATAAATAAGGAAGAGAAAGACTCTCCCAAGGCATCATAACTTTAAAAACTAAATTCATATATAATTTTATTATTATTAAAGTTCACCTTGTTGGTTATTTTTAATGAACCAAGCTTATCTCACCAATTATCTATGAATGTGCCAAATTCAACTGTCAATAACATGAAAGGATTGGCCAACGAAGAGGTGAAAGCTTGCTAGACTTTCCCTCTACACTTTGGGCTCTGCAAAACCCGAGAGGGTGATCCCTACAATGTATTTTTAGATACTCTTGTGCCAATTATCATATACATTGTAAATTTAATAGATAAATTCTCCTTTAGTTGCTTAATAGATGAAAACCTTAAGGATCTGGCTAATCCTTATGATAATATCACATTAAAGCATGAGAAAATGTTATAATTTCAACCCGACTTACATTCACACAAAAAATGGAGATTAAATTTTATTTTTTTGAGAAGCAGTGCCTCAAATTATTGGCATGTATTGGCGACCAGGCATCGACATGTCGACAGTCACGTGTTAAGTTGGTTAAGATTTAGACTTGTTACTTACTCTGCTTTAGAGTATCAACGATCGATAGTTGGATGTATCAGCGATCGGTGTTGTGAAGTCTTTGATATACCCGGCCTAAGATAGCTCCAATGGTGCCTTGGTCCGACAGTTGGGTATCGTCATATCGGAGATGTCGAGGGTTTGAGTGGAAATTCTGGAATGTTTGCTCGATGCCTGATCCTTTGATGCTCTAATAGCTCTGACACTCCGATGAGCTGATAAAAATGAAGAGTCAAGGTGACTTGTGGTGATGTTATCTTAAAGACGAAAGGTCAACATGCCAACACACAGTCTTTTGTGGGCGGTTGTATTTAAACCCGAAATGGTTCATCTACTCAATGCATGTGGGATCTTCTTTTATCAGTGGGAGACGAATTGGTGTCCCTCTAATATGGTGATGGTTTAATTGGTGAAGCCGAATGGTACAATAGTCAAAAGTGGTGGACAAGTGATGTGTTGACACGTGGCACAAATTCATTTGTTGATTCTGCATCGTTGTTGTGAATCAACAATCATTGGACCAAAAATTGTATTTCTTGATGGTGATATATTTGCATTAAATGCATGATCTATCTCAGGGTTGATAGAGAGAAAATATTGTAATATTCTTTGTAACCAAATTAATTTTTGGGCGGCATGATGCGTGTTGGACAGTGTTTGTGTGGTTCTATATACTGCATGCATTTTCTACATTGAAACCATGTGCGTGTGTGAGGTGATCGGGTTGATGTCGTTGTGTGAAACTGAGAATTGATGTCGTGAAGGATTGATCTGTAACTTTATTGTGAATCATTTTTTACTAATAATAAAGTGATATTTTCTTAGTGGTGGGTTTTTCTCCCATAAGGGTTTTCCCACGTTAAATATGGTGTCTATTATGTGCATAAGTATTTGTCTATTCTATAATTTCCTATTAAAAGTGCATCTTAATGTTCTATAAATGAAATTGAAAGCCACTTTTGCATTAAATCCTCTTTGAATTAGCATTAGGAAAAAAATTCCACACTCTTTCTTTCCTTACAAGTGGTATCGGAGCCTGGCTAGTTGTGTTATCCTTGTGAGTAGGGATGGTTTTTGGTGCTAATTTTGGTCAAGTGGGAGTCTTGCAGAGAAAGAGGGTAATCTTAGTTGCAGATTGAGATAGCAAGCACTTCTGGAAGAGTAGACATTGAGAAGTTCAATGGCAGAAATTTTGAGTTGTGGAAACTCAAAATGGAAGACCTATTGGTGGATAGAGACCTCTGGATTGTTGTGTCTGGAACTATGCCACAAGGTATGAAGCAAGAATATTGGGACCTCACAGATAGAAAAGCTAGAGGGTTGATAAGACTTTGTTTTGCCGATTATGTACTCCTTAACGTCCATGAGGAGAAGACTACATCTTCATTATGGAAGAAATTTGGTGACATTTATCAAGGAAAGTCTCTAGTGAATAAGTTATTCCTGAGGAAGAAGTTGTACTCCTTGAAGATGGAAGAAGGTGCATTTGTAGCAGACCATCTAAATTCATTTAATATAATTGTTGCTCAACTGGCATTTGTGGGTGTAAAGATAGAGGAGGACGATCACTGTATGCTTTTTTTATGTTCCTTACCTGACACTTGGGATCATCCGGTAATGGCTATTGGAAGTACAAAAACTACTTTCAAGATGGAAGATGTGGTTGCTTCACTGATTTCAGAATAAATGCGAAGGAAATCTTCTGAGATGGCCAAGGAGGCTCTTGTTGTTCGGGGTAGATCAAAGGAGAGAGACAAGAATAAATATAAGAAGTCTAAATCCAACTATGAAGGGAGATCAAAGTCTCCTGGTAAGAATTCCAAAGTGAAATATTGGAATTGTGGGCAGCCTGGTCATGTCCGTAAGGATTGCAAAGAGGAGAAAAAGAAGAAGAAGAAAAATAACTCTTAGGATAATGATTCTTCTCAAAGTGATGTAGATGCCTTCAATGCAACCTTGGCGACTCAGGCATCAAATGATATCTAGCTGATGACTTAGGTGCATCTTTTCACATGATATCTCATAGAGATTGGTTCACTAAGTATGAAAAGTATGCTGGTGAGAAGGTGTACCTGGCAAGTGATTCAACTCTAGAAATTGTTGTCCATGAAAGAGTCGGAATTCAATTCCCTGATGGAAGAATCAAAAGGAATTGATGTCGTACTGCACATACCAGGTTTGGCTCGTAACCTGCTTTCTATTAGTAAGTTGAATGATGTTGGCGTGCAAGTTTATTTCTTGAGTGGAGGTTATAATACGACTAGAGGCTCAATGGTGTTGGCTAAGGGTGCACGCATTGGCACTTTGTACAAGCCGGATGCACATCTTGTTCAATGTAACAGAGTCTCTATAAATTCAAGAAAATTTGCTCGCATAGAGAAGGAAAATGAAGCTCCTATGGGTGAAAATTCCTTGGAGGTGAAACTCCCAGTAGAGAAAACCATGTTGTGGCATCATAAACTCAATCACATAGGAGAGAAAGGCTTAAAAGCCTTGAAAAATAAAAATATGGTTGAAGGGCTTGTTGATTGTAATTTTTAGTTTGATTTCTACAAACATTGTTGTTGGATGTTGTGGTTGTATTTCTAATATGTGGTTGTCATTGATGTCAACACTATTAGCATTAATGTCTTTAAGACTATATATGTTGAGGATATTGAGAAAATTGTAATAAAATATGTTACAGGTTGTCTGTGAAGCAGTGAAGATCAGTATGGTAGAAAGTTCAGTATGTTGATAACTAGATGTTGCAGATTAAATGGTTTTTTCTCAAGCCTTTCTAGTTTCTACTCTAGAATTTTCAGAGGTGCGTATGAATATTTGAACAAGTTATAAGTTTCTATGTTCTAACAGTTATTCTGTTACTGCAAATGGTGTTCATGGAAGAAGATAATGTGATTCTGGTAATCTGAGTTGTAGCATATGTTCATGTGGTGTTCATGGAAGTTTCTAGATCATGTTCTATCTATGTTGCACATCCACATTGATCATTGTGCTCGTGATCCGATATTTTCTCTTGTGTGTTCATGTTTTTCATGTTTATGGTCGACAAGGTGTTTGAAGCGTATTGTGGATCTTAGAGGAAGAATCTTCGAAGGTGTTTTGTGTTCAATAAATTTTTTTAGGTAGTCTACTATGTTGTGGTCAACCTTGGTTGATGCACATTGATTATATTTATTTTTTTGGGCCGACGGTTTGCATTCATTCTATTATTTTGTTGAAGTCGACATAAAGCAATGTAATTTCTTGTTGTGGATATATATAAGTGATTTTTTCTTCATTTGAGATTCATGTGAAGTTTGTGTATGCAAAGTGTACGAGTGTTATGTGCAAAAAAGGTTCAAATCATTTGAAGGCAAAGCAGAGTGTGAAGAAGTGTTCATGTGCTTAATCGAAACTGTACTCAGGCATTAGTAGATGCTAATTTCTCAATTCAAATTCTTCAAATGGATTTAATCTGAATATATTATGTAAGATAGTGAGTCTTCCTTTGAGCGGTGAGCTCTAGGCAGTGTGCCTGAATGCATGTGCATTCCTCATTTATTCTTCTTATACTTTTAACAGGGTATAACTTGTGGATTAACCTCCACTGTGGTTTTTCCCCTAACAAGGTTTCCATCCAAAAATCTTGGTGTTATGTGTGTTTTTGATGTGTTGTTGATTCATGCTTTCACTATTATTAATCAGATCAGATATTAAAGGTTAATAAGTTTAACAAGTTTGAAATTGTGTGACAATTGATTCACCCCCCTCTCAGTTGTTTGCCCTTGTGCTTCCAACAATTGGTATCAGAGCAAGTTCCCTAGAAGAAGTTTAACAGCTTGAGGTGATTCGAGATAGCAACATACAAGAAGGATAGTCTAAGATTTGATGGAGAAAAATATTCTTTGTGGAAGACTCGAATGGAGTGTCGTCTGAGATGCATTAGTGAATCCTACTGGAACATTACATGCAATAGGTATGTTATTCCTCTGAATGGTCCTACTACTACTACTGAGATTAAGGATATTGAATATAACATCAGGGCTAAGGAAGCATTGTTGAGTGCTTTGACTGATTCTAAGATGACAAATGTTATAGATCTGAGAACTGCTTATGAGATCTGGAAAAAGTTGGAAACTTTATATGAAGGTGATGCTAATGTGAAGATGGCTAAGCTTCAGTGTCTGAAAGGAAAATATGAACTGTTGAAGATGGGTAATGATGAGAATATTGCTACTTTCATGGAAAGAGTGAATGAACTTGTGTGTGGTATTAGATGTGTTGGTGGACAGGTGGATGAATCAAAGATTGTTGCTAAAGTAGTTAGATCCTTGCCTGATGCATACAAAATTAAAGTTGCAGCCATTGAGGAGCTCCGAACTGTGACAAATATAACTAGAGATATGTTGGTTAGTAAACTTACTGCTTTTGAGTTGATTGAATTTGGTGATGCCCTTCCTAAGACATAATCTGCATTTAAAGCTACTACTTTCGAGAGAGACAAGCAGAGATATGATCTGGGTGAAAGTTATTCTAGAAAGGTATTCAGATATGAGGAAGAAATGAGACAAATTCAAGAGGAAGAAGAAAGAGAACTAAATGAGCTTAAAGTACTTATTATCAAAAGGGAAGCTAGAGGAGAAGGTAAGTATAAAGGAAAGTTTCCTATTAAATGTTTTTCTTGCAACAAGATAGGTCATTTTGTATCAAGGTGTCCAGAAAGAGTTCCTAAGCCAAGACCTTACAAGCCTAAATTTCAAAAGAAGTGTTACTATTTTGTTGATGAAGGTGTGACAGATGATGAATCTGAAAAAAGGGAATGCAAGTGAAGATGAGTTTGTGTTTATTGAATCTACTAGTTATACAAATGTGGAGAAAGCTCTAGCTGCTCGAGTTGAAGAAAAATATGAATGGGTAATTGACAATGGTTGTTCACATCACATGATAGGTGATAAGAGTAAATTTGTAAGCTTGGAGAAGTATGATGGTGGTGTTGTAAGATTTGGTGATAGCAATGGTGGTATAATTTGTGGTAGAGCATTTATTTATTTTGATGGTAAGCATAATACTCATGATGTTCTTTATGTTGAAGGTTTGAAGCATAATCTTATGAGTGTTGGACAGATGGTTGATAAGGGATATAGTCTTCAATTCAAAGATGGAAAATGTAGCATACTGGGAAGTTTTGGAAATGTGATTGCTTCAGGTACTAAAATAAAAGGTAACATCTTTCATCTAAATGATGGTAATAAAAGTTGTCTGATTGCTCAAGTTGATGAAAGTTGGTTGTGGCATAGAAGAATGTGTCATATAAACTTTGACAATATTATCAAGATAAGTTCCTCACAGGCTGTGAGAGATCTTCCTAAGTTGGTGAAGCCTACTAATACCATATGCAATGAATGTCAACTGGGAAAAGAAACCAAAACTTCATTTCACAGAAAACAACATTGTTCAAATGAATTGTTGGAGCTTGTGCATACTAACTTGTGCGGTCCTGCTAGAATCAGAAGTCTACAAGGTTACAGACACTTAATGTTGCTTATTGATGATTACTCTAGGATGATGTGGATTACTTTCTTAAGGGAGAAATCTGAAGCTCTAGAAAAGCTCAAGATCTTTAAGGCTATGGTTGAGACAGAGACAGGTTTGAAGATTAAGTGTGTGAGATTAGATAGAGGTGGTGAATTTACTTCCGGTGAGTTTAATTCTTTTTGTGAAGAACATGCGATACAGAGACAATTATTTGCACTGTGGACCCCTAAACAAAATGGATTTGTGGAAAGGAAGAACATGACAGTTCAAGATGTTGCTAGAACTATGATGTTGGAAGGAAATTTCCCTCATATCCATTGGAGAGAAGCTGTGAGTACTATTGTTTATATCCTTAACCGAGTACAAATCAAAGGTAATACTGGTAAGACTCCTTTTGAGGTATGGTTTGGTCATTAGCCTACTATTAGATATTTCAAAATCTTTGGGAAAAAATGCTATATCAGGAGAGATGAAGATATAGGAAAGTTTGATGCTAGAAGTGATGAAGGAATTTTTCTTGGTTATTCTACTAAGAGCAAGGCCTACCGGTGCTACAACAAGAGATTGAAGAAAATAGTTGAAATTGAAAATGTTAAGGTTGATGAAGATATTGCTAGACCCTCCAAAACCCGTGGATATGATTCTGATGATCATAATAATAGTATAAACAAGAGTCAAACTTCAAATCAAGCTCAGATCATTCCGGTGAATCAAGAAGAACAAGAAGAAGGAGAGACTAGTGAAAGTACAAAAGAGAGACCACAAGAGCCTGAAATTCAAGAACACTCTAAGACTCCAAGGTATGTGAGATTAAATCAGTCAAAAAATTAGATTATAGGAGATAAGAACAAAGGTGTCCAGACTAGGAGAATAATTTTAGAAGAATATTGTTTAATTTCAAAGGCTAAGCCAAGTAATGTCAATAAAGCATGCAAAGATGAACATTGGATTGAAGCAATGAAAGAAGAACTACAACAAATTGAGAAGAATAATGCATGGATTCTTATTCCTAGACCTAAAGACAAAAATGTAATTGGAACTAAACGGGTCTTTAGAAACAAACTGAATGAACAAGGTGAAGTTATCATAAACAAAGCAAGATTGGTATGCAAAGGATACTCTCAGATGGAAGGAATTGAATTTGAAGAAAAAATTTCTCCTGTTGCTAGAATTTAAGATGTGAGACTGTTTCTTGCTTATGTTGCTTACAAAAACTACAAATTTTATTAGATGGATGTCAAGTCAGCATTTCTAAATGGTGAATTAGAAGAAGAGGTGTATATTGAGCAACCTAATGGATTTAAATTGGTTGATCAAGGATGTATGGTTTGTCGGTTGAAGAAAGAATTGTATGGACTCAAGCAAGCCCCTAGAGCTTGGTATGCCAGATTGAATAAATACTTGCTAAAGCTTGGATTTAACAAAGGTACTACTGATAGTAATCTATATTTCAAGATTGATGATGATAAAGATTTGTTTGTGGAAGTCTTTGTTGATGATATCATTTTTGGAGGAGATGATGATTTGTGCATGAAGTTTGCTAATGAGATATAAAATGAGTTTGAGATGTCAATGATTGGAGAGTTGAAATTCTTTTTGGGATTGCAAATTACTCAGGTAGATAAAGGGATCTTTATATCTCAGTCCAAGTATGTGAGAGAACTGCTAAAGAAGTTTGGTATGGAAGATTAAAAACCAGTCGGTACACCCATGGTGATCAAATGTAAATTGACACAAGATGATGATTCTCTGAAGGAAAATTAGACTAGATACAGATCAATGATTGGTGGATTGCTTTATTTGAATCAAAATAGACCTGATATCATGAATGTTGTATGCATTGTTGCTAGATTTCAAGCCGATCCTAAGGAATCTCATGTGATTGTTGTGAAGATAATTTTTAGATACTTGAAGGGAATAGTTGATTTTGGCCTATGGTAACCTAAAGATGATGATCTTACTTTAAGTTCCTTTACTGATGTTGATTGGGAAAGAGATGTGAATGATAGGAAAAGTACTGGTGGTGGTGCACTTTTCTTGGGAAAGAAATTGATTTCATGGTTAAGAAAAAAACAGAATGTTGTTTCCTTGTCTACTGTAGAGGCAAAATATATTGTTGCTACTAACAATTGTACTCAAGTATTGTGGATGAAATAGATGTTGAAAGATATCAGAGTGGTGTATGATGAACCTATTTCCATATTTTGTGACAACTCAAGTGTTATAAATATTTCTAAGAATCTGGTGCTGCATTCAAAGACCAAGCATATATCTATCAAGTACCGCTTTTTGAGAGACAAAGTGAGTGATAAGGAAGTCAGAGTGGAGTATGTGCCTACTAAGGAACAGATTGCATAAATATTTACTAAACCTTTGCCTAAGGATAATTTTGAGTATCTCAGAGGGAAGTTAGGGGTGATTACCCCTTCTAATCAGAACTAAGATGCATAGTCTTTGCATCAGTCTGTGCATTCACAGTCGTATCTTGATTCAGATTGTTGTTGTGGTGGCTGCTACTCAAGGGGAGTAGTTAGATGATTTAGATATGTGGTTCAGAGCTTGTGTACCTTTTCCATTGATTTCAAAGGGGGAGAAGAGTAACTTGAAAAACTCTTGGAGAACTAAGGGGGAGAAGAGCAATGTGTAAAGGGGAGATTGTTGGAAGAAGATTTAATTGCGTTGATGGTGTGTTTTTCACATCATATGTTGCCATCAATGCTAAAGGGGGAGATTGTTGGATGTTGTATTTGTATTTTTGATATGTGGTTTTCATTGATGTCAACACTATTATCATTAATGTCTTTGAGACTATATATGTCACTGATATTGAGAAAATTGTAATAAAATATGTTACAGGTTGTCTGTGAAGCAGTGAAGATCAATATGGTAGAAAGTTTAGTATGTTGATAACTAGATTTTGCATATTAAAGGGTTTTTTCTCAAGCCTATTTAGTTTCTACTCTGAAAGTTTCAGAGGTGCACATGAAGATTTGAGCAAGTTATAAGTTTCTATGTTTTGACAGTTATTTTGTTACTGCAAATGGTGTTCATGGAAGAAGATACTGTGATTTTGGTAATCTGAGTTGTTGTGTATGTTCTTGTCGTGTTCATGGACATTTCTAGATCATGTTTTATCTATGTTGCACATTCGCATTGATCATTGTGCTCGCGATCCAAGATTTTCTCTTTTGTGTTCATGTTTTTCATGTTCATGGCCGACAAGGTGTTTGAAGCATGTTGTGGATCTTCGAGGAAGAATCTTTGAAGGTGATTTGTGTTCGAGGAAATTGTTTTAGGTACTCTACTATGTTGTGGCTGACCTTGGTTGATGCGCATTGATAATCTTTATTATTTTGGGCAGATAGTTTGCTTTCATTCTATTATTTTGTTGAAGTCGACATAAAGCAATGTAATTTCTTGTTGCAAATATATATAAGTGATTTTTTCTTCATTTGAGATGCATGTGAAGTGTGTGAGTGCTATGTGTGAAAAAGGTTTAGATCATTCAAAGGCAGAGTAAAGTGTGAAGAAGAGTGAAAGAAAGTGAAGAAGTGTTCATGTGCTTAACCGAAACTATACGCAGGCATTAGTAGATGCTACTTTCTCAGCAAATTCTTCAAATGGATTTAATCTGAATATTCTATGTAAGATAGTGAGTCTTCCTTTGAGTAGTGAGCTCTAGGAAGTGTGCCTAAATGCATGTGCATTCCTCATTTATTTTTCTTATACTTTTAACAGGGTATCACTTGTGGATTAATCTCCACCATGGTTTTCCCCTAACAAGGTTTCCACGCAAAAATCTTGGTGTTATGTGTGTTTCTGATGTGTTTTTGATTCATGTTTTCACTATTATTAATCAGATCAAATATTAAAGGTTAATAAGTTTAAAATTATGTGACAATTGATTCACCCCCCCTCTCAGTTGCCTGCCCTTGTGTTGCCAACAATTGTATATATGGAAAGCAACATTGTGTTTCATTTTATTCAAGTCCTCATAAATCTTCTGATTTGTTGGATTGTATTCATTTCGATGTTTTTGGTCCAGCTAATGTTCCTTCTCTATCTAAGTCAAGATATTATGTATCACTCATAGATGATTATTTGAGAAGGGCATGTGTATACTTTCTTAAAAGTAAACTAGAACTGTTTAGTCAATTTATTCAAGAACTTGGTAGAAAATCATACTGATAGGAAAATAAAATGCTTGAGGACGGATAATGGCGGTGAGTTTTGCTCAGCAGATTTTGAGGAGTATTGCAAAGACCATGGAATTAAAAGGCATAAAACAATGCCTTACACTCCACAAAAAAATGGATTTGTTGAAAGGTTGAATAGAACGTTGATGGAAAGGGTGAGAAATATGTTGAGCAGTGCTAGTCCGGAGCATAAGTTTTGGGTTGAAGTCATTGCTACAACATGTTACTTGTTGAATCGATCACCCTCTTTGGTATTGGTAGACAAAACGCCTATGGAAGCATGGTCTGGTAAGAAGCCCTCTCAAAGAAATTTTTGTGTCTTTGGCTATGAGGCATATACTTATGTTCCTGATGTAAAAATATCTAAGTTGGATAAAAAGGTTGTCAATTGTATCTTTATTGGATATGGAATCTGTGTAAAAGGATACAAGCTTTGGGATCCTATCATTAAGAAGGTTGTAAACAACAAAAGTGTAATATTTCGAGAGTTGAAACCTTATTCTATAGATGTATAGTCAGAGAAGAAGGAAGAAGAATCAAAAGAGGAGGTAGTAAAAGTACCAGTTACTCCTAAAAAGAAATAACTATGTACTCCTGGTGAAATTGATAATGAGGAGAGTTCAAGCAACTCTAAGAGTTATAAATGGGAAGAGGAACCACAACCTCAGCCTCATCCTGTGAGGAGATCTACATGTGAAAGGTGACAACCTGATAGGTATGGATTTTCCATGTTGGATTCAAACTATGCCTATGCTTTGATTAACAACATTGATGATCCTAGGACTATGAAGGAGGTAATAAATATGTCTGATACAGATTCCTGGTTGGAGACCATGAACGAAGAAATGGATTCATTAAAGAAGAATGAAACCTGGGATCTGGTACCCTTTCCAGAAGGTCAAAAACTAGTTGGTTGTAAATGGGTATTTAGGAAGAAAATTGGTCTGGATGGTAGTGTTGAAAAATATAAAGCAAGGTTGGTCGCAAAGGGGCATTCCCAGAAAGAGGGAATTCATTATGGAGAAATATTTTCTCCTATAGCTAAGCTGGCATCTATCAGATTTCTTTTGTCACTTGCAGTAGCAAATGACAAAGATCGAACAGATGGATGTGAAGACAGCGTTCTTTCATGGTGACTTGGAGGAAGAAATTTATGTCCTGGCCTGAGCACTTTGTGAAAAAAGGTAAAGAAAATCTGGTTTTTAAGTTAAAGAAATATTTGTATGGTTTAAAATAGTCACCTAGAATGTGGTACTAGAATTTTGACACTTATGTGTTATCATTGGGATTTGTGAGATCAAAATCATATCATTGTATATATTATAAAACTAAAAATAATCATTTGCTTATTATTGCCCTGTATGTGGATGACATATTATTCATTGGGAATAGTAAGAGTGTGATTTTTGAATTAAAATCTCAGTTGTCAGCACAGTTTGAAATGAAATATTTAGGTGCATCTAGGTATATTATGGGGATGGAAATTAAAAGGGGTAGGGAGAATAGAAAAATTTGGCTCAGCTAGAGCAAGTATATCAATATTGTCCTTGAGAGATTCAATATGACAGATTGCAAGCAGTTAGTTATTCTAGTATTGTAGGGAATGAAGCTATTTGTTGAAGATTGTCCAAAGTCTTTGAATGAGGTGGAGGACATGACCAGAGTGCCTTATGAAAGTGCAATTGGAAGTTTAATGTATGCAATGGTTTGTACTAGGCCAGACATTTCCTAAGCAGTGGGAGTATTAAGTCAGTTTATGGATAATCCAGGAAGGTTGCATTAGGATGCTATGAAAATATTTTTTAGATATTTGAAGGGAACTTTGGAGTATTCTTTGTGCTATCATGGAAACTATGTTAAATCACAAAAGTCTCTTAGCATTTATGGATATGTGGACTTTGATTGGGCAAGGGACATTGACATCAAAAGATCCACCAGTGGATACGTCTTCACATTGTTTGGTGGTGCAATTAGTTGGATGATCAAGTGGAAAGTTGTAGTCATTTTATCTACTACAGAGGCAGAGTATATGGCATCAACTCATGCCTATCAAGAGGTTGTTTAGCTTAAGCATTTGTGTTCTAATGTTGGGTTTAATGCAGGACGGATTCTTGTCTATTGTGACAGTCAAAGTGCCATTTGCTTGGCAAAAAACCCTACTTATCATGCCAAGATGAAACATATTGATGTGCAATATCACTTTGTTCGAGACATGATAGAAGATGGAAAGGTTAATCTGGAAAAGGTTGATACTCTGACGAATGTTGCAGATGCATTGACAAAGCCTGTGAGTACATCTAAGTTCAAATGGTGTTCAAATGTCATGGGCATTGGTGCCCATGATTCTCAGTGATTTTCAATTCGTTTGGAGGGCCAATAAGTTCTTCGTCAAGTAGGAGAATGTTGAGAAGTAGTACCTTAAATTATTGGCCTGTATCATAGATCTATATAGAGTATGATTAACCAAGAGAGACTCGTCATCTTTTCTCAAATGACAACCAATTACTATAGGAGTACTCTCAAGTTTGCAATATTTCATACCAAACTTCTTCAACATCTCTTTGACATAATTTTCTTGAGAAATAAAGATACCATCATCTAGCTAAGAAATTTGAAGACCAAGAAAGAAGGATAACTCACCTATAGACATTTCAAATTCCTTTTGCATTTCTTCAACAAACTTATAGCACATTTCATCATTTACACCAAATATTATATCATCAACATATACAAAAACTATCAAAATTATTTCATCCTCAATCTTGTAGTAAAAATTACTATTTGTGGTACCTTTCTTAAAACGTTGCTAAAGTGAGTACTTGTCCAACCTTGCATACCAAGTTCTAGGAGCTTGTTTGAGACCATACAATGCATTTTTTAGTTTGCACACCATATTTGGGTCTTCTAATAATCAAAATCCATCAGGCTACTCTATGTAGAATTCTTCCAAATCTCCATTCAAGAAAGCCAATTTGACATCCATCTGATATGCTTTGAAGTCCTTATTGGCTAAAAAGGCAAGAAACATTCTAATTGCTTCCATTCTTACCACCGAAGCAAATGTATCCTCAAAATCAATTATTCTACCTATGAATAACCTTTGCATACCAGTCTTGCTTTGTTTCTTACAACTTCTCCATCTTCATTCAACTTATTCCTAAATACCCACTTTGTTGCTATCACATTCTTGTCTATAGGCTTTAGAACCAGATCCCAAGTCTGATTTTTCTCAATCCAATTCAATTCTTCTTCCATTTCTTGTATCCATCCTCATCCTTTCTAGCATCAATATTATTTTTGGTTCTATCTTTGATAATAAACAAAATTTTACTAGTTCATTTGTCCTTGCAAGCCTTCTCCCGGTCTGTAATCCTTCATTCTTATCTCCAATGATCTAATCTTCTAAATGATTATTTTGAACATACTTGGTAAGAGTCTTACTATGCTTTTCTATTGTTTCTTCCTTTTCTTCAACTTCTTCTTCTTCTTTTGAGCAAGGAGGTGCATCTGATCCATAGTCCTCAATTACATACATATTTTGATGTAAATCTTCATCAACCTTAACAATTGTGCTTTCAACTATCTTTCTTAGTGTTTTGTTGTAGCACCTATATGTTTTACTTTGAGTTGAATATCCAAGAACACCTTCATCAATTCTTGAATCAAACTTCCCCAAAACATCTTCATCTCTTCTGATGTAACATTTGCTTCCAAATATTCTAAAATACCTAACAATTATTGGTCTTCCATGTCATAACTCATATTCCTTAGTACTATTCACCCTTAATAGTCCTCTATTGAGAATATAGACCACAGTATGAACTGCTTCTTTCCAATAAACATCAGATAGATTTCCTTCCTTCAACATATTCCTTGCCATCTCTTGAATATTCCTATTCTCTCTTTCCACTACCCCATTCTACTGAGGAGTTCTAGTAGAAGACAGATGCCTATTTATTCTATGTTCTTCAGAAAAATCATTAAACTCATTTAATGTGAACTCACCTCCTCTATCAAACCTCAAACACTTGATTTTAGCATTCACTTCATTCTCAACCATTGATTTGAAAATATTGAATCTACTAAAAGCTTTAGATTTATCT
This sequence comes from Sequoiadendron giganteum, assembly GCA_007115665.2. NCBI lineage: Eukaryota > Viridiplantae > Streptophyta > Pinopsida > Cupressales > Cupressaceae > Sequoiadendron > Sequoiadendron giganteum. The sequence continues at coordinate 421,325,751 of CM021110.1, read as the reverse complement.
TTTAAGAATGTAACCCATGTCATCCTAGAGAAATCATTAATAAAAAGCATGAAATACCTTTCTCCTTGAAGACTCTTTGTTCTGGTAGGTCTTCATAAATCAATATGAATCGACTCCAATGGTCTAGAAGAAGAATACTCTTTATAATTGAATCTTATCCTTTTATGCTTTCCAAACTGGTATTCCTTGCACAAAGTACTTATAGGCTTGACTATCTTGGGAATATCTCTTGCTGCATCAAATAAATTGATCTTCACAAGGTTGTCAAAATTGATGTGTCCCATTCTCTTATTCCAAAGCCAACATTCATTTTCTTTTCCAAGGAGACAACTTCTCCCATCGACATCCTTTAGATTGTATATGTCACCATTAGTCCTGGATCCTTTTGTCATCGATTCTCCAGACTTTCCTTTTCTAATTTCACATCCTCTTTCATTGAATATGATATTGTATCATTTTCTACACATATAACTCACACTAAGAAGATTATGCCTGAGACCTTTAACATAAAGAACATCTTTTGTCTTGTTATTTACACTAATAATTATTATACCTTTTCCATAGATCTTTATTGAAGTATCATCTCCAAGCTTGACTATGCCTCCATTCCACTTCACAAGCTTGATAAAATTGTTCCTATCCCATGCCATGTGTTTGGAACAACCATTGTCAATCACCCAAGAGTTTGCCTCATCTTTTGCATGAAAATAAGCCCACACAACCCTTGAATCTTTAGTTTCATCTTCAATCTTCGTAGCATCCATGAATAGGATTTCATCCTCATTATCCAAACTACTAGATTCCTCATCCTTTGAAGAGAAGGAATATTCCTTGGAGTAGAGACTCTTTTTAAACTTATTTCTTCTAAAATCTTTGTTTCTCTTTTCATAATATTTTAAGGTACATTTAGAAGAAAAATGACCAGTCTCTCCATACTTAAAACATTTGAAAGGTAGTTTACCTTTGTACTTGTTGATACTCCTCTTCAACTTCCTTACAAAATTTTCTTCTTCTTCATCAGTGTCACTAATCTGATCAGATGCTTCATACTTATCCTTCTTATTGGCTTTGAATTTTGATTCCTTCTTTGGAGCTTCTTTGTCAGACACTCTCATTTCATAGGTAGTGAGAGCACCATATAATTGATCCATTGAAAAGTTATCTAAATATCTAGCTTCCTCAATAAAAGATACTTTAGGATTATAAGCTTTAGGAAGAGATCTCAGTAACTTTTTAACCACCACCTTTTCTTCCAGTTCTTCACCAATTCCTCTTATTGCATTGACCACATCATCTACCTAAAGAAAATATCCTACAATATCTTCATCCTCTAACATTTTCAAGTTCTCAAACATGCCTCTATAGATAACTTTGCTTGTTTTACTTTAATTTATCCTTCATAGATGTCACTAAGCTTTTCCCAGATCTCCTTTTTTGACTTTCAGTGCGTTAATTTTACAATTTTAGAGTCTACTATCCCACTCAGGATAGAATTCTTAACCTTTCCATTGTTCTCATAGGACTTAGTCTCCAGTACAGTTGGAGGAGTAGTAGGAATAGCATAACCATCCTTGACTAATTACCAAAAACCAAAACCTAAAGAGGTCATATAGGTTTCCATCCTGAATCACCACAAAGTAAAATTTGGTCCATAAAACCTAGGCGTCATGTGGGACCCTTCTTGTGCTATCCCAAATCTTCCTCAAGCTGTTAGACTTCTTCTATGGAGCTTGGATCTAATACCAATTTTTGAAGACACCAAAATATTGAGAGGAGGGTGAATCAATATTCTATCAAACCTCAAGCCTTCTGGAACAAATTGATACTTTAAACTCTACCACATAAACAAAAATATGAAAGATGAAGACAATGCACAACACAACACCAGATATACGTGGAAAGCCCCACAAGGGAAAACCATGGTGAGAAAATATTTTAGGAGCTACTTTCCTAATCCAATCTCACAAGATGAACAACATTTACAAAAAAAAATTAAGGCTACAACCCAAGGAAGCTACAAATTCTTGATTATAATTTTAGGGTTACACCCAAGGAAGCTACAACTCCATAATCTGGGAACACACCCAAGAATGATAGTCCTTCCACTGTATGAAACTAACAATTAAGCTCACTCTCTTTTGATGATTGCAATTCAACTTTGAAGACTCTCCAAATATCTTCTCAATTGCCTACAAGCTCATTGCCTTCAACAATTAAGAAGTTATTACCTTTGATTCATTGTCTCTAGCAAATAATTAAGCACACTTCTTCACATGCCTTCTATCACAGGGATATGATCAAAATGAAACCAAATAGTATATACCACAACTACTCTTTCTCTTTTAGAAACTTCCTCAATCATCATCATCATCATACTACACCCTAGATCAACTAGGTTTACAGTTTATACATGATGTTACATTGATTAAATTTGACATGTCAACCTATAACAAAAAATATTACATCTGTAAGTTGGCAAGGGATGAAAAAAAACATGAAACATGTAGAGGGAAAGACCCAAAAGACTACACACAACACTAGGAAGAGGAAAATTCCTTGTAGATCCCAACATGTTCTTAATCTAGTACCAAAATAGTCCACATCTTTTATATTTTATAAGCATCATTTGCATGCTTTGCAAATACAAATTAGGTCATCCATAAACAAGATAACATGTAACATGTAGCATGTCAGCCATCACATCCATTGGTGGTACACAAGAATGATAAAAAATTATTTTTGTTTCTCCCAAATGAGTTGGCATGGCCCATACAATACCTTCAATCACTCCTTAAGCTCCACTTAATATTGAACTTGTGGTGCACACCATCAACATACCTTAGTCGGCCTCAAAAAAATCATAAGCCAACAAAACATTCATTCTGAACCACAGCTTGTAGTAGAGAAGCTAAACACCACTTTGTAGAACATAAACAAGCATCACATGATATTCAGGAACACTCTCATGCATCCCTCTCATAACTTCATGCAACAACAAGCTAGTGCAAGCAAACAAACACTAAAAACAGTATTTAGACAACAAAGTCTGGTACACTGTCATCTCTAACTTTATCTATGAAAGGATTATTGGCATGAAAATTTGGATATAACACCTTCATATCTCAATGAACTTAACTTTTGAGTTGCACAACCATATCTTTAAATGTGGAGATATGCAGAGCCAACCTTTACACTTCTGAGAACATCCTCATAGAATCAACATAGTCTTCAATCTACCACTCACAAAAAAACCTTTTTGATAACTCAAATTATTTGAAATATGGATCATACATGCCTTGACACAACAAAAATCTATCCTCAAAACTGTATGATCAAGACATCATCAACAGAGAAATTCAGAGCATTTCTCAGAGACTTTGGCAACCAAACAGCCAAACTGCAACACTTATCATAAAACTTTTGATAGTAATGACAACCAAACTACAACATTCTTGATTTTTTGAAAGTGTGGAGAGCATGTAAATAATTGATAAGTATAGATAGAAGTGTCTTCATTTTTAATGAAAAATTAAATGTTGTTTAAAGGTAATAAATTGTGTATTTTAAGAAGCTTGATGAGAGAAATTTTTATCAAGGAGAAGCATAGTGGTGCTTTAGTAGGTAATCTTGGACTAGATAAGACTATGGCATTGGTATGTGAAAACTATTTTTGGCATCATTAATAAGGATATGAGAATGTCTGTTCGGGTTGTAGAATTTGTTATGTAGCAAAAGGTAGTAGTCAAAATGTTGGCATGTATGAGTCATTACTAGCTATGGAGAGATGTTAGAGATATATTTGTATCAATTTTGTAAAGGGGTTGCTTAGAATATAGAGAGTACATGATTCTATATTGACAGTTGCGTATACATTCTAAAATGACACATTTCATTCCATGTAAGAGGACTAATGATGTAACATATATAGCTGATCTATTTTTCAAAGAAGTTGTGGAATTACATGGGTTGCCAAGGAGTGTAGATTTAAAAGGAGATACTAATTTTATTGGATAGTTTTGGAAGATATTATGAAAAAACATGAAAACATATTTTAATTTTAGCTCAACTCATCATCTACAAATTGATGAAAAAATAGAGGTTGCAAACAGGATTGTAGGCAGTTTAATGAGATGCTTGGTTGGAGAGAAGACATAAAATTGGGATATGATTATAGCACAATAAAATTTTGCATATAATAATTTAGTAAATAGGAGTATAGGTAAAACATCATTTTTTATAACATAGGAAAATAGTTCAAGAAAAAATTAAGAGAAAGGAAGTGTGGAAGTTGAAGAATTTGCAAAACACATGAAGGAAGTGCATACTGAAGTAAGAAGTCGCTTAGAAAAGATCAATGGTAGATATAAGGAGAAAGTAGGTGAGAAGAGAAGACATAAGGATTTTGTGGTTAGACATGAACTTATGATGTACCTCAAAAATAAATATTTCTAGTTGGAACATGTAGCAAAAAGTTTGGTCTTGGCCAAATTCCAAAAAAGTTGGATTCAAGAAATGTATATGAGGTAGAGCTACTAGAAAAGTTGGACATATCCCTAGTATCCAATATTGTAGACTTATATAAATATCATGAAGGATACTTGGGAGACAATAATACAAAAGTAAAATGCTAGAATCAGATACCAGAATAACAAAGAGAGGAAGTTGTAGAGATTTTGGATAGTGAGATTAGTAGAAGCACAATGAAATAGGAAATATGAGGAGTATTTGATGAAATGGAAATGAATACCTAAAGAAAACTCATCTTGGATTTTTAAGTCTAAGGTAAACCTTCTTCATTTCCTCCAACCACTAGAAAGTGATGGACAACCACCTTGATTTTCTAATGCAAGAGCATCCTAGGGTGTAGGAGCAATCTTGCATCCCTAGAATATATATACTTTATTTATTTACAATTTGTTAATAACTTTTTCAATAGTTATACAAGTAGTCCAAATCCTACCACAATTGAACATTTCATCATATAATTGGGAACACATGTCTACTAGGAGCTAGCAACATCCCGTCCAATTTATAGGATATTCTAAGAACTTCAAAGGCTTATTTCATACTACCATTGGACATAAAAAAAAAGAACACTGTTCATAGTGTGTGGCATCTTTATGAAGTATGTAAAAACAAAGGAACATATTTCAAGACCAAAATAAATATGAAAAGTGTGAGGTATGCATTTTCCCCATTACAATTATTAAAAAATAGATTAGAAAAACTAATATTTTTTTAATTAAGAAAGGTTCTTTGAGTCAAGAATCTAAATTAAAACATGATAAAACATTTAAATTTATTCAAATTATAAACTAAAGAATATTAAGATGGGATGAGATTGATTAAAGAAAGTAAATGGAAGAGAGAAGGGAATAGAATGGCTTAGCGTTGTTGTAATGTTTGTTGTTGTTCTACTTTCTATTTTTAATTAATTTAGAGTAGGAGAAGTTATCTAGGGGTTGCATTAGAATATATGTATTTGTCATTGGGTTTTTGTTAGTTGGACATATTACATGTAGTCTTGTTTTCTAGTATGAGTATGTTCATCTAGCCATGGTATCATCCCTCGGTTATAGAGGTGTCTAGTACAACTATGGTCCAATCTATTGTAAACCTACAATTTATAACCATAGTATTTAATGGTTTTTTCTAGGATGGTGTGTGTCATGGGCACCTTTGGGGATTTGTGCTAGGGTGTGAAAGTATCTAACTTCCCCATTGAGGCTTGCTTAATTCCAATAAACAGATTAGAAACATTGAAGGTTGGACCTAGGAAGGAGTGAATAATATGTAAGCAATCAAGTGTAATATTCTATGAGTGATTTCTCAAACTTTTTATTACTAATGTGCTATAGTTGTGTGTATTGTTATGCTTTTGCATGTAATTTTTTGTGGTTGCTTCTTCTCCCTTGACTTCATTCACCTAATTCCTTATTTATTAATCCTAATTTGACCATCTATAATCATTTAGGTGCAAGATAAACCACACATGCAAGGTGAGATGGAAAAGCAAGATTTTAATAGGAAAAAATCAGATTTTGAATTTTATGAATGTGACCACATACATAGTACTATTTGGAGGAGAGAGATTTGGTGTAGTAATGTCTAATACATGAGAATAACAAGGAATGAAATAAACTAATATGCTTTGATCTAAATCTGATTAACTATGAATTAAAATACAAATTTTGAAACAATTAATGCACCAAACAATTATAAGTTGAACATCATCTTGATTATTATACAAGTACAAGTTATAAACTTTCCATCTCTACACTTCATGATAAAAATTCTTACATTGAATACTCACTTATATGGATATTCAAGTCAATTATATCGAGATTCTAAATGTGGACACTTTATGCAGCTTGTTTGAAGCAAAGAAAATAACGAAAAGTGTTGATTACTTGATATAAATACATAGCAAAAGATCCAAGATCCAAAAGGAAAGGGAGATCAAATAATTGTTGGGTGGTGGTTTCTATCTCAAGTTGTTGTGGTGTTCCATTATGTTGTTGATCCGTGGATCCCATAAACTATTTGTCCTCGTGAACATTATTAAAAATCTTCATTCATTCATTCACTCAAAAATTAATAATATGTCAATGTGCCCTTGGTCTACTGGTGAAGTTGAAAGGTTCTAAATGAGCCCACCAGGGATCAAGTCTTGTTGAGTGCAAAGGCTCCGACAACGAAAAAGGGATGAGGTCGGGATCGTGCCCCGGGCGAATTTGGCGGAATAGATACCCCTCAGTCCTTGGCTTTTAGCCGAAGAGGTTCAGCCCAAGAAGGCTCGTGCTCCCGTATCGGATAGCAAAAATGAATTTGTGAATGACCTCCATAAAAAAATAAATTTAAAAATAATAATATAATTAAAAATTACATATAACTCATCAATTAACTAAATATAATTCTAATGGCCCTTTTCGCAATGTCCAATAGCATTGGTGTTAATTCATGACATGTATGGGATTCAGATCTTGAGGCTCAAGTCGCAGTTCCAGTCGCAGTCCCATAGTCCTGTTCATCTGTCTCCCGGATATTATTTAAATTTAACACAAGTTACTCTCTGATTAAGCCCACAAAAATGATAATTAGGTGGCGAGTCCTGTGATTATTGTGATGAATTGTACAATTTGAATTCATGTTACTCTCTGATCTCCGTACAAGATTTGTCTGCAAACTGCCAGTTACTGTTCTACAGCTGGCCTTCTGCTACCAACAACTTTATATCTTGGATGCTTCTGCCCATGTTCTTGCAGAAGCTTCTAGATTCTCTTTCAATCTTTTTATATTTTGTTTGTTGCATGGCCATCACATCACTGGGTTGGAGAAATATCCATTCCAAGGCACCTGAATAAATCTCTACAGTAGAAACTATACAATAATCCAATAAATAATTTGTTTGTTTCAACTGTATTAAACCATAAAACTCATGAGCTCTGACGACTGCCCATTTGGCCTGGGGCAAGGACAACAACTCTCACAGTGCAATTCCAATGCAAGATTTTGCGGAATGGTTTCAGTTCTTGATGGGCTTCCATTAAAATATGATTCCAAAAACTCTTATTTTCCCAACATTTTCTGCATAGTTTAGGACATTATCTCATTTAAGCTCTCAAACCCATGTCATGGAAAGACTTAAAATATCCTTTGTTCATGAGCCAACAAATGTTTATAGTAAAGCAAACAAGTCAACTACTTGTATTTAAAATGAGTTCATGCATTGTTATTGTGTGTTCATGGATCATTTTTGCAGTTTTTACTTAGTCTGGATTCCTGATTCACCTGTGAGTTTGATTGTCTTTTTCAAACATCACATCACTTTGGATTCATTGCATTAGATGATACTCACATGGGATGTATTATATCTAATAATACGTGAGATGAGTGCTTTATTATTAATTTGTTTTGTTTGTATTTAGTGATGTTATCATGTGAATTTAGTATATTTATGTTTTTTTATTTAGTTTTAGATTTATTTTAATGGGAATGTTTTAATGTAATCAATGGGTGGTTCACTCTTGTATTAATTTTGGTTCATGATTTGATTTTTATTTATCATAGTTCTAATTTTATTGACACATATTTTTAGATATTCATTCCTTATCTCGAGATCACAACTTTATTCTTCTAGATTATTTCCATGTGACTTGTGATTGATCCAAGTTAATTCCTAGGAGTTTAGGAATGATCACCAAATCCCAAGATTCTAAATTTAAATTTCAACTTTTTTTTTGTATTGAATAAGCTGGGAGGAATTACAATAAATAAAAAAATGCAGCCCCAAAAGGAGACTGCTAAGAAGAATAACCTAACACATATTTCATACAATGCGTTGTATGTCATGGTATTTATGTTCAATATGCATTTAATTTCATCAATGATCATCACATGCTAAGAAGAGAATAATTAGAGCTCACACTTCAATTCTAAAGGGCGATAAATGAAACATATCTACATCATTCATCACATAGGCCACCTAGATGTTTGTGAATGATGCCTTTAACATTTCTCATCACCATTAATCTAGTCTGCTAAGGAGTTTGGCCGAGCAAAACTTGTTCACCTATTGAGTTAACAAGCTCCTAAATGGTGTCTCTAGATAGCACCTTGACGATTTCATGCATGGCAAGCAAATTTTCAAGTACATGTTTTTTCAATTCATTCTTGTGCTACACAAATCAACAACACAAATCAAATTAAGTTTGTGAGAACCATGATCAAACTCTCAAGGGTTGAGATCAATCTACATCATTTTTATTAACAAACCATAATTTGAGACATTCATCAGGCCAAAGCAAATAATTTCATGACACTAGCAAGTTGATATAAAACAACATCCAACTTCATTTTTCTATCATTATCCTAAAACTAAGCCTTTATATTATCTTGTATAAGTATTACATTCACTTCAATTTAGTTGTCAATCCCAACTCTATAGATTATATTTACCCTACAAATTTATATAAAATGGATTTTACTCCCTTATAATTATATTGGATGATCCACCATGAACAAATTTGTATAAAGTGGTGATTGTATGGATGGTGGGTTTCAAATTCATGCTCGCTTACAAACTCTTTACATTTTTATATTATAATTTTTTATCACCCCTAATTTTGTAACTTGAAGTTTTCCAATATAATAATCAATTGCATATTAAATATACTAGAATATATGTAAGAATACATTGTAGAGTATAATAGTGCATACTTCACACTTTTATTTCTATGTTTTATGCACTTTGATGTCATTGATGAAAGTTGTTTTTAGCACCTAATTTGGCTCTTTTAATACACTAGTTAATCCTAATCTTGAGCTACTCATTCTACTATGATAAAAAAAAAATTTTAAAAATTAGAATAATGATTATCTATTGTCCAAGATTTTGTCTCTTTGGACTAAATCTCATGTGTGATTTCCTCTTGTTTGAAATTGAGAATTTATCATTTTGAAGGCTCGAAATCCAATAATGTGAATATTACTTTCTACCTTATTTGCCAAAAAAAATGAATTTTCTAAGGTTGTGTACTTAAGGATGTGATCCTCGATCATTTTTAATAGAAAACATTTGCATTTAGCACTTAGTCAAAATTTACTTAATATCCAGTATTCACTATTTTCTCTTCTTTTTTTCTTGTTAAATCAACCTTGAGATTGGCATCATCAAAAAATCCAAATGCTCTTCTCTTTGTATATAGTAGGTCCCCACAAGAGCTCGCAACACTGCTCTTTCTTAGAAGCATGTATACACTTCATGGAACAAATTTAGAAGATCCCAATGTTCAAATTTTGTAGTAGACTAAATTATTTTTTTGTAATGGTTGTGTGTCTATACTATTTTCTTCTTGGTGTCCCTCCTTCCTTAATTTTTTAGTGAAATTAAAATCTTGGAACCAAGATAACTAGTCTTTATATTGTACTAAATATTAAGAAAATTAACATTTAAAGAAATATATACCAAAAAATTGGTATTAGAAATCTTGGGGGAAATCACTTCATTAGTTCAATGAGAGGGTAACATCTAATAAGTCTTTTTTCAAAAAGAAAAAAATGGGAAGGAAAGCTATGGGAGAGATCCTCCCTAAAAATCCTTCCATGCAAATTCTTTAGCTTTGTAATAGAGGAATCAACAATGGATCAAGAGTAGTTCATTGGTTAGTAAAATTTCTAATGACTCAAGAGAAATCCAAAGAATCTTTGTGCTAGAAAAATGAAAAAGGTCCCAATATGTTGGAAGAGACTTCATGTGGTGAGAAGATTTTGGATAAATCTATTGGTTTTATATGGATTGTAGATTTGTATAATATGATTTTGGAATTGCAACTAGAGTTAAGGTTGGTTGAGAAGAAAGCTAAAAAGTGAAGAGAAAATTAGAGACTTGGATTTTATGGGAGAAAATAAGAGTAGGTTCTAAATTGATGGTAGTACATTTTTTTCATTATCTTAGAGAAGGTTGAGACAACCTTCTTTGGAAAGATGGAGGTTCTATTTTGGAATCTTAAAGGCTAATTCCTAAAGAAAAATATTTTTTCTCAAGAGGTTACTCTTGAACATGGATTTGGATGTTCTATTTAGACGAGAAATTAAATACTCAAGAGATACCTTCTTAAAGTTGGTAGGAAAATAATAGAGTAAATGTCAAGGTGAGGTGATAGGCACTTATGAAACATCTTGTGAGATTGGGGTTTTATGGAATCCAAGTAGATTGGTGGTTCATTAATTTGTTTTCTTCAAGGAGAACTAGATGTGTTTCTCCTTTAAAAAATTTCAAGATGATCTAGCTAGTTATTTTTAATATTTATGATCTTAAATCAATAATGTAAAAGTTGAGAGTACAAAAAGAAGTTTGGCATTGATATTTTTTATTGTAGAACAACCTATTGTTGCAATTATGTTGCAAGTGTTGTCATTGATGTCAACAGTATGGAGACTACTAGTGTTGTAGTATGTTGTTGTTAGTGTTGTCACTGATGTCAACCTCTAGTGTGGTGTTGATTAGATATTGTAGATGGGGAGATTGTTGGTGTTGCAAGTGTTGTATATATGTTGAAGAGATGTTTGTGGTGTTGCTAATGCAGCTGGTTCACTTGGTTTCCAAGTTCTTTTGAGAAATTTTGAATAAAACAATGTGTAGTGTGACAGAAGTGTGTTCAGTGTTGTGCTCTGCATTTGTTCATGGTTAAAGATATGCTTGTATGGTTTGAATGTGATGATCAAAGGTTTTCAGAGGTGTTATATATCCAAAGTCTTAGGTTCTAGATCATGTAGTAGAGAAATTTATATTTGACAGTGTGATTGTTTGTGAAGAAGGTTGTGTGGGAGAAATGAGATGCTTCCATTTCTCTGCATTGTCGTTTCCTATCTTGCAAATTTGGGAATGTTCTTATAATGTTTGTATCTACTTTCTCTTGGAGTGTTGAGTATCGAGATGCTCCACAAGCTTGGTTCATGTGTTGAAGTCTAGTGGCAGTGTGTCTGGTTGCATAGAATGATGGTGTTCTCAATTGCAGATGGTTATGGAAATATTGCAAAATATTCTAATGATGTTGGAATTATCTGAGATGTGCGGATGTTGTGAAGTGTTGTTTTGTGGTCTGCATGTTTTTTTCAAACTTGGAGAAGCATGTATGTGGTCAATTGTTAGTGTTAGTACAAGTTTGGTCGACCTGGGTGTTAGCACTAATTGTGAAGATTATTTGTTGATTGTGGAAGCATGGTGAAGTGTGTCAGTGTATATTTCGGTCCTAGTTAAACCTTAGCATGGTTTTCCTTCACTTATTTCCACTATGGAAGTGTTTGGTGCTGACCTATTTGGTGTTGCATGTTTGAAGCGCATACATTTTATTAAGGCCGACCTAATTAAGATTGTTTAGGTCACAAATGGTTTAAATGCAAGGTGAATTGTTGGAGATGTAGATAAGGTGTTGTGAGATGTGAATTTGATCAAGTGTGGTGATGAGTGTGAGATTAAATGCCTATGAATCTAGATGCAGTTAGAAGAAGGTGTCTACATTTTTAGTGTGCTTGATGTTGTTGGAGGCAATAAGCCAAAGGTTACGGATGGCATAGAGTTGTAGTGGTGGATCTTCCTGTTGCTCTAAGATAGTGAATCTCTCTATAATAGTTTCTTCTCTTATAATTTATTCTTTCTTAGGTATTGAGCCTAATTGTATTCAATATTGTTATTCATATATATATGACCTAATCCTCACTGTGTTTTTTCCCTACTTAGGGTTTTCCACGTAAATCTAGTGTTCTATTATGTATGGTTGTGTTTGCATTGTTGTTTCACATGTTTACATTATGCTAATGCTTAATGATGGTTTAAATTTTGATAAGGGATTCAAATTTAATGAGGGATTGAATTTTTTCATGTACAACTAATTCACCCCCTCTTAGTTGTCCTATGCATCTAACAATTGGTATCAGAGTTGTGGTTCCTTAGAAGAAGCTTAACTGGTTGAGGTAGATCCAGATGGCGCAAAAGAAGGTTGTCAAAGCTCCTATGTTTGATGGAATGAATTATACTTACTGGAAAGCTAGGATGGAATCCTTTATGGTCTCTCTTGGATTTGGATTTTGGCAATCAGTTGAAAATATATATATTATGCCTGCTAAGGGTTCGGCAAGTGACAATGAGATCAAGGAATATGAGAACAATATCAAAGCAAGGAATTTTATTCTGAGTAATCTCTTTGATTCTAAACTTGGAAAGGTGATAAATCTAAAATCTACTAAAGGTATTTGGACAAATTTGGAGAGCATTTATGGAGATGAGAAGTTCAAGCAAGCAAAGATGCAGAACTACAAAGCCAAATTTGAAACCTTGAGGATGTCTGGAGATGAAAATATTATAGCTTACATGATTAGAGTGGATGAAGTGGTCAATGCCATCAATGGTATTGGTGGTAAGCTAGAAGAAAGCAAAGTTGTGAAAAAGGTATTAAGAAGTCTTCATAGATCTTATAGTTCTAAAGTTTTTGCTATTGTGGAAGCTTGAAATTTAGATCAATATTCTAGAGATCAAACGTTTGGTTCTTTAATTTCTTATGAATTAATATGTTTTGGTTAAGATGCTAGAAATAAAGAAACTACTTTTAAAGTCTACAAAGCAGAGAAGGATGATCAATCAGATCTAGATGATCTTGATGAGGTGGAAGCAAATTTTGTAAGGATATTGAAAATGGGAACTGGAAAATACAGAGGTAAGTTACCCTTTAAGTGTTTCAATTGTGGAAAGATAGGTCACTATGCTTCTAAATGTCCAATCAAAGTTACAAATGACAAATTTAAGGATCATAAAGGTAAATTTCTCAAGAATACTTATTATGTTGAAAAAGACAATGGTGTATCTAATGGTGAGGAATCAGACTATCCTGATGATGAAGGTGATGAATGCTTGTTCATCACTCTAAAGGTTGGAACTAATTCTAGTAATCCTAAAATATGTATGAAGGAAAGTGCTCCAGAAACAGGTCACAACATTGAAGGAACTATGATGACTACTTTTCATGCAAGAGAAGAGAGGAATTATTGGATCATCGGTAGTGGATGCTCAAATCATATGACAGGTGATAAAGTAAGTTTGTTAAAATTAAAAAGTACGATGGTGGTCTTGTTAAGTTTGGTGATGATAACTACTAAGATTTGCAAAAAAGGTTCAATTAGTTTTGATGGAAAGCATTAAACGGATGATGCTCTTTATGTCAAGGGTCTTTGACATAATCTTCTAAGTGTAGGAAAAATGTGTAGCAGAGGATATAATTTGGTGTTTTAGGATGATAGTTGTAAAATTAGAAAAGGAAGGTCCAAAAATTTGATTAATGAGGGGACAAGGACATAAGGTAATGTTTATCATCTCAAATATGGTGGTGTCAAGTGCTTTATGTCTCAAATCAATGAAATTTGGCTATAATATAGAAGAATGGGTCACATCAATTTTGATAATCTAGTAAATATCAGCTCCACTGATGTTGTGAGAGATCTGCCAATGCAAAGCTTGTCAATGCAATCTACAAGGAATGTCAGTTTGGAAAGAAAACAAAGAAGAGGTGCAAAACTAAAGAATATTCTACCATAGATCCTTTGGATTTGGTGCATACAGACCTATGTAGAACTACCATAATAAGAAGTTCTCAAGGCTACAAGTATTTCATGTTATTAATTGATGATTATTCTAGAATGACCTGGGTGAAATTTCTCAAAGGGAAATCAAAATCCCTAGATAAGTTCAAAGCCTTTGAATCTATGGTTGAGAATGAAATGAATTTGAAAATCAAGTACTTGAGGTTTGATAGAGGTGGTGAGTTTAGCTCCAACAAGTTTATTTTTTTTGTGAAGATCATGGAATAAAGAGACATTTGTCAGCCCCCAGGACTCCTTAGCAAAATGGAGTTGTGGAGAGAAAGAACATGACAGTTCAAAAGGTAGCAAGGACTATGATGAAGGAATCAAATCTATCATAATTCTATTGGAAAGAAGCAATTCATACTATAGTGTACATACATAATAGAGTTCAAGAAAGAGTGAACAATTCAAAGATTCCCTATGAGTTATGGTATGGAAAACCTCCTATGAAATATTTTAAAGTATTTGGAAGAAAATGCTATATCAGGAGAGATGGAAAAACTTAGGAAAGTTTGATGCAAGATCTGAAGAAGGAATCTTCCTTAGATATTCTATAATGAGAAAAGCTTACCAATGCTACAATAAAATACTAAAGAAATTATTAAGAGTGCAAGTTTTAAGGTGGATGAAGAACCACTAAAAATTTTAGTGTTGATAGAAGGATATGAATGTAATGAATCCCCTTGCAGTGAAGAAGAAAAGGATGAAGAGAACAAAAAAGAGATGATATTTGAAGAGGAAGAAAGCTTCGAAAAAGATCTATAAGACTCCTAAGTATGTGCAGAAGAATCATTCTGAAGATCAGATCATTAGAGATAAGAGCAAAGGTGTGTTGAAAAAAAGAGCTACTATGACAGAGGAAAATGTAAACTTTTGTTTACTTTTAGAGGTAGAACCTAAAATAGTGACTAAGGCATGCAAAGATGAGAATTGGATCAAGTCTATGAAAGAAGAGTTGGAACATATTGAGAAGAATCGGACTTGGGAATTGGTCCTAAGAGTAGTAAATAATAATGTAATAGGAACTAAATGGGTTTTTAGGAATAAGTTGAATGAGGATGGAAAATTTGTAAGAAATAAGGCTAGACTTGTGAGTAAGGGCTACTCACAAGTGGAAGGAATAGATTTTGAAGAGACTTTTGCTCTGATGGAAAGGATGGAAGCTATTAGAATGTTTTTGGATTTTGCAACACATAAAAACTTCAAGGTATATCAGATGGATGTCAAGTCTGCATTCTTGAATGGTGAGTTAAAAGAAGAGGTATACATTGAACAACCAGAAGTTTTTTAGTTATCATATGATGTTGATATGGTCTGAAAGTTAAAGAAGGCATTATATGAACTCAAAAAAACTTCTAGAGCTTGGTATGCAAGGTTGGATAAGTACTTTTTGCACCAAGGATTCAAAAAATGTACTATAAATAGCAACCTTTACTTCAAGGTTGAGGGAGAACGAATCTTGATTGTGGTAGTGTATGTTGATGACATTATCTTTGGAGGAAATCAAGGTATGTACAAAAGCTTTGCAGATGAGATACAAAAAGAGTTTAAGATGTCAATGTGTGGGGAGATGAATTTCTTCCTTGGATTACAAATTAGTCAATCAAAAAAGTTATTTTTATCTCCCAATCAAAGTATGTTAAGGAAATGTTGAAGAAGTTTGGAATGGAGGATTCTATATTGGTATGTACTCCTATGGTTACTAGTTGTAAATTGACCAAGAATGATGAATATCCTAAGACTGATCAAAGAAAATATAGATCAATAATTGGTGGACTGCTATACCTAACTGCTACTGTATCAAATATCATGCATACAATATGTCTTGTGGCAAGATTTCAAGAAGATCTCAAAGAATCACATGTTGCAGTAGTTAAAAGGATATTTAGATACTTGAAGGGCACTTTGGATTTTGGTCTATGGTATCCCAGGGATACTAATTCCTCTTTGAGTGCATACATATATGCAAATTGGGTAGGTTGTGTAGATGACAGAATAAGTACTATAAGTGGAGGTTATTTATTTCTTGGAAGTAGATTGGTTTCTTGGTTGAGTAAGAAGTAGGATTCAATGTCATTATCTACTACAGAGGTAAAATATATTGCAATAGCATCATGTTGTACACAAGTGTTGTGAATGAAGCAAACATTGAATGATATCAGAGTATCATATGATGAACCTATATTTATCTTGTGTCATAATACAAATGCTATCAATATTTCCAAGAACTCGATGATTCATTCAAGAATAAATCATATATCTATCTAATATCACTTTCTAAGGGAGAAAGTTACAAATAATGAAGTGAAGTTGGAGTATGTACCTACAAAGGATCAAGTTGCAAATATTTCCATCAAGTTAAAGATATATTTGAGTATCTCAAGTAGAAGTTAGGGGTTATTGTCCCTCCTTTCAACTATATGCATAAGTCAATGCATCTATCTAGGTGAGCATTCAAGATACATTCTTGGTCTTGGATTGATGATGAAGGCTACCTCTTTAGGGGAGTAGGAAGTAGTTTTCCTGATTGGTACAGTCAGGGGGAGCATATCTTGTGTCCCTAAGGGAGAGTAAGTAGAAGAGAGTGCAATACAAAGAATGCAGTAGAGAGAAATTGTAGCTTGCGGTTGTTTCCTAAAGGGAAGCTTCCAAGTGATGTCAATGGGAGATTGTGTTTCCCTTTTCCATTGATTTCAAAGGGGGAGAATGAAATCTAAAAAATAGAGAAAGAGTGATGTCTGAAACTATTCCTCAAGAAAGTTGGAGAGAATAAAAAAGGGGAGAGAATGGTATTTGAAGAACAGAGTAAAATGCAGAGAGTGAAGTATAAGAAGATACCCCAATAAGGGGGAGTGTTGGTTGATGCAAAGTTTCTTTTGTTGTTGATGGGTTTTAGAGCTAGTGTTGCCATCTATGACAAAGGGGGATATTGTTGAAAGTATGCTACAGGTGTTATAATTGATGTCAACAATTGGTCATTGATGTCAACCATATAGAGACTATTGGTGTTGCACTATGTTGTCTTTAGTGTTGTCACTGATGTCAACCTCCAGTGTGGTGTTGAGTAGATATTGTATATGGGGAGATTGTTGGTGTTGCAAGTGTTGTAGATATGTTGAAGAGATATTTGTGTTGTTGTTGGATATAAGAGATTTTTTGATATCTACTCCTTTTTCTATGCTCTCATCAAAGGAGTGGTCACATTTCATGCATAGATGGAGGGCCAATTTAGTATTTAAGTTATCAAAAAATATATTGACAAGTTATTTTTCAGGTATAGGCCATGCAAAGTGGCTAGCAAGATACCTCCATCGTTGCAAGAATGAGGCAAAGGATTCACCAATATTTTGTTTAGTGTTGCAAAGATCCATCATGGTGATATCATTTTCTATGTTATAGGAAAAGTGAGTGACAAATTTATTAGCTATGTTGGAAAAGGTTGTGGTTGTCCCATGGGGGAGGTGATTGAACCAATCAAGGGATTTTCCACACAAGCTTCTAGGGAAAAGCCTCAAGAGGTAACCGTCAAGATAGGAAAGCTCTTGGCATGCAATGTAGAATTATTTTTAAGTGTTCCAAAGGGTCTTCCTTTCCCTTGCATTTATCCAATTTATAAATTTGAAATTTTTGGGGAAAAGGGATCATGGTGATGGACTTTTCAAAAGGATAAGGACTTATTCTTGGAAGGTATAATATTTCTTATGATGACCTATTTGAATTCATTTAAGGGTATCCTTTATTTGTTGTACATATTGGGCCAAATTACTTGTGACAGTGGCGGGATGTGATTGATAGTTACATATGGGAGGTTGAGAGGATGATATGTGTTATTATTGATAAGAGGATGAAATGGAATTAAAAGATTGAATATGTTGATGTGTAGATGATATGGGTTTAGAAGATTGGAGGTATTAATAAGAAGATGAGATAGGATTAGATTTTTGAAGATGATATGATGTGCTAGGTGGGATGGATGTTGAGACATGAGGAGAAGGGATGGAATGTTGTGGTTGATGGATATATGATGAAATTTTTTTGGGTATTAGAATGGATTTTGATATGTAAATGGGATGTATGATTAATGGATTGAGATGAAGTGGGGAGAGTAGAAGAATATGGGAGAGATGAAGGATCATGAGGGTTAGAAGAAGATGAAAGGTATGTAAGATTATGAGGATTAGAGGAAGATGGAATATATGTAGGATTATGGTGAATGGAAGCTGGAGGTGTAGAAGGATTTTGTACGATGATTTGAGATGTGTCAAAATCATGGGGTAATTTTGCACCTTTGTTTGTAAGCATAAGGATATATTAGTCAGGGTGATTTATGATATATCTATGCATCAAGTTCATAGCTTAAGTATCTTAGGAAAATTCCTCTAATGATGTTTGGGAGTCTTGGTAACTTGAATCATGATCATGTATGATGTAATATGGAAATAGATTCTCCATGGGGATTTAGTAGACTATCTCCTCAAAAGGTGTATCATGGGATGATGAGGGGAACTCTTGAGAGGCTATAATTTGTTTTCTTTCTTGGGACCTTGTGATAGGCATCCAAAAGAGAGACCTAAGAATGATGAGGGGGGGATGAGGATGATTAGGGATGATTGGGTAGACCTTGGATTTGAAAGGATGGGAATAATGGAATGGATGGAAATGGGATAATGATGAATGGAGGAGACAAGACCAATAGTGTCTCGAGATAAATAGATCATTGATAGATAAATGATGGGGTTTCCTTACACTAGACTTGGATAATCACCTAGGCAAGGCTTGGATTTTCTCACTCAAGCTTGGATAATCACTTGAGAAAGGCTTGGATAAAAAGATGATTTTTCTTACCGAATCTTGGATAATCACTTAGGCAAGGCTTGAATATGCTCACTTAAGTTTAGATAATTACCTAAGAAAGGATTTGATGGGGATTTGATTTCAAGCATTAAGATCTAGATAGACTCTTGACAAGATTGATTTTGATGGGATATGGTATGGATTATGATTGGATGATGAATTTGGATTAAAGAAGATTAGGATTTGATATGATGATAGGATTGGGATTGGATAGGATATAAATATGAAGATGATCAATGACGAAATAAATGGTGATGATAAGGATGATGAAGATAGAATGATAGGTGATAGGACATAGGTCTACTTGGATGATGGTTGTGATGACTAGGTTATGATAATAGATGAAAATGATAAGATGAGGGTAATATGATAGATTTTGGATGGATGATTATTAATGTTATAGGTGAAATGATGATTGAGGAGGGGTTTCCTAAGTCTTCTCTATGGCTACAAAGGTCAAGACTATAAATGGAGATCTCAAGAAGTTTTTTGGAAAGAGATAATCAAACAAGAAGAAACAATGGCTAACTTGACTATTAAGGTGATAAGGATAATTTTTAGCAATGCAAGTTGAATGGCTTCATTAGTTTTACATATAAAAAACACACCAAGAATGATAACACATCCTATATTTATTCAATTAGGTGTGCTAACTAAGTGTAGACCCACTCGTCAAATATGTATTACCTTCAAATGAATGGGTAACTAGGGTATGCAAAGGTCATATACCACCCTCAAACCCCTTACCTTAGAAGGAGAAGACCCTACCAAGGAGTATGTGTCACTTCAATAAGAGAAATTATATGGTGAGTAACTTTAGACATGATATTGTACCCTACACCACACTAAGCAACAGTTGAAGGTCTTAAGGCTTCTAAAATAAGGTTCTTAGTGGAATTAGTGAATTATGAGTATGTTTGTAATGCTCAAGATTAGGATGGTCTCTCTTCTCTCCTCACCAAACATGTCTTAGTAGATCGAGAGTCACATGACTTGTCTCGAATGAGGCTATCCACACTTTGGGGTACAACTTTCATTCTCCCCCCTTTCTATAACTTGCCCAAAAACATGATTGAGGTCATCCTTGAGGTGATCAAATCCTCAAGAAGGCCTCCTAATAAGAAATAATATACTAGGTGATTTTCATCACCCAAGATCGCATGAAGTGGAAGGGGAAAGCATATGCACAAGATAGCAAGCCTTAGGATAACACTTAGAATATGCAATAAAATGAAGATATGTGATATTTTTGATCTCCAAGATCACACTAAGTGCAAGGAGAGAGAATACATCTACACACACTTCCAAACATGAAAAACAACAGTCATTAACCAACTAAGCTATTTTAAATGCCTAGATTAGTAGAAAATGAAGCCTTGGACCAATGAATCTACAAGAACTGATGTTAGTAGTTTGATGATTTTTCCTTTGATAAGTGATTTCAAGTTGCACAATAAGGGGTTAGATGAAAAAATGATCAAATAAAATGATTGTTAGCATTAAGATAACCATAAAAATTTGGGGCCCTTTTTGTAATGAAGGTTGGTACACTCACCCCAATGATATGATTTTTTTTTTGGATAATAAAAAGATAGAACTTGGAAAACTTATGAAATAAATTGAACAAAAGTATAGCTCTATGAAATAAAGGTACCTTTTGACATAACAGAAGAATAGAAGCATAGAAAAAATAAAATTATACCTATGCGGAGGCACAACATTGTAAAGAAAAAGTGCAGCAAGTCAAAATGGAAGCATGGAAAGTCGAATCAAAAGCATGAAAATTCAAAATCAATGTGTGCATTTGTAAAACATAGGCATTGAAAGCTAGCATGCGAGTGCAACAAGTTGGAACAAAAGCATTATTTTATAGAAATCCTAGATCTAAAAGAAAATTTGATAACTAGCTCTAATTTCTACAAAATAGAATGTTAGGAAGATCTAAAAACATGTACAAAAGCATAAGAAGGTTAGCAATGAAAACCCAAAAGCCTAAGCCAAAAAAAACAAATCTAAGAGAGCACTCAAAGAAAAAACCTAACACCTACAACATACAAATTAGATCAACCTACAAACATAGGGTTAGGAAAAATGTATAAATCAACAAAGGATAGCCAAGGGTTAGCACTAAAAACACCTAGAAAAGTAAGCAAAATATAGGTGTGGTTATATGCAGCGTAGGCACAATTTTATGAAACATAAGTGCGGTTTCATAGAATGTAGGTGTCGAAAGTTAAAATGTAGGTGCTAATAGTTGAAATTAGGCATAGTTTCACATAACACAGACACCAAAAGTTGAAATGTAGGCATCAAGTCATCACAAAAGTGTAATGGGATATAACGAAAGCACTGAAAGTCGCTATAGAAGCATGGTTTGTCAAATAAAAGCACCAAATCATATAGTTGAGCACGTAACCAAAACTTGCAACTCAAAACTCACCAAAAAGTCACAAAAAAAAGTCAAAATAGGGATGTGGATCCCACCAAGCATGCCAAAATGAAGAGGTTAGAAAATATTGAAGACAAACAAGAGAAGATAAAAGCAATACAAAAGCATAAATAGAGTGATTGCACCCTTATTCCATTTGAGAAAAAATAGAGTGCACCCTTATTCCATTTGATTTTTTATTGATGTGTATATGTGGATTGCTCAATGCTCTAATATAACTATGATATGGTTGATAGTGATTGCAAGATAAGAGATCAAAATGACATGTAAGTATGATAGCTCAAGATTGGATTCTTAGTAAAAAAGAAGGATGACAACCTCTAGATATAGAGTCTTGAAGAGGAAAAATCAATGGCTAGAAATGATTAATGATGGATGGCTAAGATTGAAGGAGGATTAGGGTTTAGATCAAGAATGCAATAATATTGAAAAGTTTCAAATGATACATAAGATATAGGTCTAGGATAGGGATAAGTACAAAAATCCTTATGGCAATTACTAGGATTAAGAGGTTAAATGAGATGAGTGGATAAGATTAAAAGATAGTTTGACTTTTGGCTAGGTGTCTATGTTCAATGAATATAGGCAAGGGGTTAGTTAGACATGTAAAGGAGACATTTGTCACATGAGAAAAAATTCAGATTTTGATCCATGTGAATAAGATGGAGAGATGGAATTACATGCACAAGGATAAAGAATAAAAGGCAATTAATTAAATAAATAATATATTTCTTTAATTAATAGGATCATGATGGGATAAATAATTAAATAGATAGTAAATATTTATTCAATTAAAGGATTAAGATAAGAGATATTAATTAAATAAATGATAAATGTTTATTTAAATAATTGACTAGGATAAAGGTGAGAAAGGATGGGAATAATTAAATAAATAATAGATATTTAATTAATTAATGGCTTAGAATAGGCTAAAACTAGGTGTGGTTGGGTAAGGTCATATTTTAGGTGTCTACATTATGCTTAGTTTTTAATTTAAAGTATCTGGTTATATGTTTTCATTCATCTTTGAATGTAGCTTTATTTCATTTTTGAAGACCAAAAAAAATAAACAAACTTTTTATAAAATTTCTAACAAAATTGGTTTTGTGGGACATTATTAAGAAGAAAAGCTTATAAACCATTTTATTTTTTGTGTGCCTTGCTTGTAATTTTGTGTCTTTTCAGACCATTTCTATAAAGAATTAAAATGAACCATACACATTTCAATTTCTTTAATTAAATAAATCCTGAAAGAGTATGTGTATATGCTCTTCTCTTGCACGCTTGCATGATCTTGAGAATCAAAAACACCACTTTTTCCTTTTCTTTTTAGGGGATTTGTCTAAGGATTTCATCACTATAGAGGATGACCTTAACTCTAATATTTCGATGGATTATAAATAGTAGGGGGTGAATTGAAAGACACGTCTCTTAGAAGTTATGAGTTTGTCATTTGAGCTAAGTCCCCAAAAACTTTATACCTTGGGGAAGTGAAGGAGAATGGTGGGCTACCCTCTTCTCCTAGTTGTGTGAATTTCTTTCACTTTCAATTTTTTTATGGTTTAGGCCTCACATGCTCTTGTGGCATATAGAGGATTCCCTTAAAAACTTGTATAGCCTAGTTTAAGACCTTTCAACCATTATTTAATGTTGTGCAATGTACAGTATCATGCCTAAAGCTACTCACCATGTATCTCCCTAAGTAGAGATAGAAGCTCTTTGGGAAAGGTCTTAGGACCTCTAAAGAAAGGGAAAATATGAACCCTTGTGCCACTATATCTCTATCTATTAACTCTTAAAATATAAGTGTTGTCGTGTTGTCCTTTCATTGTTGGTTTTGGTGTGTACATTAGTAATTTATGCCTTTGGAGGAAAAATATTCACATACTTGGTGACTCGAAGTTCAAATCTATTGGTTTCAAGTGTGGACTAAGTGTTGGTATGTTTAAATTATGAAGAAAAAAAAATGATTTTATTTTATTTCTAAGTATATTTCAAAGTTTTGAATGCTTTAACATGTCAAAATTTCATGGGAAAAATATCTTTCCACCTCTATTTTATGAAAATCTTGCTAATATACCTCCCTATCAGTCATATCAAACTAAACATGAAGTTGGTTTTACCTCAAATTCCTTTTCTACAAAAAAAATAGCATGTTCAATACCACCCACCCACCCCTACTCAATCTTCTTGGAAGCCTACATATGCTCTAATTCAACCTCAAGAAGACCAATTCGTTTCAAACCAGCAAAGCTACTCCCATAGTTAGCACCAAAATGTTGACAGTTTTAGGATTAGTGACATTAAAAGAATATTGCTAGGCTTTAATAAGCAGTTGGATGAGATTAAAGCACATCAAGAGTATAACTTGTAGCAAAAAGAGTTGGCTTACTCAACTTACCAACTCTAGCAAGAGGAGTATCTTGCAAGTGAGCTCGCTACTAAAGAAGAGAAAATGAGAAAGAAATATGAGGAGTATCTTGCAAGAGAGCTTGCTACAAAATAAGAGCTTCCCAAGTATGAAATTCTAAGTTTCAGGCAAGGTAAACCTCCTAATTCCTTAAATCAGTCTCTTGAGCTTGAAATTAAAATTTTTAGGAGCCTTCACCTTTTGCAAGATCTAGAATCTAATCAAGAGTAGCCTAGTATACCTCAAGGGTATCCATCTCCAAATTTTATACATCCTCAAGAGAATTGAAACAAAACTTATATGATCAACTTTCTTATCCTAATACCATTCGCCTTTGCAAAGATGGACCCATTGTCTACCAAGATAGTTCGTTTAGTGAACAAAAAAAGAGGTATTTTTGGAGAATTAGGTAGAAATTTTCACTATTGATATGCTTGCACTTGATGAACAAGATGAAAAATTAGACCTACAACAAGAGATTGATGAGCATGACCAAACGGGGTAGTATGTTGAAGAGCTTGAAAAAGGTAAGCCCAAATTTTATACTCTCATTTGATGATCTTCCATATTTCATTGAGTAGGATGAAGAAAGTATGTAAACTTAAAAAAAAATCATAAGTTTTAGAGCATCTGAAAGATGTTTTGACTCCTCAAGAGAGTTGCAACGAAGTCAAAATTAGTCCTCTCATACAAAAAAGAAAAGAAGAGGTTGAGGATGACTTATTTTGGGATGATCTTGAATTTTTTGTTTCAAAATTGGATGACAAGTTGACACCTCTGAAAGAGGAAAATCTTGAGAAGAAAGAGAAATAATTGGAAGTGACCATGTTTCTAATTGATTCATCAGAAAAGGAGCAACCCAATCAACAAGATTATGAGACAGTAGTGCATAAACAAAAAACCAACACTGAGAAGCATGTTTGATCTTTCAAGAGGATGTCCTATCAGATATCTATCCAAAAGAGATTCCAACAAAGCATCACCAATCATGCTTGCACCCAAAAATGAAGTTGCAAATGAAGAGAAAAAGATTCATCTTACCTATATACCTTAAACCAACAGTCAATATGAAGAGGTAAGTGGATTTGTTTTCATTCTCCAAAATTTATCGCAGAAGTTTATCAATTTTTCATTTCTCCACTTCCTTTTGGCTACTCATAAGAATGTGAAACACTATAAATTGTGGAGAAAAGGAAAGTACTTCAAAGAATCATTCAATGGATTTGTTTGAAAACTACCACTATTGGTTAGTGTAGGTTATGGTAGGTTTTATTCCAAGTTAATAAGTGTTGATGCACAATGCTTTAGTTTTCCTTTTTAATAAGTGTTGAAGTACAGTTAGATTGTTGTTCTTGAGATGTTGTTGCTCAAGGTTTTATTTTTAGTTTATTTTCAATCCTAAATGACTCTATTACCTAATTGATATGCAAGGCTACTGGTCTTATTGGTTTTAGCAGGAAAAACACCCTCAGAAGTTGTCAAGAATGTAGTCCATTTTTATAAACTTGGAATTATTTAAATTTTTCATTTAAATTATTTGTTTAGCCTTAATAAAAGAAAAAGTGAGTTTCTACACCAAAAGCAAAGAAGAATGAAATTGTATTTAAAATGGAAAAATGTTGTAAGAGAGGGGGGACCAACCATGTCAAGGCTCTAGGTCACGAAGAACCGAGAGCAAAAGGCTTCCCTAACTTACCTCACTCTAAAGGATGTTTTGGAAAGAGGGTCGAGAATGAAGATCACTATGTAGTACTTTTGTCACTCTACAAACCCAAAATTCTATTCAAGGCTATGTGAGCTAGTTTTTAGAATCAATATTGTACCTCAGACAACTCTTTTTCCGAGGATGACAGTGTGATTCTGAGATGACAACACGACATGTTGGCATCTCTCTAGCGTGCTAGCATCCATATGGCTAGAAAATGTAAAGTACAATAGAAAGAGCCAAAAAACTACTTAACAGTCTAGCTAAATGGTTTTAATGAAGATGATAGAATGATAAAGTACAAAAAATAAGTACGAAAGTAATAAAATAAGTAGACGAACACAAGAGTGATGAATATAAACTCATAGAAATGCTAGTTCGCCAGCGAGCTCTATGCACATGTCCACATACACACAAGTAAGAGGGGAAATTGTTGGGGTTGTATAGGGGCTTGCCTCAATTAGACCCCTGTTTTGGTGTTTCCACCTCCATGGACAGCCAGAAAAGCAATAGAGTAGAATATGAAATAAAGAAAGTAGAAATTAAAGAATTGAACACTACAAAAGACAATATGTTATTTTATCAAACCACGAAGGAAAGAGAGTGAGATGTTACCACCTCCACCCAAAGTCTCACTAGCCAATGAAGGGAGAATGAAAGGTATGGACTTGGCAAAGTCACCAAAGCCACATCGGTGATGAAGGGAGCTCTTGCAAGACTCCAAGCCCAACTTCTAAAGTAGCACCACATTTACAAAGGTGGAGTGAATGAAGTAGAAAATTGTTACAATGCTCAATTGAGTTGTGAAAAATGCTTGAAGTGAGATTGCTTGAGTTATGGAATTTCCTAGAGGATGGAATGAATGAATGAAGAATGTTTTTGAAGGTGGGATGAGAAGAATTTGCCATTTTTGAGTCGGTTGGTTGATAGGAGGATGTTACAATTCATCCTCAATGAGGAGTGTAATGCCTCTGCCAACTTCAGATGCAGGAATCCATCAGGGATGGCAAGGCGTTGCGTAGACATTCACACGCCACGCTCGCGTCCCCGACAAATATTCTCTCATCAACACACAAGATAAATGCCAAGTGGGTGGAAGGCAAGTGGGTGATGTGGAATTTATCCTTTAGATTTTATTTTCTAAGGTGAGGGAATGTGAAAGGGGAATTTGTTTGAGGGGTGTAAATTCACTCCTATACATTTTCCCCCACTTTAGCGAGCACAAGTATCGATGAGTGTTCAATAAAGTAGATTAAAGACATAGAAATGTATACTTGAACCATTGAGGAAGCGAATCATGATTTGGAAAACTCGAAAGCGTGGGGCATGCAAAGGACTCCATAGGTACTCTTTCTTGAGAAGTTTCGAACAAAAGGACTCCATAGCTCCATAAAACTATGAAGTTGCACAAAGTACACCGAAGGCCCTCAAACCAATGATGAACAAATCTCACAAGATATAAGCGCCTTACAGGCCTGTAGATCTGCAAGAAGGCATCCCCCAAGTACTCTCTCATGAAGGAAGCCCAGTGTAAGGGGACTCCGCAGAGTCAGACTAGAGAGTGGCTTCGTAGGTGCACCTGCAAAGCAACATGTTAATCCACAGATAAAACATGTTTGGAAACATAAAGTAGCCATGTAGGAAAACAAGCAGATAGTCAACCAATCGAAAGGCTTTCAAAGGGATCCCTCAGAAACCCTTCAAAAGAAGAGGGGTCCACTCAAGGAATGTGTTGTTTGAAAGTGTAAAAGAGACATTCTTTTCTCAAATCAATTCATCATCAAGTATTCCTTTCGAAAGATGTTCACTTCATCAAGGAATTTGAAAGGACGAAAATGCCCCCTCGTGAGGGGAGGTCAAGGCTTCTCCCGTAGGAAAATTTGCTCCCTCCTCAGAGAAAAGTTCTCAAGTTATTTATTTGTGAACCCATGATGAAAGAAACACATTCCATTAGGGATCCAAGTTGAGAATGCAATTTTTGAAAAATTTTGTGAAATATTTTCAAGAAAAGATTCGTTGGCAATGAATGCATTTTCTGAAAATTGAAATTGACATGGAAGCCTCCCTTAGGGTGGTGCGTGTTGAATGCAGAGGCACACAACATCCTAAAGAGAGAAAAGAAATAATGAAAAAAATGATGTTGTGGCCCATGAGACATAACAAGATGTCAACATGGTGATGTTGTCACACACACAAGGGACAACATATATGCACCACAACATCACAACTCAAGCAAAGAAGAGAGAAATATAAGAAAAGTGGAAAAGAAACAATGAAATCACAGATAAAGGACAAAAGGGTGATATGATATTTTAGGGTCTGAGTTGCTCATAGCTATATATAAGTAGAATAATAATAGTATATAAATGAACTATCATTAACCCCCTATATATCAGACCATATGAAGAATGCACGAGAAGACAAAGTAAAAATAAAAAGCTGGGTCAACATGGAAAGGAAGCCTAAATGCCCCCAACACTTTACATCGTCCCCAATTTGCCAAAAATCAAAACACATAACATAGGAAGAATGATGATACAAATAGAAGAAGGTTTCATGACAAATGATCACTCTCGTATCCAAGCACCAACAAGGGTGACAAGGGTCATCCAGGAACACATAACGCAAGAACGAGGGAACACATCACAACAAACACACACCTGATCTAAAGGTAATGAAGAGGCCTCCCCCTAACACTCATCGACCAAGAGTTCATCTTCTTCCCAATCTAGATCATTATAAGGGGAAGGTGGATGAGCTTGCAGTGGTGGAATATTAAGGGGAGGAGCTTCTAACCCTCCCATTGTGTGCAGTGAAAATCCCTTAGCCTAAAGTGCAAATTGAAAACAAAATGCAAGGAAGAAGGAACCACAACAACACCTCATATGAGGCCTAAGTTAAACTTGAAAAAATGCAAGAAAGGAACGATAATACCTTGCCCAAGTTTATCTTTTGGTTGGCCCTATTGATTCGTTTGATTTGTGTGCTCCTTTCAATGGAAAATAGCATAAAACTTGATGCAAAACGATGTAGATGAGGTGAAGAGGGCAATGGTGAATGTGGGTACTTGGATAGATGCACAATATGGATGCAAGATGAGATCAAAAGTTGCAGCCATGGTGGATTCTTGAGAGTGTAAGTGTGATTGATTGAATGCTTCAATTTTCAAATTGCATGTGTTGCAAAATGAGGGAAAATCCTCTAATTTTAGGGGAAAGAACTCTAAGTAATGAAAGGTCAAGATGCAACCACCTTGGACAAGATCAAGGGCTTGGGTGATTTGAGAACTCACAAGCCCTCCTCTCCTGACATGTGGCGGATGATATGACCAAAAGGACATGAGGTGGAGGTACTTTTCTAGTACCTTGGGATTGGACAAGATCTCCTCATAAAGGAGGGCATTGTCCCCATGTGGGTGATGTGACCTTTGAGGAATTAAAAATTCCTTAAAGTCCTAGGGGAAATAAAAGTGAATTTAAAATTTACCTTGGGAAGGGGATGCCTTCTCCAAAAATGGAAGTATTTAATGAAAGGGTTCACTTATGAAATGGCATGAGGATTAGGTTGACCTAATCAAGTGGTTACGTAGTGCAAACAAGGGATTAGGTGGTAAAAGAAGGATTAAGACAAGTGGGGTATGATGGGGATGTGACATTAATCCCAATTAAGGGTGTACACATCTATAATCATAAATTAATTAGATTAATCCAAATTAAAGATGGGACAAGGAGAGAGAAAATAATGAATTTAAAATTGATTTAAATCCAAAAAGGTTAAATGACTAAATTAGATAAATGAGATTATTTATTTAATTCAGAGAGGAAAGGGCTAAGGATAAGGTATTTAATTAATTGAATTAAATACCTTTGAAACGTTAGGGAAAAGGGAAACATTAATCAGATAAATGATTTAATTAATGTTGATGGAGAAGATGAAGTGGGTGGATGAAAGGGATAAATTTTACTTTATGCAAGGGGTCAAATTTGGATGTCTACACCCGCAACAAGGGCTAAGGAAGAAGGCCCCACAAGGTCTTCTTTGCTAGGCTCTTGTCGAGCTATGGTCAACGATTTAATAAAGATTGCCGACAAGGCCAAGACCTCATTCAGAGAGTTGAATATGCACTTCACATGAGTGCCATGTGGTACCTCAATGGATGGGGAGGACGACGCCTAAGATTCCCCGCTAGGCTCACTAAGTGACTTAGGAAAGGTGACACTCAAGGGAAGTCGTAACTTGCTTCATCACTAAAATAAAACAAGCTAGCATAGGACCACCCTTTGAATAGGGTGGGATCCTCTTATGCCCTCCATTACTAGAAGGCCAACCTTCACTTTTTGCTTTGTCGAAGGATGTGAGCTCCCCATAGATGAGGCAAAAGGCATGAAAGAAGAGAATAAAATCATGACACACACCACCGAGGTATTCGGCATGTCTATGAGTTTAGGGAATGGAAGAATGTCCAAAAGGGAATCAAAAGGGGTGGCTCGATCGAAGGAGTGATAAACACGTGCACCTTTTTAGGGTCAGATGCACTCACGCTCATAGTGGGAGTTGGAAGCGAAACTGAACTCAATTGAACAGAAGCAGAGGGGAGGAGAGAGGAGGACACAATAGGAGGCCCTGAAACAAGGGTGGTTGACTTCTCTTCCCTTTTCTGCAAAGCAGACTGCTCAGTTGCCAGATCCTTTTGTTGGTGCTTGTGGTCACGCACAAGGTTGTTTCTACGACTCTTTGAGCTAGAGGTTGGGAGCTACAAAGGGAAAAAAGGCTCCTTCTCAGCCATAGGGGTGTCCATCATAGTCATTTCTGGTGGAGGGACAGACTCCAAAATAGGAGCAAGAGGAAGATATTGAAACAACAAGGGTAGTCGGCTCTAGCGCCTCGGTGGTAGGTCTCTTCCCATTCACTACTTTAGGATCAGGAGTGGTGGGAGGCCATGGAGGCCAAGACATAGAGGATTCCCCACGGTGACCCTTCGTTCTGCCATATTGAATGGGCCTAGGCTCTATGGGTAGGACAAGAAGCTCAAATGTAAGACGCTTCGACTTTCGCCAAGTGGGCACCATAGGAATCTCTCACAAATGTGAAGCAGAATCTAATGGTCCTACAGTAGGGTGAGAGGAAGCGTCGGGTTGGAAAATGAAAGAGGAAGAAGAGGAACCTCGAGAGTGCTTCTCTTCTTCCCTTTTACGGGCCCTGGCAGCATCACTGTCAACTTAAATAGGCCCTATGCGAGACAACATAGGGAGATGGAGGGTACCTCACTTTAGGCGCTAAGTGCCCCTTCTTGTACTTTTCATATGACAAGATGTCCTTCTTGGGTAGGAGCGAACCAACGAGTGCAGGCCAAAAGTGGTCTAACGAATAACTACCACGCTCAACTGGCGATTTAGAGCTAGTATCATGGATCACATGTATAAACTTCAAAAATTTGTGCACAACCAAAGGAACTACATTCATAGCTACTAACTAGGGGATACCTAGCTTCACTCTGAAGAGTTTAGACCTTGGGATTATGTCAAAAAGCATGTTCACATATTTAGGTCCAACAAGGATTGATAAGACGATGCTACCAAGGGGAGGTACGGAATGCTCGTTATGCGTATGGATGGTTCTTATAAGTGCGTTGTACCCATCTTTATGCAAGAAGTTGATTAACATAATCTTCTCGGTAATCACATTCACTTGGCATGTCAGGTCAACAAGACCACTGGCTAAGGTGTTTCCATTAATTCACTAAGGGATGTAAAGAGGAGACGGTTCTTTATTAAAACTCGTCGATAGGTCCTACGAGGTGAACATTATACCTGGAAAACTACTCAAAGGTTACATAGAGGGGATATGAATGTTGGTATGTGGCAACTGATCATTGTATACTGTACACTCTTCATGTATTACTGAAAAAGGAAAAAAATCATCGAAAAGGGGAAAACCCCAACTTTGTATAACCCTAATCCGAAAGCTTCTAAAAAGTTGGTTATAAGGGGTTTGTAATAGAGTTACAATAGAACAAGAAAATGCGATTATTCGCGATATTGTAATCGGGTTTTACACTGGTTAATGAAATCATTGTATGGTTGTGGTTTGGTGGATGTAGCCCACATTGGATGAACCACGTTAAATTCTCTGTGTTATTTTTTTGTGTGTTTTTTATTTCCTAGTTTATTTGATAAAATATGCATTTAGCTTTTAGATATTTGCCTTCAAAACCTAACAAGTGGTATCAGAGCGGGTTGTTTTTTTATTATCGTTTGTAGGAAAGTCTCATGGTTGAGTGGAAGTCTCACGGTTAAGTGGGAGCAATGGCAGACGAGGGTAAGTTGAAGGTTGATAAGTTCAATGGGACAAACTATCAGTTATGGAAGATGCAAATGGAGGACTATCTCTATCAGAAGGATTTATGGCGGCCATTGGAAGGGAAAACCAAGAAACCCATAGCAATGTCAGATGAAGACTGGGATATTCTAGATAGAAAGGCACTTGGCAGTATTCGCTTATGCCTGGCACAATCGGTGGCGTTCAATATTACAACAACAAAGACAACTCTAGAGTTGATGGAAACCCTAGCAAAGTTATATGAAAAGCCTTCTGCTTCGAATAAGGTATTTCTTATGAAGCGTTTATTTAATATGAAAATGGTAGAAGGTGGATCAGTTACTGATCATTTGCATGAGTTTAATACGGTTACCAGTCAATTAACTTCTGTAAAAGTTAACTTTGATGAAGAAGTTAGGGCTCTTTTGATTCTGTGTTCTTTGCCTGAAAGTTGGAATAGCTTGGTAATGGTTGTTAGCAATTCTGTTTCTGGTTCAAATACATTGAAATTTGATGATGTTGTTGGTGTTATTTTGAGTGAGGAAATTCGTAGGAAAAGCTCAAGTGGAACATCCACATCAGGCAGTGTTGTGAATGCAGAAAGCAGGGGCAGAACAAACGAGAGACGAAACAATTTTGGGAGTCATGGGAATTCACGAGGAAAATCAAGGGATAGAAGGTCTCAATCTAGAGACAAGAGGGATTGTTGGTACTATGGTAAGCCAGGTCATGTAAAGAAAGATTGTTGGTCTCAGAAAAATAAAGAAGGAGACAAACAAGAAGGAAATAAAAAGGCAAATGTGGTAAGTAATAAATCTGATGAGGATGCTTTGATTCTTTCTCTTGACAATGTTGATGATTCTTGGGTGTTAGATTTAGGGGCTTCATTTCATCCTACGCCCCATAGAAATTATTTTCTTGATTATGTCCAAGGGGATTTTGGGCTGGTTTATTTGGGAGATAATGAACCCTATCAGATTGTTGGAAAGGGAAAAATCAAGATTAAGTTGCAGAATGGGAATCATTGGCTACTACATGAGGTAATGCACATTCCAAAGCTAAAAATAAATTTAATCTTAGCAAGGCAACTAGATGATGAAGGTTGTGTTTTTACATTTAGTGATAAAAATTGGAAGGTTACAAAAGGTGCCTTAGTGGTAGCAAAAGGTGTGAAATTAGGCACCTTATATCTTTGTACAGGTCATACTGTTCCTTCTACTTTAGCTATTGCAGATAAAAATCAATGTTCAGGAATAGTTGTTGCAGTTCAGTAGGAACAAAATCAGATAGTTGCTGCGAATTCTGAATCAGCACTATGGCATAACAGACTTGGGCATATGAGTGCAAAAGGTATGAAAGTACTTCATTCAAAGAATGTTTTACCAAGTCTAATATGTGTTAATATGGATTTCTATGAAAATTGTGTTTATGGAAAACAAAAGAGAGTTAGTTTTCTCAAGGATGGGAAACAAAAGAAAGATGAGAAATTGGAGCTTGTGCATACGGATGTATGGGGACCAGCTCGGGTATCTTCTCTCGGTGGCTCTCATTATTATGTCACATTCATTGATGATGCAACTAGGAAGCTATGTATTTATTTCATTAGGCAGAAATCTGATGTATTTGAAACTTTTAAAAAATGGAGAAGCTTGGTTGAGAATGAGATAGGTAAAAGGTTAAAATTTCTCAGATCTAATAATGGTGGTGAGTATTGCAGTAAAGAGTTTGAATATTATTGTTCTTTTAATGGTATTCGTAGGCAGAAAATGGTTCCAAGGACTCCACAAGAAAATGGAGTGGCTGAGCGTATGAATAGAACAATAATGGAGCATGCACGAACTATGAGATCGCATGTTGGGTTGCCTTTAAACATGTGGGCAGAGGCTGTAAACACTGTGGTTTATTTAATTAATAGAGGTCCATCTAATCCTTTGGGTTGTGGTATTCCAGAGGAAGCATGGATAGATAAGAAGGTGAATTATTCTTTTCTGAAAACCTTCGGTTGTGAAGCATTTGCACATATAGATTCTGAAAATAGAACCAATCTTGATGCAAAATCAAGGAAATGTATATTTGTTGGATATGGCATTGATGAATTTGGTTATAGGCTTTGGAATTTTGAAAATAAGAAAATTGTGAGAAGCAGGGATGTCATATTCAATGAGAAAGTGTTGTACAAAGATCAGTTGCAACAGCATGAGAAGAAAGAAAATGATTATGTAGTGTTGGATGATACTCCAAACAATGAAGTTTCAGTGGATCCTCATGCTCCGCAACAACAACAAGAAATACCACAAACTCCAGTGAATGTTAGACAATCTTCAAGGTTAAGTAGACCTCCAGATAGATTTTCTCCCTCTTTGTACTCTATTTTATTAATTGATGTTGGTGAACCAGAATGTTATCATGAAGCTATTCAGGTGGATACCAAGGTTCAGTGGGAGCATGGAATGGAAGAAGAAATGGATTCCTTGTTGATAAATCAAACTTGGGAATTATGCAAGTTACCTGCAGGTAAAAAGGCTTTAGCAAACAAATGGGTTTATAGGATGAAAGAGGAGGATGGAGGTAAGAAAAGATTTAAATCCAGATTAGTTGTAAAGGGATTTGCACAGAGACAGGGCATTGATTTTGATAAAATATTTTCTCCAGTTGTTAAAATGACCTCTATTCGTACTGTGTTAAGTATTGTGGTTGTTGAAGATTTGCATTTAGAACAGCTTGATGTTAAAACTATCTTTCTCCATGGTGATTTGGAAGAGGAAATTTATATGGAACAACCACAGGGATTTGAGGTCAAAGGTAAGGAGAAACTAGTGTGTAGATTGAAGAAAAGCTTATATGGCTTGAAGCAAGCACCTCAACAATGGTATCTTAAATTTGATAGTTTTATGGCTGAGCAAGGCTACAACAGGTGTAATTCAGATCATTCTGTTTATTTTAAGATGCTAGGTGAAGATAGCTACATTATTTTATGTTTATATGTTGATGATATGCTTGTAGCGGGGTCTAACATGGATCACATAAAGGAGTTAAAACAACAGTTAGCAAATTCATTTGCTATGAAGGATTTGGGGGCAGCAAAATAAATCCTTGGTATGAAGATTACAAGAGATAGGAAAAACAGGAAATTGTTTTTATCTCAGGCTGATTATGTTAAAAAGGTGTTGCAGAGATTTCATATGGAGAATGCAAAAGCTGTCAGCACACCTTTGCCCAGTCATGTAAAATTGACTAAGGATATGTGTCCAAAGACACAAGAGGAGGAAGAAAAAATGTCCAAGGTACCATATGCTTCAACTGTAGGTAGTTTAATGTATGCCATGGTATGCATGAGACCAGATATTGCACATGTTGTAGGAGTTGTTAGCAGGTATATGAGTAATCCAGGAATTGAGCATTGGAATGCAGTGAAATGGATTCTCAGGTATTTGAGAGGTACATCGAATAAATATTTATGTTTTGAGGGCTCTAATATAGATTTAAAAGGCTATGTTGACTTAGATTTGGCAGGGGATATCGATACCAGGTGGAGTACCATAGGTTATGTATTTACTGTTGGTGGGGCAGCAGTAAGTTGGATTTCTCAGTTGCAAAAGGTGGTTGCTTTATCCACCACAGAGGCAGAGTATGTGGCTGCAACAAAGGCAGCAAAAGAGATGATATGGATGCAACTTTTCATGGAAGATTTGGGAAAACAATGGGCTCAAAATTACTTGTTCATAGACAACCAAAGTGCTATACATCTTGCAAAGAATTTTGCCTTGCACTCTAAAAACAAACACATACAATTGAGGTATCATTTCATTCGGTCACTGTTGGAGGATGGACAGGTAAAGCTAGAAAAGATACATACAGATGTAAATCCAGCGGATATGTTTACTAAGGCGGTGATAAGGGAGAAGCTGAGCTCCTCTTCAACTTCAGTTGGCCTTCAAGGTTGAATTAAAGTATAACAAAGCAGCAGGGTCCAAAGTGCTTATTTCTAGTGGGAGCTATAAGTGCAGCGGTGTCGGCCAGGTTCAGTCTCCAAGTGGGAGATTGTTTGGTGTGGAGCTTGATCAGTCTCCAAGTGGGAGATTGTTGATATGTGGTGACTAATCATTGTATACTGTACACTCTTCATGTATTACCGAAAAAGGAAAAAAATCACTGAAAAGGGGAAAACCCCAACTTTGTATAACCCTAATCCGGAAGCTTCTAAAAAGTTGGTTATAAGGGGTTTGTAATAGAGTTATAGTAGAACAAGAAAATGAAATTATTCACGATATTGTAATAGGGTTTTACACCGGTTAATGAAATCATTGGATGGTTGCGGTTTGGTGGATGTAGCCCACATTGGGTGAACCATGTTAAATTCTCTATGTTATTTTTCTGTGTGTTTTTATTTCCTGGTTTATTTAATAAAATCTACATTTAGATTTTAGATATCTGCCTTCAAAACCTAACAATGAAGATGCAAGAAAGAGGCCATCACACACACTAAACGACACTCTCACAAAGCCCCCCCAAAGGTTTGCAACAGACAATGACCCGACTAAGGCTTCATTCTGCAATGCCTACGGAACCTTCTAGCTATGCTTACTAAGGGTCGCAAGTTGGGTTGTAAGGAAAAATGCCTCATAACACTCACATCTACAACACTCCTAGAACACAAGGAAAGGAGCCTTCAACACTGCGAAACAAAACAAAAATGGTTCACATCAGGTTCACCAAAAATGTAAGAGAGGGGGACCAACCATGTCAAGACTCCAGGTCATGGAGAGCTGAGAGAGAAGGGATTCCCTAACTTACCTCTCTCTAAAGGATGTTTTGGGAAGAGGGTCAAGAATGAAGAGCACTATGTAGTACTTTTGTCACTCTACAAACCCAAAATTCTATTCGGGGCCAGGTGAGCTCGTTTTTGGAATCAATACTGCACCTCAGATAACTCTCTATTTGAGGATGGTAGTGCGGTTTTGGGATGACAACGTGGTGTGCTAGGGTGATCCCACAATATTGGTTTACAATTTTTGGCCAAACTAGACACTGAACTGATTTTTTCTAAATAAATCTTCACTTTCGGGCACCTATAGAGGCTAAACCATGAGGAATTTGAAGATGAGGCAAACTAGTGATTTGTGACATTTTGTCTGTAGATTCTAAATATATTTTTTCAATTTTTTTGGAATCATATTGCACTTCTTTTTCCATCTCCTTCAAAAATTAGTTTTTATTTGTAAACACCATTTTTAAGGAGTGATGCTCACCGTATACAACATAACTTTTTTCTATGAAGGATAAATTTTTATTTTTTTTAATTTAGATTTGTAACTACGATATCTAACCCTTTCATTTGGTTTCATAGTATTTTATTGAATATTTTTTCCTTAATCAAGTTTTGAAGTTAAACCAATTACAATTCAGACATAGGCGGACCATATACAAAATAACTTTTTTTGTATGTATCAAAATTCAATTTTGTTTATTGGATCAATGACATCAATACCTAGCTTGCACATATTTTTTAGAGTTTTATTTTGATAATCTTATTATTTTCCACATGTGCAGAACATAGAGCTTGATTTTCGGTGAAAAACCTATGTTTAATTTAACTAAAAATATATATATATAGTAAAACCAAAAATATTAATATTATATTCGTTTGATAGCTTGTTCTAAGGACTACCATCATCCAATTGGGTCTGTGAATTATCCTCCATTTTCATCCTCAACTCGAGCTTTGAAGGGAAAAATTCTAGAGATTTTTGGTGCGATAGGGGAGAAGGGGGGTTCAAATGAACCCAGGTTCGAGCGAACCCCCCTTTCCAGAATTTTTCCCTTTGTTTTTTATTCTAGGAAATGAGAAATATGTAGGACCAAGCATTTAATAGGGTTTTCTCAAAGGGGGGTTCGAGCAAACCCTTATTTGGTTTGTTTGGACCCTAAGTTTTTTCGAACCCCCCAAAATCCAAAAAAAAATCATGGGGGCATTTTTTGCAATTTTTCTTCCTCAATAGAATTGTAAACCAATTTTGTGGGATCACCCACTAGCATCTCTCTGGCGTGCTAGCATTTGTATGGCCAAAAAATGTAAAGTACAATAGAAAGAGCCAAAAAACCTATTTAACAATCTAGCTAAATAGTTTTAACAAAGATGACAGAATGATAAAGTACAAAAAATAAGTACGAAAGTAATAAAATAAGTAGACAAACACAAGAGTGATGAATATCAACTCACAAAAATGTCAGTTCGCCAGCAAGCTCCATACACGTCCACCTACACACAAGCAAGAGGGGAAATTTTTTGGGGTTGTATAGGAGCCTACCTTAGTTAGACCCCCGTTTTGGTGTTTCCACCTCCACAGACAACCAAAAAAGCAACAAAGTAGAATATGCTATAAAGAAAGTAGAAATGAAAGAATTGAACACGATAAAATACAATGTTTTATTCTATCAAACCATAAAGGAAAGAGAGTGAGATGTTACCACCTCCACCGAAAGGTTCACTAGCCAATGAAGGGATAATGCAAGGTATGGACTTGGAAAAGTTACTACAACCGTAACAATGATGAAGGGAGCTCTCGCAAGACTCCAAGCCCACAAATTTTGAAGTAGCACCACATGTACAAAGGTGGAGTGAATGAAGTATAAAAATGTCACAATGCTCAATGGAGCTATGAAAAATTATTGAAGTGAGATTGCTTGAGTTCTAGAATTTCCAAGAGGATGGAATGAATGAATGAAGAATGTTTTTGAAGGTGAGATTAGAAGAATCTATCATTTTTGGGTTGGTTGGTCGATAGGAGGACGTTACAATTCATCCCCAATAATGCCTCTACCAACTTCATACATGGGAATTCATCAAGGATGGCAATGCGTCGTGTAGACATCCACGTGTTGTACTCGCATCCTCGACAAATGTTATCTCACCAACACACAAGACAAATGCCAAGTGGGTGGAAGGAAGGTGGGTGATGTGGAATTTTTCCTTCGGATTTGATTTTCTAAGGTGAGGGCATGTGAAAGGGGAATTTTCTTAAGGGGTGCAAATTTGCTCCTATACAAATGCAAGCTCTTGTTTTAGCACCAAGTTTAGAAAAAAGAAAAACTGGGAGGAAAAGCTTCATGATAAGGAAGAGATTTAGGGCTTCTTGTTTTAGTTGGAAGGAAAAAACTTGAGCAAAATAATGGCGGCTAGAATTAGGACTCAACTATTGAAAAACATGCAGAAGATTTATTTGTTAGTTAGCTTTAGTCCATGATGAATGGAGACTCAAGCATACAAATTCTCAATAAGACAAGTCATAAAAGGAA
Source organism: Sequoiadendron giganteum (assembly GCA_007115665.2). Taxonomy (NCBI): domain Eukaryota; kingdom Viridiplantae; phylum Streptophyta; class Pinopsida; order Cupressales; family Cupressaceae; genus Sequoiadendron; species Sequoiadendron giganteum. The sequence goes on along the minus strand of CM021110.1, from coordinate 421,286,583 downwards.
AGGATATGTTTGTAGGAGGCATTGTGATCAAGAAATAGGTTGGTATATTATAAACCCTTTGTTTTCATGTTTTTACTGTCAAATTGAAATGCCTATAAGTTTCATTATGTAGAGGTAAGGTTGAGAGTTTTCAAAGAGGAAAAAGGTACAAAAATGATAAAGTCATTCGTGAAACCCTCATATCTATTGTGAATATGAAATAAAACCTACAACACAAGAGTAGACGGCCATATGAATATAGATACAAGCTACACATATGATGATTTCAACCCTAAAATAGTCTCACGGTTGTTTGAGCAAGCCAATTGTTCACAAGTTTGTGCCATTGTTGATACCTACCCAATTTCACGATTAGCTACATTTTAGCTCAATCTTCAACAAGCTCTTTGATAATCAAATGTTTCTATTTGATAATGACACTTCAAGGCTACTCTTATTGATCAATCAAACACTTTCTTCCTCATGAAGATAATGGTTGTAAGGCAAAAAAATAGAATAACATGGGGGAAGGAATTCGTGCTAATAGAATTCCTAATGAAAAGAAAAACTACAGTAGGATTTGTTGTAGTTTTTTCTCAAATAGATGAATTCTGATTTACACTTGGTGGAAGTAAACTAATCCACAATATTTTGATTTCCAACACCTTTATGCATGAAATATATGCTTATGAAGGTCATAATATTGTGTCATAAATCATAGGGTTTTGGTTGTGAGAACATTCTTAGTTTTCCTACTAAAGTTATGAGTTATTGACCTTCTTATGAAATACTAATGTGTGAGCATGTGAAGCATTGAATTGTGTGAAGAACTAGTTGAATAACTGAGATTTTTTGTTTTAAAATAGTAGGTATAAGTCTTAATCATTGGTCCATCACCTCCTAGGGCTAAGTGATCTTTTTAGTTTCAATTCTTCTATTCATTTTCCTGATCAAGGCAGTAGTTTATAGGAGGTTCATCAAGGGAACCAACCCGCTCTGGAGGTTCATCTTCACCATAGGCAACTTACAACTTTCAAAGAAGATCCCATGTTTCACAAGATAGTTGAGTTTCAAACTTATCTTAAGGGTGTTATCCTCGTGAAAACAATAAGTTCCTTGCACTAATCTTGAGATATTAACTTTTAGCTTGTGGGCCTACACTAAGTTAACACTCCTGCTTGATTAATTCTAAGCTTGTTTGTGTTTTTTCTATGTCTCTTTTTGTTAGAGTAAAACAGCCCCATTTGAAACCCAATGGGGACCTCATCCTTTTTAAATCCTTCTATTTTTTAATCTTCTATATTTTTATTAGTATAATTTATCAAAACTTCAAAAATTAAAAAACAATTGAAAACCCACAAAATCCAAAAAAAAATAAAACAAAAAAAGAGTCTTTGATTACTCATCTTTACCTTTCACTAGGGTTTAGAATCCAACCATTATCTACCACATTAACCACCCTTTACATCCAAACCCAAAATCCACCAAGTTATCCATCCAAACCATCCAATTGTCCATCTTAATCCAAAATCATAACCATGACTTCATCTTACCTCGATAGTCTCCTTAGTCAAATTGAAAACCCCTTCTCTGATGATGATGAGAGCATTGTTGATCAACCAGAGTATGACCCCTATTGTAATGACCTCCTTAAATTAAAAACAACAATTTACACATATTACATATAATCAAGCATATAAAAGTGACACATGTCTAGTATCCCAAAATAGTGACAATAAATTATAGTAATACAAGAAATTTAGAGTACATATGCCAACATTATGACAATTCATAAAAGAATATATTCCTTATAATAGATCACATGGTTGTGAACAAGATTATACAATGTAACATAATATGGACCTTCCTGGTAGGATTCTTCTAACGCTTGACTCCTTTGACCACTTCAAGGGCGAGAACATTGTTGGAGTGTGTTTCCACCCTATCACGAAGTGATTCACTTCCTTGAAATTCTACCTGAAAGGAGAATACCCAACCCAACACGAGGAAAACTAGCTATGCAAATCTAATTGGAGTAATAGAATAGTGAAGCATGGCATAACCACATCTAATGATATCACAAGTTTCAAACACAACAATAAATACTCTAAACGCATACGTCAATCACATAAATCAACCTAATATTTCATCTTTAAAGCCATAAAAATATTTAATGTACCTTACCACTAGGACACTCAAGCTCTAAACATTCAAAGAAGTTAATAGAAAACATAAAACAACCACTACATCTATAGGAGGCTAATATCTACTGAATTAATCATTGTGGACCAAATGCTTATGCAAAGGATCCAATGAATAGATAACCATTGCACCAATTCTAAAGCTATATATATTTAGCTCTTACCTTTTCACATAATATTAATTGAATTAAAATAAAATAAATAATAATTAACTATGTGAATGACGTTCACCCCACAGTGCAACAATAGTTGCATGCCCAATGTTGATATTGGGTCTTGTGTTCGATTCCCCCAGGTGCTATCAGTGGATGTTGATGAATGGTGAAACAAATGAATGGCGAAAACGAAGGATGGAGGTGTTGGTCACCTATTGGTGCGAATCGAGGCTTTGTGGTGGTCGTGCAATCAACTGCATGGAAGAAGGAAGAGCAGAGTGAAGAAGGTAGAGGGGAGAAGGAATGGAGAGATAAGGAGGTTGTAGAGAGATAAGGAGAGGAGTGGAGAGATAAGGAGGGTTGTGGAGAGCTAAGGGGGACAAAGTGATAAGGAGAAGACAGAGGAAGGAAAGGAAGGAAGGAGGAGGAAGGGACGATGGAGGAAGCAAAGAGACAGGAGGAAGAAAGGAAGGAGATAAGAAGGAGAGCCCAAGGCAGAAGCGGAGAAAAACAAAACTAAGGAAGTGAAGAAGGAGGTTGTGAGAGGAAGGAGTGGAGGTAAATGAGAGATGGAAGAGAGAAGACGAAGGAGCTAAAGAAGAGAAGAGAAATAGAGGAAGAAGAAAAAGGAATGGACTGGTGTTAATACCAAACAAAGATGGGGATGAGGTCCCCCATAAATTGTGGCCTCACTGGTTCAAAGCTCTAGTCAAAAGCGATTACCGATCAAAAATAATAATAATTAACTATGTGAACTTATGATTATCAAATGATAACTTCTATTTAACAAAACCTTGACTAAGAATAACAAGGCATATACTACTACCTAATATGGAGCAAATCGAATGTAGAAATAACAAATTAGTAAGATGATTCTAAATTAATAGAAATCTGATCATTATTTTAAGATCTTTTTGACCTACAACTCCTTGAAATAATAATGTAAATACTCTATCCAAGGAACAAATCAGCTTAAAAGCTAGGTCACTTAAGATTTTAAAGTAGACATGGTTAATGCTTAAAACTCATAATTATGTATACACCAAATATTTCACTTATTAATAATCTTATCACCAAATTTAACCCTACTCTTAATATTATTAAGATACAAGACACTCATTCAAATTATTAGAATATTTACAAGATAAATCAAATCAAATCTCATAGAATATTTCAAATTTCTTATTCAATTCTTTTAACTTTGACCTCCTATTTAAATTCTATAATTAAAATATTTTCTTTAAATAATAAAAATAATATTTTTATTAAGTATATTTATTAATTACTTTTCAATTCAAATATTATTTCTTTACTTTATTAATTCTTTTTATTTTTAAAAATAATTACATAAACATTAACTATTATATAAAAATGTATATTTAAAAAAAAATATATATAAATATTAAATAATGTAAATAAAAGAAACTATCTTTTCACCTATACATCTAACCTATAAAGATTCACGGAAAATAATTTTAAAATATATATTGTAGATGCATAGCAAGTAAAATAAATGAACATACTGCAATTATGCAATGGATAATTTGGAAAGTGCCAAAATATCACCGTATTTAATGGATGCACCAACACTATCTATATATTTATATTTAAATATTTTAATTGTAAAATATAGTAAAAATAAATATTTATTCATATGTTAATACATGTAATATATATATTTTAGAAATGATAAAAAAAACATTTAATATGAAAATTTGATCATATATATATTTTTATTTTTAAATTTTTTAATAGAAATTTATTTTATGTTTTAATAAAAGAATAGAAACTTTTTTTTTTAAATGCAAAGTTTCTTTTATTCTAAATACTTTTTGAGTTTCTTTAATAGAATTTTTTATAAAAACAACAATTTTCTCTATTCAACAGTGCAAAATATTTCATTTTTCTTTTATTAATCTGTTTTAGAGTTTAATTTTCATTATCCAAACTCCAGAGCTGCAAGAAGAAGCAAAAAGTCAAAAAAGGGATACAACTTACAACAAAAAGAAAAAAGATTTGCAAAAAGTAAAGAGATTTTGATGCACGGTTACAACTTACAACACAAAAAAAAATTATTTGCTGTAGAGTAAGAAGAGTAAGATGATTTTCATTTTGTTTTTTTTGTTCTTTTAAAAAAATAATGATTTACAAATCTTTTATTAAAAATTTGTAACAGTTTACCACAGTAAAATTAAACATTCATGATTTTTTTTTCCTATTTTTTTTGTTTTGATGGAACCACTACAACGCCATGTTCTCTATATCGTTGTTAGTTTATATTAAATTAATTTTTTTATGGTTCATTTTTTATAAATTTAGATGAATTTGAACAAAATATCTAAATCTTTCTCATTTTTAAAATATGTAGGGATTACAATTTGAAATGTCTCAAGAAAAAAAATCAGCCTTCTATCAAACAGGTCAAATACATCCAAAGTTGTAGCACCTAAATATCTTGATGAATATCAAACAATACACAGAAGAAGAAAAAGAAAAAGAAAAGAAAAACGAGAATTTCGTGAGGAATGGAAAGTAAAGTTTAAGTGGCTGAAATGTATAATATATGAAGGAAAAATAGGTTATGAAATGCACATATTGTGAAACACATAATGCAGCTAACCATGAGGAGCAGGTAATGGTTGCACTAATTTATAACACGATTCATTAGTTACTCATGTCAATTCAAACATTCATAAGATTTCACTAGTTAAATGGACATGTGGGAATGAAAAGAAAGCAAAACCTATTACAAAACATATAGCGAATATTGATGACATTAACAAGGAATGAGTCATCACAACTATGAAATTAGTTTTTTGGATGGTTCAAAAAGATTTACCCCTTTCAAAATATGAATCACTTTGCTCTCTTCAAATCACATTATAGTTACCAAACATTCCAAAGAATAAGGACTACAATTCATACACAAATCAGATGGTTGCAAATCAATTTATTTTTGCTATATCTAAGTATATTGAAGAGGTACAAACTACTAGAATGTTGGATAGTCCTTTTTTCTCTTTGATGTTGGATGAAAGTAAAGGGTTGGGGCAGTCAACTTTGCAATTTTTAAAGCTCATAAATGTTTGTGATGGAAAAGGAAAACCAATTTATGATGCAATCAATGTTTTAAATGAAGAAAGGGGGCTTTCAGATACTTGCTTAATAATCGTTTCTATAGATGGTGTTTCATCTATGGTTGGTAGTGAAAATGGGTTTGTTTCTTTTATGAAAAAATATGTTCCTAATCTTGTAGGTGTTCATTGCATTGCTCATCGTGAAGCTTTAGCTGCATCCGATGCTTCCAAGTAAATTTTTGAATTGTTATTTGTTGAGAAATTAGCAAATAAGGTGTATTCTTGGGTACAAAATTCTACTAAAAGAAACAAGGAACTCATTTCTTTACAGGAAGTCATGCAAGTTGAAAATCTTCAAGCTCTTCAAATTCATGGAGTTATATGGCTTTCAAGAGGACAAGTTATTGAAAGTCTTGTTGTATTGATGCTTCCTATATTGACTTTATGGAAAAATGGAAAGAGAGATTCATGGTATGATAAGGCAATAATATTTTCAGTTAAATTTTGTTTACACATGTTTGCAGATATAATGCTTATGTTGAACAAGCTAAATAAAAAAATTTAAGAAGAGTATGTTGATGTTACATCATTAGGGGCATCTATTGATATATACATATATATACACACTTTAAGCGGGTGGTTTATGAGAAGTGATATATTTTTTGATGGTACCTGTTACTTATCTAAATTCTTGGATGCCTCTAAATATGGTTATTTAGAGATTATTAATAAAGAGGGCATTGTTCATAGGCATGAATTGCGGTTTGTGGAAATTTCACATGTGTGTGGTGATTATGTTGATTCACAAAAACAATCACTAAAACCTTGCATTGATGGTTCATTAGAGAGTTGTAAACAACTTGGAAAAGAATATGTTCAAGCACTTATAGATTGTTTGAATGGAATATTTCCTAATCTTTTGTTTTTCAACTCTGTAAAGTTGTTTATTCCTTGTCATTATCTAAAGGATGTGCTAGAGAAGATAATTCAAAGCGTTGGCTTGATAATATTTTTCAACACATGCAACATACTTTATGTGAGGGAGAAGAAAATGAAACATTATTTAATGTTGAAACTTGTAAACAAGAGTTGCATATATTTGTTGATACTCTTCATCTTAGTTATGATGGATTATCAATGAAGGAAGCTTGGAAGATTTTTTGTGTCACAGACTCACATACAAGTTTTCCAAACATGACAAAGCTATAGCAAACAATCCTTACTATTCCAGCAAGTATAGTGGCATGTGAAAGAGGATTTTCAAGGAAAAACATAATAAAATATATCTGACGAACAACTCTAACAATATATATATTGGATGCTTTGATGAGAGTGTCTCTAACAACACTTGATGTATTGACAATGGAATGGAGCAGAGTGTATGAAATTTGGAAAGATGTCAAACAAAGAAGAATTTAAAATATTTTAAAAGTCATTTTTTTGTTCACATTTGTAATGGTGATGTATCCCATATGAGGCAGAACACACCAATGCATTATTATTCGTTAGTTTCATTTTAATGTCAGTATGTTACAAGTTCTATGCTAATACTATCATAAATAAAATTCATAACAAACTTTGAGGTTTTTTAAATTTGAGATGAATGGACAACAGGTGAAAAAATTATCATCTTTTTCGACCTATTCCAAGAGATGGTTGCCTAGGTATTGACAGTGCTTCTATGGCAGAGAGGAGGCATGTGCCTTATGCTGAAAATGTTCTTGTCCCTCGCCTACTAGTGCCTTATTATATAAAATTTCACTTGCAGTAAAAAAAAAATTGTCATGCGAAAGGAAATAATGAAGACTATAGAAAAAAAAATCATGATGGCTAAGGTGGACGGTCAAATTTAAGCCCTAGTAGGGGACTCAGTTAAAATTAGTGTATAAAACAAAACTTACACAATCCAATACATACTAAAATAAATCTGCAATCACAATATCATACATTGAGTATAATATATTAGAATTTAGATAACTTTGTATTAAAGATATCAATTTTTCATAATTCTTAATCATGAATCAATTGTTGTTTATGGCTTTGATTATGTTTGCATTTTTGTCATCAACGTTTCAGATCACACTCTATGATCCATCATCAGGATGAAGAGAGCAAAAGAAAGAGGTGGATCATGGAGTGTGATTTGAAACGTTGATGACAAAAATACATACACAATCAAACTAGAAACAAAAATTGATTTATAACTTTGTATTGTTAAACTGAACACCAATTTTCCTCTTATTTATTGATCAAGAGGTAGCAACAATACTAAGGTGTTGGTAGTGATTCCATTGTTACTTCATTCCATGATTAATCCCAGTGGGGCTATGAGTTTTACAAACTGCACTTGGCGAGACTACATGTTCCAATTAGGCAACACATGCATGTTGATTTAGGGAGGATATTTGAGAAGATAAATTGGTGTTGGCAGAGCGTGTGGTCAATAGTCTCTTTCAGAATCAAGCAAAGAAGAGGCTACATAAGATGCTAAAAGATTAGAAGGAATATCATTTGACCATTCTAGAAGATACCCCAAGCTCAGATGGTAGCTCTAGCGTGCAACTTATGCGAAGGATCAAGCAAACTAGTGTTGGATACCCTAAAGGAAAAATCCAAAGAAGGAGGACTTTAACCAAAAATAATCTTATTGGAATTTTTCTCATTTATGGATGAATCAAAAAGATGGGTTAGATATGGGAACATTGTCTTTCTTTTTATCGCCCATCTTGATTCTTCTTAATTTTAATTTTATACAATATGTTGATTTGACTAATGATGACTTTTATGAAATAAAGCAATAGAGAATCATTTAGATTGCTCCAAAACAAATAACGTTGGAAAAGTACACAAGGGAAGTTGTCAAGAGAGGCAAGCAACTCAAGACTTTGTATCCACTTGCAAATGAACAATATTTATGTGATGGAGGACTTAAGAAAACTCCTAGACTTAATGAAGGTTTTAAAATGTAGAGATCAGAGAATAAACCAAGCTTGGGTGTTTTGATGAGACTACTTCAATTCTCCATGCATTATCAACACTATAAATTTTAAGGCTCGCGCTATTCTTGATCCTAGATTGAATTCAACCTATGGCATACTTTTGGTCTCTTTGTAAATCAATATTAAGATTATTAAATCCAAGGTAGATTCCCTTGATTTTAACATAATACAATAGAAATATGGACTTACTAACTGAAATAGACGTATACCACAGATTGCATGAAATTTCTCAAAAATAATAAAAAAATAGTTGCAATTTGCATTGATCTATTTACATCTATCCTTAGAGCCATCTCACATGAATATTTTGATGCAATACAATGAAAGGAATTCAGGTACACGGAAAAGCTTCCAACACTAATCTATCAAAGGAGAGAATTTGCAAATTTCAACAGTTTCAAACCCTTATTCAACTACAACAAAGAAGATGCACATAACAAGTAATTATAAATAATATCAAAGATACAATAAAAGCACATAACACCAAATATACATGGGGAAAACCCTTTCGGGAAAAAAACTCCATACTCCAAAAGTATGAACAAAAACACATAACACCAAATATACATGGGAAAAACCCTTTCGAAAAGAAAAAACCCACACTCCAAAAGTCTGAACAATGTATTATTTGTAAACAATGGTTACAATAAACTTTTAGCTCAAGATTATACAAGATTTTATGTGTGTTACAATTCTAGTGTAAATTCAGCAGCATAACGATATCTAAACACAACTTCATACAACTCCAAAATACACAAGTACTCAATATATAAGAGCTTATAATGCACAAATTAGACATTTCTAAATCAACTGTCAAAGGTTAAAGATGCAACGTGGAAAGTAATAAAACCACTGGACACACATAACAATAAGTTTCCAATTTTCACAAAACCTACACTTGCCAAAAAATAATTGCACCTCAAAAACTCACATCCATGCAAACTCAACACAAAATAGAAAATACCCCCATGCACAAATCTACCTATAAATGCAACTTCCCAACTTGACTCCTCTTCAAAAATATAAACTACAAGTTGCAACTCACAAGACAATGTGAGATAATTAACAATATTACATATTTAAAAAAAATAATGCTACAAAAATATCAAAGGTTGAGACACCTTATTTTTATTAACATTCTCCCACTTGTCAAACACCTTTGAAGAGTCAATGGAAGTAACAAGATTTAACTGCTAGAGGACGTGAGGCCCATATGCTTTGAACACCATTTGAAATTATATCTGCTCACTAGCTTTGTCATTGCATTTGTAACATTCATCAAGGTGTCAACCTTCTCCAACTTCACCTTTCCATCTTCCACCATATCACAAACAAAATGAAACTGTACAACAATGTGCTTTGTTTTGGCATGGAAATTAGGATTCTTTGCCAAGAAAATACCACTCTAACTATCACAATAAATAGTGATCGTACCTGCATCAAGCCCAACATTTGAACACAAATGCTTAAGCCAAATGGCTTCCTTACAAGCATGAGTAGTTGTCATATACTTTTCTTATGTCATGGACAAAGCGACTATAGCTTGTCGCTTACTCATCTAACTAATGGCACCACCAAACATCATGAATACATATCCAATGATGGATATTTTTTTGTCAATATCTCCTACCCAATTAGAATCCACAAACCCATGAATACAAATTCAATGTCAAGGTCCAGTAGGATAATCGTGAAAACACAAGGCACACTCAGAAATACCCCTCAAGTATCTGAACACTCTCTTAACTGCATCCCAATGCACCCATCTAGGATTAACCATAAAAATGACTCAGGACTCCCACTGCTTGGGTAATGTCTAGCCTCATAAAAACCATAGCATACATCAAACTTCCTACAACACTATCATAGGGTACTTTGGTCATGTCCTCCATCTTAGAGGGAGATTTTGGATAATCCTCTATAGAAATATTTGTCCCTGGGTAAGTGCACCAATCTGTGACACAATTTTGATGCCAAATTATAAAAAAAACCCATAATAGGCCATATTGCGCTCACCAAATTTGGATAGCGCCAAATGGCTTGAATTTTGCAATGAGTGAACAAGTGTGAGTTCTCTTTCTTTTTGCAATGAATTTTGGAATGCATTTTTCTAGACTCTTTTTATTTCACTTTCTCTTCCAAGGAAACTATATACATGAAACATTTAAGTATAAGTTTACATTTACATATGGACATTTACTTTCTTATACTTTGAATTATATTACATGTATATAGGTAGGATGTTTGAGAGTGGTTTTAGATCTCTAGGAATTATAATGCAAATTATAGTTTTTGGAAGATCTTAAAAATTTCAGACTTAGTCAAATTTCAGTAATCAACAATTCAAATTTTAGTAATCAGGATGTCAAATTTTAGTAGTCAACAAGTTGTATCAACTTTCTCTCTCCTCTCTCCTCTCTATCTCTCCACTCCCTCTCTCTCTCTCTCCCTTGCTCTCTCTCTCTCCCCTCTCTCTTTCTCACACCCCTCTTTCTCACACCCCTCTATCTCCTCCCTACATCTGCCTCCCCCCCTCCCCTCTCTTTCTCTTTACCTACCTCTCCCTCCATCACTTTGTATCTCACTTATTTCTCCCTCCCTACCTCTATCCATCTCTACTCTCTATCTCTCCTCTCCATCCCTCTACCTACATCTCTCTCTCACTCTTTATCCCTCTCTTCCCCCACTTTCTCTCTAACTCTCTCCTATGTATCTCATAATTCTCTCTCCCTCCCTCTTAATCTCCCCTCTCTATCTCACCACTCTCTCTATCTCTCTCTCACACACACACAAACCTCTATCTCCCTTGCTAACACTCCCTCCCTCCATCCTTCCCTCTCTACTTCTCTCTATCTCTCCTCTCCCTCCCTCTCTCGACCTCACCCTCCCTCCACTTATTTTTGTCTCTCCTCCTAATCTCTCTCACTATTGTCCCTTCCTCCCTCCCTCCCTCCCTCCCTCCCCTTATTTCTCTCTCAATTGATCTTTTTCTCTATCTCACCATTCTCTCTCTCTCACTCACACACACACCTCAATCTCCCTCCTCTCCCTCCCTTCTCTACTTCTATCTCTCCTCTTTCTTTCCCTCTCTATACATACCTCTCCCTCCATCAATATCTCTCTCCATCCCTCTCTATCTCACTTATGCCTCCTTCCCTACCTCTTTCCCTCTCTACTCTCTATCTCTCCTCTCCCTTCCTCTACCTACCTCTCTCTTTATCTCTCCATCCCTCTCTTTCTCTCTCACTCTCTCCTCTCTATCTCACCATTATCTCTATCTCTACCTATCACCCCCTCCTCTCTAAATCACCATTCCCTCTCTCTCAGCTTCCTTGCTTCCCTCTCACTCCCTCCTCTCTAATTCATCATTCTCTCTCTATCCCACTTTCCCTCATTCCCTCTCTATGTCTCACTTATCCATTTCTTTCTCTCCCTCCCTCCAACCTCCCTCTCTCTCTTTATCTCTATTTCTCATTCTCTCCTTACCTCTCTAATCTCTATCTCACCACTCTCTCCATCTCACTCTCCCTCCTATCCTTCCCTCTCTACCCACCTCTCCCTCCACTACCTACCACTCTCTCCCTCACCCATCTTTCTCTCTTACTCTCTTCTTCCCTCTCTACTCTATATCTCTCCCCCCTTCCCTCTCTAATCTATTTCTCTCTCTCCCTCTTCCTCTTTCCCCTCGTTTTCTCTCCTCTCCCTCTCTCTCCCTCTCACACACACTCACTCCTATCTCCTTTCCTCTCCCACCATCCCTCCACTCTCCACTTATCTCTATCTATCATCTCTCTCTACATCTCCTTCCCTCTATATTTATCTTTATCTCCCCTCTCCCTCTCTTTACCCACTTCTCCCTCCATCACTCTATATCTCAACCATGTCTCTCTCTCTCTCTCTCGCACACACACATACCTCTATCTCCTCCCTACTTGTCCCTCCCTCCCCTCTCTAATTCTCTCTATCTCTCCTCTCTCTACATCTCCTACCCTCTCTACCTATATTTATCTCCCCTATCCCTTTTTTTACCTACCTCTCCCTTCATCACTATGTATCTCACCTATATTCCCCTACCTACCTAGGGTTGATAAATTGAGGGTTGAGGGTTTAATTTATAGGGTAGAGGGTAGAGGGTAGAGGGTAGAGGGTTTAAGGCTCGAGGGATTAAGGGTTGAGGGTTGAGGGATTAGGGTATAGATTTTACTTGGGTTTAAGGGATTAAGGTTGAGGGTATAGGGTTGAGGGATTAGGGTAGAGAGGGAGGGAAGGATTGAGATTAGGAGAGATGGAGGGAGAGATGGAGGGAGAGATGGAGGGAGAAGTGAGATAGAGAGAAGGAGAGAAGAGGAGAGAGGGATAGAGATATATGAGGGTTGAGGATCTAATGTATAGGATAGAGGGTTGAGAATTGAGGGTATAGGATTGATGGTTTAGGGTATTGGGTTGAGGGTATAGGGTAGAGGGTAGAGGGTAGAGGGTAGAGGGTTGAGGGTTGAGGGTAGAAGGGGTAGAAGGTTTAAGGGTTTAGGGTTGAGGGTAGAGGGTTTAGGGTTTAGGGTATAGGTTTAAGGGTATATGGTTGAAGGATTAGCATTGAGGATCTAATGTATAAGGTAGAGGGTATAAGGGTTCAAGGTTTAGGGTTTAAGGATTGAGGATTAAGGGATTAAGGGTTGAGGGTTGAGAATTGAGGATTAAGGGTTTAAGGGTTGAGGTTCAAGAGTTTAAGGATGAGGGTAGAGGGTTGAGGGTACAGGGTTGATGGATTAGGGTTCAGGGTCCAACATATAGGGTACAAGGTATAGGGGTTGAGGTTTTAGGGTTAATGGTTTAGGATTGAAGGTAGAGGGTTGAGGGATGAGGGTTTAAGGGTTAAGGGTTGAGGAATTAGGGTAGAGAGTTTAATTAGGTTTAAGGGTTTAAGGGTTGAGGGATTAGGGTTGAGGGTTGATTGTTCAAGGTTTTAAGGGTTGAGGGTATAGGGTTCCGGGATTAGTTAAGAGAAGGTGGGATGGATGGAGGAAGGGAGAGTCTTGAGAGAGAGAGGGATGAAGTAGGAGAGAGATAGAGGTTAGACGGTTAAGGGTAGAGGGTAGAGGGTTTAAGGGTTAAGGGTTTAGGGTTTAGGGTTTGTTGGGTCTCAAAAATACAAGTTTGAACCACGAGAGGTTGCCAAGTTCTCACAACGCTTTTGGCCAATGTACAAGGCCAATTGATGCAATTGAACCTTCTTCTCTTTAGGTTCTGCTAGACCAAGGTGGGTGTACCTAGAGTGATACAAATTGACATGTATTTCTTGGTTGAGCAATCTATCCACAATGGCAAATGGAAGTGAACAGATGAAAACCACTGCAACTAATCCTACTCCTACTACATAAATGAAAGGTTTTTTGAAAATGATGTTTGATGTGAAGTTTTATCTCTAGGTTGAGGCAGATCAGTGCCTTCTATCCACATGGGCAATGGAGTCAAAATAGAAAATGATATGTATTTTCATTCTCTGGTTTAATTTCTAGTTGTTATGCACTTTATAAAATAAAATCTTATGACTGGCATATAATTTCATTTATTTATGGCTTGCATAAATTATGCTGGAATGTTTTCTAACTTGGTTCTACTTAAATCATCCAAAAGAAATCTCTCAAACACTGTGACTTACTTGAAGGTTTTTAATTCTGACTTGAGACACCAACAAATAAAAATCACACAAAGTGAAAACATGCACCTTGATGAATCAAAATTTATGCTTGATACATTAACTCAAATGATCAAAAGATTTTGAATTGGAGAGAAGCAAGATAAAAATAATACAAATTATAGCATCTCAACAACTGAACCAAAAGGTTTTCACCAGTTACAAATATTAGTTTCCATTGCTCTGTTTCAAGAAAGATATGTACATTATTTCCATTCCCAGTCTTATTTATGAGAAAATCTCACTCCTATACTAACCACCCCCCCCTCTCCTTACAGATTTTTTGCAAATATTTATACAATGAAATCCCAAGGGTCACGACCCTTCATTTCCCAATTATGGTAGTTTACATTTTATCACAGAGATTAAAATATTTAATTATATTGCCTCTCATCAAATTAAATATTTTTGACTATGGTTCTAGCTTTTAAATCTTCACTTTAATATTTTCTCGCCTTTTATTTCACTTTGTATGCCATTGCGAAGTCCTTTTTATTTCTACCGCCTTACCACGGTCAAACTTATGTCTCCCCATAGTAACACAGTACCTTGACCTTGACTACTTCGGTGTCATTTATCACCTTACCGTGTTACCATGGTTACCATTTTCACAGGTTGCGATATAGCGGTAATCACTTACGGACCGCTACATTGCCGCTACCATCCCGCTAACCGTTCACCATCTCCGCTTCCACCACAATCACCGCGGTAGCCCTTCACTAACTGTTGCCTCATCGATGACTCACCATCACCGCACCACCACGGTCTATGTTTAGACCGCGTGCGATGGCGCAATAGACATTTTGTGCTTGATCATTAGCCGCTACCCTCACCGTCATTGGTTGCTTCCCTGTCTACCATGTTATCGCGGGTATATATTTTACTGCACGTGGTATAGCAGTGGTTGTTTGATGGCCACGAGGCTGACCCTCTATCGCACAACCGTAGACTATTTGAAGGCTATCCACGGTAAAGTGGTAGGGAGAAAAATTTAAAGGGTTTAGGGCAGCGATATAGGATATGTGTCATTTTTTAGCCTTTTTGAACAACGGTAAATGAATTTGAATGATTTTGGATGGGAAAAATGATTTTTTATGGAAAAGATAGGAAAATATTTGATTCAAATAGGTAAAAGACCTTAGGATTTTCATGAAATTTTGGGTTCTAATAGGGTTAAGGGGAGAGTGAGTGAGTGAGTGAGTTGGGTTCTAACAGGGTTAAGGGGAGAGTGAGTGAGTGAATGAGTGAGTAAGAGAGGGAGAGACTTGAGAGATAGGGAGGGAGGGAAGGAGGGAGGGAGTGAGAGAGAGATAAACGGTAGAGGGTTTAAGGGTTTAGAGTTTAAGGGTTAAGGGTTTAGGGTTTAGGGTAGAGGGGAGAGAGAGAGAGAGAGAGAGAGAGAGAGAGAGAGAGAGAGAGAGAGAGAGAGAGAGAGAAGGGGGGGGATAGGGAAGGGGAGAGAGTCTGAGAGAGAGAGTGAGTGTGGGAGAGAAGATAGAGGATAGAGAGATAGGGTAGAATTGGACAAATATAGGGTAGGTGAGTGAGTGAGAGAGAGATACTTGAGATAGGGAGAGGGGGTAGGAGGGAGAGACATGAGATAGAGATAGAGAGAGGGAGTGGGAGAGAGATAGAGGGTAGAGGGTTTATGGTAGAGGGTAGAGGGTTTTAAGGGTTAAGGGTAGGAGAGAGAGAAAGAGATGATGGAATGATATATATGCAGGTAGAGAGAGTTGAGATAGAGATAGAGTAGATAGGTAAGGAGAGAGGGGAAGGGAGGGAGAAGTTAGAGAGA